>VZTE01001767.1:613787-724386 GCA_013397775.1 Eulacestoma nigropectus
CGCCGGAGGGGCTCGGGGCCGGTGCAGAACTGGCGCTCTCCCCTTGTGCAGCTGCGGGGAGCTGAGGGACGGCGAGATGTGTCCTGAGTTAGGGCGAGGGGAGCTTTGCGAGAAAGCACAGGACCATCCCCAACAGCCACACCGTGTGCCCAAGAATGTTGACCAAACGCTTCTTGAGCTCTGTCAGCCTTGGTGCTGTGACCCCTTCCCTGGGGAGCCTGTTCCAGGGCCCAGCCACCCGCTGGGTGAAAAGTCTTTTCCTGATACCCGACCTAAACCTCCCCTGACTCGGCTTCGTGCCATTTCCTTGAGTCACTGGTCACGAGAGTGAAGAGATCATTAC
Organism: Eulacestoma nigropectus; assembly: GCA_013397775.1. Classification (NCBI taxonomy): domain Eukaryota; kingdom Metazoa; phylum Chordata; class Aves; order Passeriformes; genus Eulacestoma; species Eulacestoma nigropectus. Next base: position 614,131 of record VZTE01001767.1, read on the forward strand.
CTGCCCCTCCACTTCCCCTCGTGAAGGTGTTGGAACAACACAATGAGGTCTGACCTCGGTCTCCTCCAAGCTGAACAAACGAAGTGAGCTCAGCCCCTCCTAATAAGGCTTCCCCTCCAGACCTCTCCCCTTCCTCCTGGTCGTCCTTTGGATGTCCAAAACTGCACAGAGTACTCAAGGTGGGGCAAGCACACTTTCTGGTGAAGAACTTACTTTCTAATATCCAACCTAAACCTCCCCTAACACAATGTCAGGCCATTCCTTCGGGTCCTGTCACTGGTCACCAAAGGGAAGAGATCAGTGCCTGCTCCTCCTCTTCTCCTCATGAGGAAGTTGTAAACTGATGAGGTCTCCCCTCAGTCTCCTCCAGGAAGAACAGACCAGGAGACCTCAGCCCTCCTCATACAGGTTCCCCTCAAGGCCCTTATCCAGTTCTTGATTTTTATGTAACAAGGTCACTGGGCTACTAGCCTAAATACCTGTGTGTTTTTGTTGTTCAAAAAGAAGTACATAATCTGCACTACTCAAATACCATTTTAAAGTAATTTACTTTCTTGAGGGATAGATATAAATTAGGAGTATTTCTCTTTTAACTGGATAGTCTCATTACATATGTTTAATTTTGAAATAACTAAAGTTTTTGGGATATAAAAAAACCTACATCCCAGTGTTTGTACAGCAGGCTGATGTTCTAAGATTATTTCGTTTAGGAAGTAAAAAAATCAGTATACAATAACATTTAAGTATTTAAATTTCATTAAGGTTGTATTTTGATTTCAGTTTTGATTACGTTTTGTCTGTATGTACGATTTTTCTGTTCACAATAGCATTCTAAGGCTGCTTTTTTTTATTGAAACATGAGGTAACTTCCCTCTAGTCCAGTGCAATTAAAATGAATTCGTTTTTGTCTAAAGTGAAAGAAAAAACAGTGCAAACATTTGAGGCATAAAGCCCATGAGGAGTTGGAGAGGCAATGACAGTTGGTAATATGTTTTTATTTTGAATCAGAATAAAAAATCAGAAACTGGATATCTCTTAAGAATCAGATTGTCAGGATGCAGTGGGGGCCAGCAATTCCTGGAAGACCAGTCAGTGAGCCAGAATCCAAGCACCAAACCACAACTGCTGGAGCAGGGTCCTCATCAGCCAGGCCCTAGCTACACAGTACCAGGTGAAGTGTGCTGAACAGGGCAGACCCAGAGATGGCTACCAGATTCAGCCAAGACTCCTCTCATCATGAGGCAAATCTGTGCTGATGAGGAGTGGATCTGCAGGCCCTGATTAGGTTCACATCCAGTGATCGTTTACCAGGGTCACACAGACCAGTGATCACCAGTTACATCCAGAGTGAAGCAATCACTTTGGTAAGACCACAATGAGACATTTGGATTGAGTGAAACCATTTGGTTGCAATAAAGACAAAAGAAGAGAAAACATCTACATGTTTAACATGAAGGTACAATAACGTATTGATACAGATGTAATGTCCAAAATAAGAAAGATGTAACGAGGCATTTTTAGCTGATGAAAACCTTTCTGTCTTTATTGGTTAGAAAGTGAAAACCCCCCACTTTTCACAGAATCATAAAACATCTCAAGTTAGAAGGGACCCATAAAGATCATCAAGTCCAACTCCCTGCTCCTTGCAGGACTATCATATGACACTAAACCATATGACAAAGAGCACTTTTGCCTCCTATAATGAAAGTATCGATAAAAAGAACACATTCTTGCAAAACGGCTTAGGATTTTTCAGTAAAAAATTACTTCACACATGCTGACCAGTCCTGCTAACTTGAACTGACCTGTGAATCAGCATGGAATAAATACAGCTCCCCCTCCTTTTTCATGTTCCCAGCGCTCCCCAGTGAGGAAGCATGAGGAGTTGCTTGTCACTGGAAAACATCAACGCAGCTTCATACAGCACAGAAATGATGGGGAAATGAGGCCTGTGCTTGGCAATATGTCTTTGCCAAGAAGGTGAGAGTCCTTCCAGTCTCTAGACCACACTTCAGTCTCATGGAGTCTCTTAGTTGCATGTTTCCCAAGCAAGAGGAGCACTATGAGACATTTTGGTTTAATGAATGATAAGGGAAAAGCACAGCTGCCTGCTGGTATTACCCATTATGAGAGCAGTTTGTGATATGGTTCCCTGATGACTCCAGTATAACCCAGGAAAGGAAGGGACTTAAGCTTATCTGTCCTTGTGACTGGCTCCTTTGGCCCTGCTGGGGAGCTGGTAATTATAGAATTATAGACTATGCTGAGTTGGAAGGGACCCACAAAGATCACTGAATCCAACTCTTAGCCCTGCACAGGACACCCCGAGAATCCCACCACGTACCTGAGATCGTTGTCCAAATGCATCTTGAACTCAGACAGGCTTGGTGCTGTGACCACCGCCCTGGAGAGCTTGTTCCAGTGCTCAACCACCCTCTGGGTGAAAAACTTTTTCTTCATATCCAGCCTAGGAGTAGGTGAGAGCAATGGCATAAAAATGGATTGCATTGGTTCCCCAGACGTGATTTTTAGCTGTGTGGCTTCCTTAACCAACCATGTCATGCACTTTGTGCTTAGAAGTCACCATCTTCCTAGTTTGCTACATTCACCCCCAATGCTTTTATTCTTACTGTATTCCAAAACTCTGTCCTCTTTCACTTGAAAATAGCGTATTTAACACAAATTGTCTCACAGTGGGTTAAGGACTAAGCTGCTTCTGATGCCCAGCATGCTAAATAAATTCATGGTCATGAGATGTCTGCTAGACCCTTAGACCCTTTGGCACTTCCTTGTAAGCTTGATTTCCTAACTAGGTTTCTAAAGAAGTGAGTTTCGTGCCTTCCCATGCCAGCCAAGCATTTTCAGACTAGCACTGTCTGCTCATCAGGAGCAGCAGAAAGGACGAATCAAGCCTTCTGCAGCAAGACAGAATGAGCTATTCTGGCTATCAGCTTTCTTGTTCAAATGAGATTTGGGGGCATAACTGCACAAAGTGAGGTACTTTGCTACTACTGCAAGTGGAAGCCTGACCAAGGTAGTCAACTGTTCTGTGTCCCATATCCTTTTCTTGCATTAATTCGCAGCTCCATCTCCCTACCCCTTTTGCCACAGAGTGGCAGCAAATTAACTGATGCAATTTGATCTTGTGACTTCCAGCACAGTTGCAGAGCTTGTGAGGTGAGCAGGATTTGAACTGAGGTAGAGGACTGTTCACTGTGGCCATTCCTCACTGTTAGATAATATTACCTCCTACTTGCTTCCCAGCCAGTGACATCCTAAAAGCAATTAGAAGTTCAGCACTCCTGTCCCTCTCTTCTGTTTTCTTAATATTGTCTACATTCAGTGGGCTGAATTTCCAGTGATTTTAGCCATGTTAACTCCATAGCATCCATCTGTGCTCCCTGTGCTTTGAACATGGTGCAGTTATTAGACCCAACCTGTCCCTGTCTAGAACAAAGAAGCCTTAAGTCCCTTAAAGAAATTTCTTGGTCATGTGTTTCATTATGGGAAGAGCCAAACCTGATCCACTGTGTCTCTTTTCCCCTACGACAAAAAAAAAGCTCTGACAGAGGCGGATACTGCTCACAGAAGGGAAAGTATGTGAGAGTTACTGTAGCCATGAAATGGATGAGAGGGGCCTCTGACACTCAGGGCACTTTCAGAGAAATAATCCATATTCTTACCCACCCTGAATACTGACAGTACCATGACTGGTGAAAACTTGTTCTGCCAGTGCAGGCAGTGACTTTCTTGGGCCCTCAGGGTATGGAAGATTTAGAGTTTGGTGCAGCACACTCACACGATCTTTCAGCCTGCATCTGCAGAGCCAGTCTACACAACCTGTCAGTTGCCAGTGTGACTCAGCAGCATAGGGAAATTCAGTTTTGGATGGTGAAGTCAGAGCCTGGTGAAGCCCCAGGCTCTGACTCACAGAAAGCAGATGCATTTGACACATGCGGGACGTGAATGAAAGTTCCCAAATCTGGATGTTCCTCAGGACTCAAGAACATGCACCCTCAAGACATATGCTGGCTCTCAAATGGTCATGCTTTAAAGTTTTTAGTCACCGAGGTGCAAGTAGTGCCTCTTCCAGATACTTCTGCCTTTTCCTGTGCAATTGTAGCATTGCTGTCCTGGATACAGTTAGATTTGATGTCACTGAACTTGTAAAAAAGGTTTTCATTTTGATTCCACAACGTTTGCAAAGAAGTGATGGAAAATCCTTGGTGACTGAATGATGGGAAAGTGTGTGTATATGGGAGGGTCCGTGCACTTGCTGTGGCCAGGCAGCTTGTAACCCCTCTGATGCTACCAGATGTTGAACAAACCTGTTTTCAGCCTGCAGATTGTGCCTGGAAAAACAGCTGCTTGCAGTAAGGCTGAATCTTTCCTACCTAACATTCTGAGTATCCTTCTTTCAGCCTACCTCTGCGTGCAGAGGAGCACTGGAGGAAACTGGTGAGGAGTGAGTCTCTCTCATAATCCTCACCAAGGCCTTAATTGTAGCCACCCTCCGTCCTGGCTGCCAAACTTCAGAAGTCATTCTCAGTGAGGCCACCTTTGTCACTATCTAAGAAGGAGACAGGGATGATGTAGTGAGGTTGATTTAAATCTACTGCTTCCTTGGCTTTCTTTGAAACAAATCTCCATCTCACCGTTTATTTGGGAGGAAAATATGAAGTGGATATCCTTCCCCCACCCCAGCCTTGCACAAAGTTGACCATCTGTGCCTTCCGTGTTAGCAGTATTAATAATCATATCCATATCTATTCTTGTAGTTTTTGGTAGCCAGTATGGCTTCATAGCATAGATCAGGTTGTAGATTTAGGTTATTGCTTTTTATCTGTTAAAAAGCTTGTGACAGAGTGAACAATTCTCTCCTTTCACATTGGAGGTATATTTAATATATTCCTTGGAGGTATATTTAATAATAATAATTGGTATGCACAGGACTTCATCTTTGTACTGATTCCCAAAGTTGAGCCGATTGGTCTGCACAACTGACTGATGGGTGAACCCTTACAATTTATCTTTGGGATTATTAAAGAGAGGAAGAATCAACCCCTCATTCAGCAAAACATTTGAGATTGTGCTTCATTTTAAGTGTGTCTGGGAGTGAAGTACCTATTTAAGTGGGCTTAGGATCCCAGATACCTGTTTGGGGGAAAAGCTTCCTATTTATTCTGGACCAGGATAGACTCATGCTGGACGATAATAAATGTGTGAGCATTGCTCCAATGGTCTTTCTCTCACAGCTCTGATTGGATGCCTCAGGTAATAACATCATTAGTAATAATACTGAAGCCAAAGCACCAGTGGTTTTAATGCAGTTTGTATCAGCTTGTCACTGACCGTGGAAAACTATTTGAGTAACTTAGAGTGGTGAAATCACATCTTCGTGGTTCCTGTTCCTTCTGCTGCTATAAATTGCACTTTACAGTTGCATCATAGATACAAGGTGTAAGTGCCTCTGACTGTATTTTTTTCTAAAATATTTCCTGTCTGTCTGTTCTTGAGCTTTATGAACTGGAGACGTGCAATTTCTAAATGTGCTGAACAGAGCCATGGCACTCGGAGAAAGACTTCCCATCCCTAGTAGTTTTAATTTAGTGAATGTGTCAGGCTTATCTCCATTTGGGAGATTTCTCAGCATGATTTAAACTGTCAGTGTTGCTGATGTTGCATAAATGGAGAGAAATAGACAATAGAAATAAAATTTTTTGCTACTCTCTCCCTTCCTACCTTGTTCCTGTCTAGATTTATAGTATCATAGAACCATAGAATATGCTGAGTTGGAAGGGAACCTCAAGGATCAGCTTCATGCCATTTCCTTATGTTGTGTCACTGGTCACGAGAGTGAAGAGATCAGTGCCTGCCCCTCCACTTGCTCTCGTGAAGGTATTGAAGACCACAATGAGGTGTCCTCAATCTCCTCTTCTCCAGGCTGAACAAACCAAGTGGCCCCAGCCACTCCTCATAAGGCTTCCCCTTCAGACCCTTCCCCATCCTGTGGTCCTCCTTTGGACCCTCTCTAATAAATTAATGTCTTTTTTATATTGTGGCACCCAAAACTGCACACAGTATTCAAGGTGGGGCTGTGCCAGTGCAGAGCAGAGCGGGACAATCCCTCCGTTGACTGGCTGGTGATGCTGTGCCTGATGGCCCCAGGACACAGCTGGCCCTCCTGGCTGCCAGGGCACTGCTGACTCACATTCAACTTGCCATTGTCCAGGATCCCCAGGTCCCTTTCTGTGGCACTGCTCTCCAGCCTCTGGTTCCCCAGTCTATACATACAACCACGGTTGCCCTGTCCAAGTACAGAATCTGGCCCTTGTAAAACTTCATACAATTGGTGATTGCCCACCTCTCTAATTTGTGGAGGACTCTCTGCAGGACCTCCTTGTCTTGGAGGGAGTCAACAGCTACTCAAAATTTGGTATCATTGGCAAGGTTACTTAGTATTCCTTCGCGTCCGGTGTCCACCTTGCTAATGAAGACGTTGAAGAGAACTGGGCCAAGGATGGAGGCCTGTGGAATGCCAATAGTAGCTGGTCACCAGCCTAATGTTACCCCATTCACGAACTCTTTGTGGCCATCCTGTGAGGCAGTTGCTCACCCATCACATAACACATTTATTCAGCTGTATGCTGGACATTTTGTCCAGAAGGATACTGTGAGAGACAGTATCAAAAGCTTTGCTGAAGTCTGAAAAGATTACCTCAACTGGCTTTCCTAGATCAACTAGGTGGGTTACTCTGTCATAGAATGAAACGTTTGACAATCAAGACTTCCCGCTCATGAAGCTGTGCTGACTGTGGCTGATGCCTGCATTGTCCTCCAGGTGTTTTTCAATACCTCCCAGAATAATATTTTCCATGATTTTAATGGTCACTGAAGTGAGACTGACAGGCCCGCAGTTTCCAGGATCCTCCTTGCCTTTCTTGAAAATCAGGACAATGTTCACCAGCTTCCAGTCAGCTGGGACCTCTCCGAATTCCCAAGACACTCAAAAATCATCGAGAGAGGCTATGAAATGACATCAGCAGCTCTTTAAGGATTCTTGGATGAATCCCATCAGGTCCCAAAGATTTGCGGAGATCTGTCTGGAGCAGCAGATCCTGCACAATTTCAAGGTCAACTGGGAAATGATCATTCTTGCAGTCATGGTCCTCCAACTGAGGGCACTGGGACCCCTGGTATGTGCTTCTTTTACACATTTTCATTTACAGAAAACTTCTTCAATGTTTGCAGTCTTTCTCATCTCAGACTTCGTTCCACATTGCTGTGAATGACACATCCTCCATAAGCTCCAGCAATGCTTATACCTGCTCTAGAGTTGGCCTCTTCCAGGTACTCCTTAATATTCCTCCAATTTGGAGCTGCTTGTGTGCACTCTGCTAGCCCAGTGCAATAGCAATGAGCTGGAAGTATACCACAGAATCACAGAATATTCTGACTTGGAAGGGACACACAAGGATCATTGAGTCCAGCTCTTAAGGGAATGGCCCATTGGGGATCAACCACACAACCTTGATGTTATTAGCACCTTGCTCTAACGAACTGAGCTAATGCCAGGTTCTGTATAGTCATGCTGTACACTTCGTGGAAACGTGAACTGCTCTGGAGCCAATTAGTCTGTTTTACCTCATTGGAATCCCTTGTCTACTGGATACCACCTTACATCTTCCTCCTTCTTGCCTTTGTATTAAAAGATTGGAAAGGACACAATATCTAACATTCATACTGTGCATCACTGGTACAAGCAGGACTTGAACCCTAGCATCCTCACTCACCTCTGAAACTGAAACTGAAAACTGATGCTTGCCACAGATTGTGGGACAATCTCTGGCGAAAGGTCACTTGCATCCTTGCTCTGACCCAAGCCCTGAAAATGTGGCCTTCACCCCCTTGGAGTCCATCAACCCATGCCATATATTTTCAGATGTGCCTGTGTGGCAGGAAAATTCAGAAGCAAAACTTTGCCAGAGAGATCTTTTCTGTGACTCATCTGTGCTAGGGAGGGGAGAGTTTCTTTTTCATGTCTCAGCTGGGAGCGGTCCATCCTCCAGTTCCTCAGCAGGCCATTTTCTGACGTGTTTCTGAGCTGCTGCACTCACACAATATGTGCGAGGCCAGAGAGGGAGGACTGTGCTCTGTGTCAGTGATTTGAGGGGAATCATCCTTTCTTAAAATATGCCTTTCTGTCTCCCTCCCCCACTTTCCTTTTTCCTCCTTCAGTGTTGCCACCTTGTAGTATTTTAATCAGAGGAAGCAGATATATCAAGGAAGTTAATGGCAGGGGCGAGGTGGGTGGGGGGGCAGAGAGGAAGAGGAGGAAAATCACATCACAGCCCGGTCTGCCAGTGTAAACACTTGATGATTTCCTGTTATTGTAGCCTAAAATGTACCATGACATCATTGCAGGCCTCCCAGAATCACCCAGAAGGAGGAAAAGCCAGCATTCCCAGCCCGCCCCCAGCGTGAATCCAGAGGATTCAGACCCTATAAGGCAGTGAAGCTCTGCAAGCAGCAAAGATAGTGTTTCGAAAGCTTTCGTGTTCTTGGCAATGTGGAAATTTCAAAACAGGAAAAACTGCTTTTACTTTTCCTAAAGGGGAACCGTTTATGCCTCATGAAATATTAATGCCTTGAACTATGGTTACTTTAGAGGCAGAGCTGAAATACAGAAATGTTCTTAGCTGAGGACAAACACAGGGGAGGCCCTCACCAAAATCACATCGGTTCATCATTACCAGGCATCTACTTTTTATATAATACCAATTTTCATTCCAAATCACTCTACATACAAGGCTGTTAAGTCAAAAGCTGTGTATTATGTAAAAGAGTACAATATGAAATCAATTTGATAATTTTGAAAGGTGAAGCTAGCTCTCAGTATAGCAGATATTGCCAGTTAAATGTTCTTCCTTCATTTCTGAGCATTAAATCAATTCCTGGAAAGTGAAGAGCCAAACTCTTTGGAGCCTAGATACAGAAATTATCCTGGAATTTGACCCAGCAAGTCATATTTATGTCTCACTTACAGTTAATCCTGAATCACTGCACTCAGTCTGCACCACTGTAAGGAAGACCAGAATCAGGTTCAGAGAGATGTGCTCTCATAACTTTTCAGAGAAGGATAATAGCTAGGCTGATTTCACAGTACACCCTTCTGCTACAATCTCTTTGGGCAGACTTTCACATGACCACAGTGGGAGATCTGCAGAATCTGGATTTTTTCCTAAACAAGGTAAAAAACTTCATAAATACAGTGCTGTGCATGTAATCATTTGGACTCATATCCTCCTTTGCACACCTGCCATCTGCCTGGCAAACATCAGTAATTACAGTGTAACTTTTTGTCGTTGAAACACGAGAAATTGGTGTTTTCATGTTATATATAAGGAAAATGAGACATTGAGATTAAATGAACCTCTGTTCTACAGAACAAAATGTATTGTCTTAATCTGGGTTTAAGACAATCCTATGCCTCCAGATAGAATATTAGATTTGTTTTACCATAAAGGAGACTTGAAAAGTCTGAAGAGAGTCAGCCTAGAGAAGAATACAAGCAAGTATAATAAATAAAGCACACTTGGGGCTGACATTAAAAGGAAACAGAATGGTCTTGCAGTTTACTGGACAAAAAGTAAAATCGTGTATAAATTTTGCTGTATTTGCTCTCGCTTGGACTTACTGGAATACAAAAGCGGACTGTTCCCCATGAGCTGTTTTTGGATAGAAGAAATAAGCCATTCAAGTCTTCACCATGCTGAGCTCTTTTCAAAGCCATATATACAAGATGATTATCACTCATTAAGTAGTTTGCTCTTCATTCCCAATGCTGCAGGGTGCAGCAGTAGGAACTGAAATGAATTTATGCACAGCTGTGCCAGGACCCTGCATCCGATGAAGTCTAGTGCTAGGTTCTAATGACAACATCAGGACCTTACACACTTACGCCCAGCTGTGCTGCAAGCAAGGCACCAGCACAACAAAGTGCTCAGGCACCGTTGTGAGAGCTGTGGGGTGTCAAAGCCTTGAATTAACTTCTGTTATTCTGTGTGTCATTAGAGGGCTGAGGTAATCGGGTGGGCTTGGCAAGGCAGGAGAGGAGATCCTTCTTCTAAACACTGAACTTGCCAATCTATTATGCAGTTATCCTGTCGCTGAGATTTTTGCTGAGTCATATGAAAACCTGTGGCCTGCACACTGAGAGGGGAGATGGCAGCAGGGATGGCAAAGGATGGGTGGTCACAGCTTTGGGGTCAGGGGATGGGTACCTGTGGAGCTTTGTGAGGTGTGAATGTTCATCTAAGATACTGGTTTGTGTGTTTCTAGGATATTGATCTCTGTTTGTGCAGGAGGAAGTTTGGGTCATGTGCTGAGTCCGATCTCGTTTCCACAGCACAGGGATGACTTTCTGCACTAGACTGCTCTTCACTTGGTGCTTACGCACCGTGGACTGCTTCACTGCTCTGAACACTGGCAGGTTTTTTTCAGGTGATTTTTGATATAGTTAATCTTTGCTGCTAAATGCTTCCCATTTTGGTTTCATGGCAAGATGTGATGCCATGTTTCCTGGGTCTGGGCGAGATAAAAAGGACACAGTACTGTGATGCAGTATGATTAGGATTTATGAGAATACTTAATCCCTTATGACAAATACAAAATGATGTAGAGAGAAGATCAGTAAAGATGACAAAGTAGAACGGATGGAAATTTAGGTTATAATACATTTGGGAGAGGAGCAAAGTGTGCTTGATTCCCACTGGTTTGTACAGGATTATCTCTGCTTATAGCCAGGGTAGATCAGCCTGGAAATTTTGACTCCATTTACTGTGAAAAACTAGGCAAAATCAAAGTGAAAGAGAATGTGGAAGAGCAATCATTCACCAGGGCAGTAAAGCCATATTTAGGACTCTAAGTATCAGACCAGAAACAAATTTGCCTGGTGATACAAAGAGCCAGCCCAGAGGTGGCTCTTTCTTCCGGTTCAAATTTATTAAAAAACATTACTGCATTTTTTTGTTCCAGGAAGAGAGATCAGACATCACCTGTCCTCATAGCTATAGATTTATGCCAGATCAAATCTCATCTCTGCTGAAGTGTTTTAGCATTAAAGCATGAAGTAAGCAAAACTCAAAATGCCCTAGCTAATCAGACAGAAATGTCCTGTCTGCTTCAGATGAAAAGTTTACTGTCAGCGATACAGAACTGGGTGAATCCAGTATTATTGTTCACAGAAACACAGCTTGTGTGAAAAAATATCTTCTGAAAGAAAATAAATACCTTCTTTGAATTTCATTGGTCTACTTCCTCTAAATTCTTTAAAATGGAAATTGCCAGAAAATTCAGCTGAAGGGAAATGGACACAGTTCACATCTATGGTTTGGCATAGATTCAGGTAAGTTGAACATATATTCTGTCCTCACACTTGGCCTTTTACGTTCCCTGCAATCAATAGGCAAGATTCACATGGCAAGTGGACAAATATAAAATTAATGCCAGGCCCAAGCCATGTGAAGTAACTTGAGAGGAACTTAGGGAAGATGTTGACTTTTTAAGCTTTGTCGTTTACTAGTGTATTTTTGTTTTTGTCTGCTGTGGACATGCAGAGGCCCAGGGCAGGGACTGAACAAGCATGGCAGGGCGTGGCTGTGGGACTCATGCAGTAGGTTAGTCCGTGTAGGTTTTGAGGCAAGGGAAGGGGATGTCTGCTACATTTTAATGCTGACAAGTAGGGTATGTGATCGATCCTGTAGTACAGGAATTCCTCCAACCTACATAATTTCAAGATCATGTGCATCTTCATGGAAAGGAGGAGAAAGCCTGAGGAAAACAGAGTTTTCTGTGACTGTGGTAGACTAAACAGCTTCCTAATTTTATTCTGTTTAAAGTAGGTGTCAGCAGTCTGCACGTCTTCAAGTCACTAGTTTTGTCTGCATCCATGGGAGAAGTGGACCAAGTCATGCAAAGCCAAGGAATACCTTGGGAAATCAACTGCTCACCAACCCAGAAAAGAAGGTGGTCACTGGTTTTTTGACATGTTTTATATGTATCTAAGGTACAGGATCTTCTGTTTGGAATGAAAAAGCAAAAAGTCAGGCCCAAGGCTTTTACACAAGGAGTGGAGCTTGTACAGAGTGAGCACTGCATTGTTTTTGCACTGCACTCCTTGTCCTGTTGTACAGTACTGATACCAGTCATCAGACTTAGGTGGACTGGGCTCTACCTGTGCGGAAAGCTGAAGTTAAAGTAACACCACTTGTATTCTGAAGTACAAGGAGCTGCTCAGCATTTCTAAGCTAACCCTGTGAAAATCAGTATCAGTTATCTTCTTCTTGCCTTGTGTCTTTTATTTGTCCAGAGAAAAAGTTTATTTACCAATAGCAGCAGTGCTGGGGCAAAGGGAGTGGATCAGCTACCTGCATCCAAGACCTTGGGCAAAGATATAGCATATGAAATCTCTTCTTGTGATTCCTGCAAGTCCTTAGCAGAGTTTTCAACAGTATTTTTAATGCTTTCCTACCGTAAGATCCCCACAGTTTCTCAGGGACCAGTGATTTGTCTAATAAGATAAAAGGCAGATTCCCTGTCAATCCCTCAGATTACTCATAATACCAAATGAATCCTGGGAAGCTAATGCCATAATCTTTTTTGGGCCTTGGAGTGCATTGCAATAGTTAATTAAGACTATCAGCATTCCAGTAATTAAGCACTGACTGGGGAAATTGAGGCAAGACAACAACTTGCAGTAATTCCTCTTGAGATAAATGAGCCATTCTTTCAAAGCAATCCATTTTCTCAGAGAGAAGGCATCAGCCCAGAGGTGGATTAATGAAATACAGTGTGCTCTGGTGATGTACTTCACCATTTTTTTATGTTGTAGTGGGGCAATACAGGGTTTAAATTTTGTTCCAAGAAAGCTCGAGTTACCTTGTCAGGCTGTGGAGGTGGTGCCTGACCATATGTTGGTTAATATGGAAGTGGATCTTGTTGTCTGTATTGCTGAAATGAAATAATTACTGAATTGACATTGCCTGAAATCTTTACTATAAATTATATTTTTACTATGTCTTTACTATACTATACCATATTTTACTGTATGTCTACTATAAATTGTGTCATTGTAAACATTGACTGAGGACATGATGACCAATGATAAGAACGAGTTTGCCTCTGTGCTATGCTATACCTTGCTATTCTGTCCTACCTTACACCATCCTGTCCTTATTATGCTTCTAGAAGCATTCAGCTGCTACAAATGCATCAAGTAATAGGGTTAATAGAAAATAGGAATGGACTTTCAAGAAACCGCCTAGTATGTATTCCTGTCTTTAAAGCAAAGTTAACTATCCAACTTCATATTTTCTGACAGTGCCAACCACACTGCAGGAAATTAAATACTAAGGTCAGCCAGTGGAAGCCCTTGGAGCTCTATGGCAAAGTGAGTTCAGTTTCTAATTCTGTCCTCCACTGTCTTTGGTGGTAGTGACAGGATCTGCATGCCAAGTCCAGAACAGGGCCCATCCCAGTTTCTCTGTATGACTGAAAACCTCTTTGGAACAAATTGGCTCCAAACTCAAGCAAACTCATTGTGCTGAGGCCCTGTCATCAGGAAAATACAGGGAATATGTATGGTGGGGAAGGGGGAAGACTCCTGAGTGTCTCAAAATATGTTTGGGCTTAAAAAACTAATTTTGACATTAGAGGCTTTTATCCTTGTCATTTTAACTCAAGGGATTTTCTTCTCTTAAGAACGAAGAAACAGGAATGGGTTAAGTGAGAGAAAAAAATTGTAAGACAAAGCAAAACAGTTATGGCTGTGTTTTAAAAGTAGAAGTCTGTGTTCCTTATGAAGACAGAAGAATTCTCCTGGAACAGAACAGGCATAATTGGGACTGAGTGTCTGCTTCTTTGTGTCTGTTGCTGAAGACAGCAAGTTCTGTGACAGAGAACGGCCAAGAACCCAGTATGTATCTCTATGTCTGTATATGTGCCTACCTATCAATCTGTGATCTATCTATCTATCTATCCACCATTCCTCTTACCCACTTGCTCTGCTTGTACAAATATCCTAAATGCCTTAATTCTCTGCATTTTTTGGTCAGAGATGCCATGTGTTTAGTAAAAACCTAAGAAAAATAAATGATTTAGTCTCTCATGCCTTCATCTATCTGGGCTGGGTGATGTGTTCTGTGTAGTGCATCATCATGTTTCACCGTAGGGGAAAAAAATGCTGGGTGCAGAGTGTGTGTGTGTAGAGTTAGGCTTGCCCAGGCGTGCACATCTCTCTCAGTCATGTAACCCTGACTGCATATCACACCCTGTGATGTTAACAGGGTGGGAGGGAATTCCCTTCACTTGTGAGTGTATCAGCTGAGTGGGAGAGGTAGCATCAGCATTCCCAGATTAGGCTCCTGCTCTAGGCAGCTTCTGCACAGTGAAGTTCTGGGTTTGAGTCCACTTCAGGTTCTAGCACAGAAACAGATGTAATACTTACCTAGATGACATTGCTATGGGTCAGAGCTTGGTGTTTACCGTGAAAAAAACCTGCTATTTGAGCAAGAGCTGGGAGTAATGCCTTCTGTATAAAATGTTCCTGCATTGGAATAAAAACGGCTGGCAACTCCCTGTATATTTTCAAGGTTTCCAAAAATAGATCTAAGTCACAGGCAAAAATGAATGGAGCTGAGGCTTAAATGGAAAGAACTGGTAAAGGGTCATTTATCTGAAATGGTTAGTGCTGAGATCATCTTCCACATTACATGCCACTACCTGGAAACATGGACCAGTTTTCTTTTCCCTTTTTATGACTTTCTGAGCCTTATTTTCCAATGCATTGATTCACTTGACCAAATTTCAGTACAGTGGGGAGAATTGACTTAATATTAGTGTTCAGACTGAGAACCACACCCCTGCTCTGGTTCTGCTCTGTAGGAGCTGGAATGACTGGAGCACAGAGTCAGTCTTGGAGACCTGGAGAAGCAGAAGAAAGTTAGATTATAAGCGATTGCCCCGTGTGTGAGGGAGAGAAGGTTTTTAAATCACAATGTCAGGTGAGAGAGAAGGTCAGGGATAGTTGAGTGGGAGTAGCCGCTGACTGGAGGGTTAAACCTCTGGGAGGTGCACTCCTCTGTTCCAGGAGGAATTTGATGTTAATCAGTGAAGCCTTAATGCATGGGTGAACCTAGGGCGTTTTGTAGAGGGGAGAAGGAGAATTTTGAAGCCAATTCCAAAACTGCAGTTTGGTGCTAAACCCACCCATGTCTCCCAGGCATGGCCTGGGGCTGAAGGTGCTATTCTGGCTGCATTTGAGGCTGTCTTCCTTGGAGGTTACTGTCCCCACAAAGGTGCCAGTAAATCTGCATGTCTCCTTGCTTCCTAACTGACTTCTGTCACCCTGATTAAAATCTGTCTTGCTAAAAATGTTTGAACAGGTTCAATAGACACACAAGCAAGTCTGGATCATTTTGACAGGTAAACTTGCCTACATTAACAAGTAGTGTGGTGTAATAAGAACAGATATGGAAAACAAAAGAGCTGCTGCTGAATGTTTAACATTAATACTAAATGCGCTTCACAGTGAGATTATTTTGGAGTTGCTCTGTTCTGGTCCATTTAGCTGAATGCTTGCCAATAGCTGGAGCATGATAGGCACACTTCTGGAGCACATCCAAAAGGAATTCACTTCACCAGGTATAAGACTGCACCATGATGGGAAACAAAATGCACTGAATTAGGAAATTAACTTCAAAACCAAGCTCCTGGTCTGAGTTAAAAAGCTAATGTAAATGTGACTTGTTCATGCAGTTTGGTGGCTGAGAAGCTGATAATCCCCAGGAGAGTTAGAGGTAGTGATGATGGGGATGTGTGAAAACTTTTGAACAACTATTTGTACACTGGTACAGGGTATATTTCTACATGTGCAGAGTGAAAAGGTCAAATACATGACCCTGACTTTCCAGCTGGTCTCAACACCTATGC
Source organism: Eulacestoma nigropectus (assembly GCA_013397775.1). Classification (NCBI taxonomy): domain Eukaryota; kingdom Metazoa; phylum Chordata; class Aves; order Passeriformes; genus Eulacestoma; species Eulacestoma nigropectus. The sequence goes on from VZTE01001767.1 coordinate 630,121, forward strand.
AACATGAGCACATGGACACTTTCCTAGTAGAGGGGCATATTTTAGACCGTTACTGCGCCTGATGACACAAAGTACTAAGATATGGAGAATGAGACTCCATATTAATCTGGATCTGTTCTGCGACTTTGAAGTTGGTGGGATTTGGATCAGACTGTTGTGCAGTTTTTCCCTTTTTATGTATTGTAGAGCCTGGACAAGAAAAACAGCTGTTGTTCTTGTCCTGCTATCTGCCTCTCTGGCTCTTGATACTAGCAGTGCTCTGAAGTACTCGAACTGTAACACCTCAAAAGACTTTAAAAATAAACTCTTTGCATTGACAGCTCCAAAAAAATATCCAGGAAACAAGTCTCTTAGATTAAGAATTTAGATAATATGTAGAGATATTGTTTATAAACTATTCACATAAAATACAGAATTTTCACTGTTGCCTTGTCATCCCTCTTTGAGATAGCCAATCTTATTATATTACCTTCATAGCTAGTCAAAAGGAATATAAAATCATCCAGTCACCCACTGACACAGCTTGTAGGACCAAGGAGAGCTATCTGCTAGTCTCTGTTTCTAATCTAGGGGACACTACTGCCTCCACTATCTCCTGTCATAACTGGATTTTGTTTGCAGCTGGAGGCCTTTGGGAGGGGTTTGATTTTAAATAGTGAAACTGCATGACCTGAAAATCTCTCTCAGAAGTGGCTTCTCCCTGGTTCTTGCTCAGTAACACTCGGTTTGGTCCTTTTTTGGCCCTTTTCACCATCTAGGAATGATTCTATATACAATTACTCCTGATTATTGCATGTTGATACCTTCAGAAAACCCCAGTGTAAATGGATGCCTTCCAGATAGACTCCTCTGCGGTGGTCACCTGTATCGGAACCATCTGGAGCCTGGTACTCAGCCCCGGAGGTTGGATGGGCCACTCCCATTCTCTGGCAGGCATAGAAGGAAACGCCTGGTGGCCTTTGTTACAGCCTCCACGTTCCCAGTCTCTGAGTCAGAAAGGCAGTGGCTCAACATGGTCATCACACCAGTACCATCATCTTGGCTCCACATCAGCCATCTGAGAAGGAGACAGAGCAGGAGAGAGGAGGAAGAGAGGAGAAAACTCCCAGAGAGTGTGCTTCTTTGGGGCACTGAAACAGTGAAGATCTTGGCTAAAGACTCCAAATCATCCCCCTTTCTGCAGCAAGCCTATTAATACTGCATGTAAACTCTTGATGGTCTGAGCCCTATTGAATAAAAAAATTGCTAGAGTTTGTGTCTACAAACTTTGAATTGTCCTATTAAGAAAGTAAGGTGGATGAAGACCAGAGCATCAGGTTTTGTTAGATTTTGGAGATTTAAGGGGTTTTTTCATCATGTCTTTTTACAGTGAGGCTTTGCTGGTCAAGACAGGTCTGGTGGATGTCCCACAGGTTTTGTGGACTGCCTATGGGGGAATATATTTAGTGCAGATAGCTCAGTGTGCAGACTCCAGTGCAGGCTGAGGATGGAGCTCTGGGACAGGAGGCCATGGACTGGCACCAGCCCTTTGCACAATGGCACGAGGACCTGTGGTGCCAGCCAGGTGACCGAACACTCAGAGACACAGCAGGAGCTGATGACTCAGAACATCCCAGGCTATCTCCAGCACAGACTGTGAGGATGTAAAAGTGCAGGGAGTTCTTTGTTCAGCGTCCCTCCCTGGAGGCACCAGGTCAAACTGTGATTCTGTTGCTGCACCATGATAAAATTACTTAAAAGAACCAGAGACTCTGCTATGGGAAACCTGGGGTCAAGCTGGTATGGAAAACTTGTCTGACTGTCCAAGAGTGGGGTGTGTAGGGAGTCAGGTGGGGCCCCTACCAGGTCATTGGAGCTGCCTGTTGAGAAGGGCCTTTGGTCCCGGCATTAAAGTCTCTAGTGGTGGGACTGTAACTGCCAGAGTGGCTCCTGAATGGTCAGATAGGAAAGTTTAATATGCCTCAAGAGGATAAAATACAATGAGTAAGGTAGGTTTTTTACCTTTTGCTTCCAGTATGTTTTTAGCTGACCATGATTATTGTAAATGGCCTCTGAGATATACATATGAGTAAGCATGTTTCCTTTTGGATACACATCACACCATCAAACCTATCAGAATAAATACCAATGGAGATACTTTTTAGATTAGATACATTTTTCTAAAACTGAAAGCCCTGCTTTGATTTTTCCCATCACCCACAGGAATAATTTTTCTTCACTAGTTTGAGGTGGAACAGAGCAGCAGGATTTACTCCACCTCCTTGCTCCAAGGAGAAGGTGCCAGGATCAGTCTCCAAACCTCACATTGTTCCAATTCTACAGATTTAAGAGCATTTCTACATCAGTACCTTTCACACAAACTGGCAAAACATATGCCCATTAATCATTTTGTCCTTCCTAGCAATGTTATCTGTTATTTGGGTTGTAAATATTTGGAGTAAAGTCCCAGAATATCCATTGGATTTCCCTTTGTTCCCCACATTTCTGCAAGCAGTACAAGATGTAGAAAGCGTGAGCGTTTCCTCCCATATGGTACAAACAGAGAAAAAATGAAGATGAGACGATTCTAGCAGATGGATTGTTCTTACATTTTTTTCATATGATCATTGCATTCATTGCACACCTTTTGTCTGGTTTGAAACCCTCCTCTTTAGTCTCTCCCTTCACAAACAACATATTCCAAGCACATCCCCAGACGAAGGAAGAGATGAGTGGTGTGGGCCATAGAGTGAGTCATTGCTCCTAGTAAAGCCTTCTCGGTGTTCCTTGCAGGGGTGTCACTGCCAATGGGGATTTATATGCAGGAGGGAATGAGGAACTAGGGCTTTACAAAGTATCTGGCAGACACAAATCCCTGGGATTTCCAGGCAGTTTCAGCTATTTCTGCCCTGGTGAATGGACAAGCCGGGAGCTGGGACCATTTACTGTAATGAGTTTCTTTTCTTGAGGTGGAAAGGGGATCAGGTAAATGGGTTCACACATCCAGTGGCCCCATCAGCTTCTGCCCTGCATGGGAATGGAATAATTTCTGGCCTTTTCAAATCCTTCCTTCCCGAATGTGATAGGCTCTCCCCTTTACCCCTCTCATCCTTTCAGCTTGAGAATCACTGCAAAAGATTACCTCGGTTCTCAAGACATAAAGGTGTGAATGGAGTGATAGTATTTGTTTGGGAGAAAAGATGCTTTTTACCCCTAAATACAATTAAACACTAAAAAGATCCAAGATCATCACTGAGAGCAACTCATTGTGAACCCATAGGTGTTAGGTTCTGAGCAGAAGGAAAGCAGTAAGAGCAGGAGAAAGAAGTTTAGCTGCTACTCAAAGAAGAGCTCAGAACCAGACTGGCTAATTGTAAATAGAGTCAATCCAGGACTACTGTGTGTTGAAGGTGTAGTTCTCATACTGTGGTAATGATTTCATTTTGTGCCTTCATTTACTTATGTGAATCAAACTAAATTTCAGCCCTCTGAAATACACCTCTAGTATGAAACACCTTTGGCTTCTATCCTCTGTCAAAGCCATGCAAAGGAGAGCTCAAGTTACCCCTCATTAGTCAAAAAACCTATATGCTGATGAAACAGCCCCTTGTTTAAGTGCTCATGCTAGATAACTCTGGTATGTCAGACCAAATAATTTACGTGTTCTTTCTGCTTAAAAGAAGCTACTATAAAAGGCTTAATGAAAATAAAACCAAGACAATAAATCCCCAGTGAAATACCAGACCTCTTCCCAGGAGAATGCTTAATGTCATCCTGGTCTAATCTAATTCTGAAATACTTGAGTATTATTTGGTATCTGAGCAGTCTAGAAGTAACAGCATTTTTGAGGGCCTGGGTAATATTACTCATTTCTCCAGCCTCCTGCAAGGAGAACTTTTAATCAGCTGATACTTTTGCCCCTTGGAATTTCATCCTGAAGTCAGAGGACATGTAACCCCTGCCTGCAATTCTCAAGGAATCCACTGATGTGGTCGTTCTCACACATGGCCAGGCATGGAGGGCTCAGCAAAAGGCTGCTGGATGACACCGTCCCTCCTCAGCAGCTGGCAAGGGAGAGGTCCGTGGGAAAGGTCAGGTCTTGGTGCAGCACCTCTGCCGCAGGAATTCGTCATGGAACTGTGGCTGGAGCACCATGTGGTTCAAATTTCAGATGCCTTGTTCTCCACCTCAACAGTGAAGGGGAAGGGGAAAAGAAGCAGGAAAGGAAGTGAAGTGCAGAGACTCATGTGCCTGTCACAGGATACTCGTCTTTCGAAGTGGCATGAATGGTATTTTGTTTGGCTATTGATATGAATAACAGGGAAGAAGGACAAGAGAAGTGGCTGGGGTCAGAAACAAGTGTATATTATGCTGAAGCTTTGTCTCGGCCCTTCAGACTGTTTGGGACTCTTTAACACGGGGTTTATGTCTTTCTGTGGAAATGGCCAATGCCTGGCACACTGTTAGTGGGACTACAGTTGCTTTGGAACTGATTGTTTCACTGGCGTGGGACTTCATTTGGATCATTAGCACTCCTGTCATTAGCACTATGAAGAAAATCTTAGGTCCCTGGATGTTAAACTATGGTCCCTTAAATTTGGCAAGAAAATAGCTAGACTTTTATCATCTAGAGTTTTATCACCTTTGCAAAAGAAGATTAATGGAATTCTCCAAACAGTTAACTACGTCTTAAGAAGGAATGTTGGTATAGAAGTTCCAATAGAAGCAGAATTGGGCTCTCCCCATCATGTATGTTGCTAGCATGAAAGAGGTCTCCACGGTGTCTCTTGAATTCAGGGAGAAAGCTCACACCTAACATTGCTGGATCCAAACCTGGCAAAAAATCACAAGCAAGTGACTTTGTTATTCAGTGTGTCTTCTGTCAGTATCTATTTCGGTAGGAAATAAGTGGAACTCTTTCATGGACTAGTCTTGTTTGACCTAGTCTAAGAAAGTCTCAATAAAAAAAGGAGTTAGAAAAGGAAGAAAACTTTGTAAAACAGCCTCTTAGTCACCCTATGACTTTCTGTGCAGAAAAGTTACACCAGTTTACATCAATCCAATTATACTTATGTTTTTTCCTGTATAGGCACAGCATAGAGATTGTAGCTTAAGTGAAACCTACATATTCAGCTGAAGCAAACAAAGCACCTGGACCCTGTTTCCATCTCCTGCCAGACAAAAATGTTTAACATATTTGACAAGAAGACACAAAATCAAGAAAAAACCCCCATATGTTCCTACTTTTCTTCAAAAATAAGACATTAAATTTATTTCATTTCCTTCTTCTTGACACTGTTAACTTTAAAAAGAATGACTTCTTATTTCCTGGGAGAAAATAGGACTTAGTCTGCTGTTTGAAAGTTATGTTCAAAGTCCCAAATGAGATGAGATGGCTTCTTTAAATCCCCATGAAAATGCTGAACCTTGATTCTCTCCATCAGTGGTTGCAAAACAGAGATGGCAGGAGAAGCTTTGGTGGATGGCCTGACGGTGGTCTTCCACTATTTTCATCCATGAATTTGATTGCTCATTTATATTGTGTGATTATGGTTGTGGCCTTCGTGAAGCCTTGAAGACCAGACTTGACTTGCTAAGCTTCAGGGAGCCGCAGTCCCTTGGGCTTTTGAAGCACCTGGAGCTCGAGAGGGGAGATGTGTGCTAATGTCTTTACAAAAAATTCAATGGGTGAAGGTATGGGTGTTAACGTCTTTGAAATGAGTCTTAATGTCTCTACTGACTTTGGGCAACAGGTTAGTTGCAGAGCCCAGATAGCTTGGCTTCTGAAACAGTCCAGTGGGTCTGCACAAGCTTGAGTTTCTGAACTTTGAGGGAAAACAGTAGGTTCAAGGGGGGATATGTGGTAGGCGGTTCAGGGAGGCTGTACCTTCCTAGTACCTCAGCCAATGGGGAAAGGAAGAGGTCAACATGCGGCCGGGAGTTTAGGATATAAGGAGGCTGCACCCTCTGAAACCTCGGGAGAGAGAAGTGTGCGGGAGAGAGAAAACTCCGCGGGCGTGTGGTCCGGTGGACTCTCTCCTTTTATTCGAATAAAGTTGCAGGACTCCTCTGTCTCTGTTATGGACACTGGCTTTTCATAGCGTGATTTTCCGTACAAGCTGGAAGCGTGCTTTTTAGTCAAACAGATGGCTGTGAAAACCTTGTACGAACAACACGCTGACCGGCCACACCATGGGCCGAGCAGCCTGGGCTGAGCAGCACGCTGAGCTGCACCTGTGCGCACACGGCTCTGGCTGCACGAGGAACAGAAGGACTGGTCACGGGTCTTACTTTGAACAGTGCAATCGCCGACAAAATAGCATTATATTCTTAAATAATGCTTTTATCAAGGACCAGAAGTCCTAGTGACACTGATCGGCGCATAAACTTCTGTGACCGGGGCTGTCTAGGCACTAGTTTATGGGCTCTGGAAGCCCTTGGCTCTTGCACGGCTGGGAGTGTGCCGCAGCCCCCGCAGCCCTCGCCCCTCCCGGACCGCTCCGCAGAGACCGCCCGGCTCGGCCTTCTCGGGGCGGGGGCGCCGCGGCTCCATCCCTGCACGGAGGCGGCCGGAGCGCGGGTCGGGCGGGGCCGGGCGGGGCCTGGCCGGGCGGAGAGGCGCGGCGCGGAGTCCCGTTAGAAGCAGCGCGGAGCCCGTGCGGATCCCCACCGGCGCAGGAGGAGCGACGGCCGTGCCCAGCCCGCCGGGAAGATGCCGAAAACGGTGGGTGCCGCCGGCGCGGGGCAGAACGGAGGCCACGCCGCGGGGTCCGGGCGGGTGCGCGGGGCCGGGCAGGCGCGGCCTGGGGGCTCCTCCCGCCTGGGCTNNCCCCCGCGCGAGGGGCCGGGCCGGGGCCCCGCCTGGAGCGCGGGGTCTCGGCGCGGCGGAGCCGCCTCTCCGCCCTAAAATGTCCGGCGGAGCGCGGCGGCGCCGCCCGCCCGCGTGTGCGCCCGGACCCGGGGGGGGAGCGGGGCGAGGCTTCCGAGAGCCTGGTGGGAGCGGGTGACTGCTATGGCCGCCTCATGCGCTCCCTGAAGAGAAGAAGTTGGGGTTTTCACAACTTGCAATTAGTCAGTTTGGGTTGCCAGGGAGCCTTGTCCCAGCTTGACTCGAGGTATTTCTTGGCTGAGGAGATTTTAGTACTTAAGAAAGTCTAGTCAAGTCCGTACTTGACTCTCCTCGCAGCAGGAGTTCGGTGACTAATGAGGAGCATGGGGTTTTTCCATTTAATTTCTCCTGGTTGGAGTAAAAGAATTGGTCCCAGCCCTTCATTGATAAAACAGGAAGGAGCAGGCTGGAAGTCTCTGGATGTTTCCGTACTGCAGTGATCCGAAATGGCCTAAGAAAATCTAATGTTTAAGCTAAGAGTCTGTGATTTACTTAAAGGAGACAAAAAACCCAATCCCAAACAAACTCACCTCTGTGCAAAAAGAAATTGAAATGAAGTCCACCGTGATTTTCTTTTCTTTTAATAGTTCCATTTTTTTACTTTTAAGTAGATATTGAATGCCTGTTTGACTGACAGCTACTTTTCCTGATGTCTTAAATGCCATCTCTGATAGCATGGATAGCTAGATGATGATGATGATGATTATTTAAACATCAACGTCTTAAAGGGTATCAAACTTAAGCCACTTCAAAGTTAAGACAGTATTTTCTTAAGCTTTAAAAAGGCTTTCCATCAAACATTAGTGAAGATTTACTTACTAAAAAAGCTAAAATACAGGCAGCAAATTCAGTAAGATTAACAGAAACAGCACGAGTTAGGGGACTTTAGTGTAAAATGCAGTCGAGACCTTTTAGCCAGAGAGTTTGCAGTCGTGATGAGTGACTTTTCAGTGTGGATCGGCCAAGAAATCCTGAACAAGTTGCAGAGAGGCTTGTGGGGCGGGGTTCCCAGCACCAGGCTGAATCTGAACGCTGGCTGCGAGGTGCTTATTTCAGCCTCTGCAGGCACACCCGAGGCTGGATTCACCTTCTCAGTCTGTTGCTTTCTGGTTTTGACAGAGCAGTTCTGGTTTTGACAGAGCAGTTCTGCTTTCAGAGCTTTTAAAAACTGGAGCAGACAGAGAAATGCAAGTGTTTTGCTGTAATTCTTTGTATTGCACACTGCAGATTCTACAAAAAGCAGTTCCAGTGTCTGTGCCTGTTGCAGTACAGAGTTGCAGGCCTGCTGCTGTATCAGCCTTCGGTTTCCTGCCCCATCTGCTCTAGTTACAGACCCAACTGAAATAATATTTTAAACATTATTTCTTGATCTTTGGTTTGCAGGAACAGGATATGCTGGCATAACTGTGTAATCAGTTCTTCATGTGAAATAAACATGACTACTAGTGTGCTAGCTTAAGATTTGTTAATAGCTGCTTAATTAACAAAACAGTAAAATGCAAGAGACTTTCCTCAATCAAGGGAAAAATCAAGGTCAAATGTGGGTGAAACCTGGGCAGTTAGATGTAGGTTTATGTGGGCTTCATCACAAAAATAAATCCATTGTGAAGAAGACAGATGGAGGAAATGTTCTAGGGAACAGTCCTGGCTGGGCAGGAAAAGCATTTGTGTCAAAACTACTTGGTTGGTAGCTCTTATCATTCATCTCACCAGGCTTACAGAAACATGCTGCTGCGTGGCTTAAGCAGCAAAACCTGTTGAGTTCTGAGTCTCTACACCTCCTCAAGCTAGGCTAAATGTTAGCACATGTAGCTGGAGGTTTCCATTTTGTTATGTGAGGTTTGCTATGACTGACACTAGGCTGTGTAGCACTATTAATAAGAATCCAAGATTAACTCTGGTAACCTTTGAACTAGTGCACGTGATTTGCTGTTGTGACATGTAATGGGGGGATTTGGTTGCTGGAGGCCTTGTAGGCTGTGTAGAAAGTCCATCATGCATCAGCCTGCTGATCCTGCCATGCTCGAAACAGGAAACCTTCACTGTTCTGTCTAGTGATACAACTCTGGTTTAAATTTTTTGTGTTCTGGAAAGTTAGTGAGGTGTGAACAGTTAAAGCAGACACCAAAAAGGGCATATAAGTCCCCCCATGCTTTGTATTGCAGAGAGTGGAAGTAGTTGAGTGCTAAAAATGAGCCGTTGTCAAGCTCTGAAAAGTCTCTCCTCCAGTTGTGAGCAGTCTGTTTATTTGCCATGAGTAGGCTCTGATCTCTCCCTGACTGATGGGTGCTCTGGTTTCTTACTGAGTCACTTCAGGCTGGGCAGTGCTGCAAGTACACTATTCCAAATCCTGATAGAAGTGAATCAGCTGTAACGCTGGTGGATAGTCTAAGTCCTATAGTTAATCACTTGAACTTTAGTATTAAAAAAAAATCTTAGTTGGAGGAGTGAAAGTGACTTTTGGGTTTTTTTTTTGTTTGTTTTTGTTTTTGTTTTTTTTTTTAAACAGCCATGCCCATTTAATGGGATGATACTTTATTTCTTAGCTGTTAGAAAAAGCAAGGCTTCTGTATTGGAATTCATTGACTATTTTACCTATGCATGTACTTACTTCATGGCTTTGTGAATGGATAGGCCACTGAACTTCAAACATGAGCATTCATCACATGTGAGGTGTGCATTCAACAGTCCTGTTACTAGGTCTTGGGCAGTTCTATTTTGGGTAACATAGTCTTTACTCATTGTAGAGAAGGGTTTTTAATCAAAGCTAATCTTGTGAATACAGAAAATTTTAGGAAGTAGTAAGGGAAAAGGTACCAGTCCAAACTTTATTATACCTTAGTTTGAAGCTAAGTGTAGCAATAGTTATTAGGATCCTTAGGTACCCTGTCTGTAGTTTGAATTGATGGTCCTAATTCCCAGCAGGACTTGAAAGGTCCTAGAAGCTTTTTTCCCTTTGAAGCTTCAAGGTTCTGGTTAGAAGAAAGGAGATTGAGGTAGATATCAGGAGAACACTCTGTTAATTAGTTTCTTACGTGTAGCTAGTTGCTACCAAATGCTGCAACAAGATGGCAACTATGAGCAGAATGCTACACTTGTTTGGGTGATCATTTTCTTTTTTTTTTTTCCCCTCTTGTGGAATTTGCTACATGTCTTGAAGGGGGAAGGGTAGATAGTGATGAAAACTGTGACTTTAATGGATGGGCACTTCTCTCTCGATCGTATTGTGCTATGAAGGAACACTAGAAGCATTCTAGATGCCTTCTGTCTTATTTCATGACTGACACTTGGGTGTTATCTCTTCCTTTCCTCACTCAGCATAACTTGGGAAGCTTGGTGACACCAATCCAAGTTTGACATGTGTGCTAACTTGTTAGGCAAACTCAATCTGTTATATGTTTCTTCTAATGCCATCAGATATATGACTTGCTGTAAAGAGGTGTGTTTGAATGCTCCCAAAGACCTTTCTTCATGGAGAAGTGTTTCCCCTGTTGGTGAATTTCAGATGACTTTGTACTTCAGAAGCAACAATAGCTAAAACATGCTGAGTTTACAGTGGAACCAGGTAAACTACTGAAGCTGGTAAAGCACTGAATTATCTGTAGCTTTTTACCTACCATGGGATTTTGCAAAACAGGAAAGGCCTTTACACCCTAGCTTGTATTGTATTCAACAGCTTGGTTCCTAGGTTCTGCAAGAATAGCAAGGTTTTACTTCATGTCAGATGAAGCAATTAAGCCTGACAGTGAGTAAAAGCTTCTGTTTGGTACTTTTGGGCCTTCTATATTAAAGATAAACAGCAATTTTAAAGTATACCATTGATGATAAACTAGCATTCACTTTGTTTTTTACATACTGGTAAAATCTTCCTTTCTCTTCTTATGGCAAGCCCTGCACCTGACTGGGCAAAACCCATCAGTTATAGTGGTTTTACACTGCTGTGAGCAAGAACTGTTCCAAGTGCCTGATCTGAATTGGTAGTCATGATCCAGTTCATAAAACTTCAAGGTGACAGTGTTACGTCTAAGAGTGTTTATCATACCAGTGATTTTAGAAGATTAAATATGTTAGTTGAGTCCTTTATTTAATTTTTGTCCTCTTGATTTGTTGCCTGAGGCAATTGAGCAAGAAGCAGGTTGGTGAGGTGCACCCAATAAAAGGGGCCCAGGGAGAGCTTTAGGTCTGCTGCTTCTGCTGTAAGAATCCTATGGGGGAACAGGGTACCTCCTATCAGGGTGTTCATCATCACTTGCTTCTTGCAAATATGCTGTCACCATAACGTTTACAGGCAGCATTTTTTTTAAACCTTCAGAGGATTGCAGCCCTTTCCTTGGGGTGATTCTACCTTCTCGGATTAGTCACCTCTGAAGTTTAATTACAATTCCTTCTTTTCTCTTGAGGATGGTTCATAAGATGTCTTAATATGGACTCCTTTATTTTGACAGGAAATGGCATCTCTTCCTCTAGAGGAAACTTGTTTCAGTTGTTTTATGTATAGTGTCTAGTCTGAAGCAAAATTCTCCTGTAAAAAGCTCACTAAGTCCCTAATAGCTGCTTGAAAGACAGTTGATGGACTGAAACCGAAGGATTCAAATACCTTCTGCTTGTCACACTGGGTGTGCAGGGGGACGGCACCCTCCTGGGGCTGCTGGCCTGGCCATGTCCCTGCTGATCAATGGCTACTCCACAGAGAAGCCCCTCTTCCTCCACAGAGGTGGCTCTGGCTCTGCTCCAGGGTATGAAGGAAACTGACTAAAAGCTTCCTCTGTCTGCGTCATCTCCTGGACTCTTTCCTGGCTCGGTGCGGCTCAAGCAACCTTATTTGGCTGACTTAATTTTTTTTTTCCCCTTCTGTGCAGCAAGAGAGCCTCCCTGAATTCGCACAATAAAGCTGTTATCTGTGCTTAATCACTGTTCTGAAGACTACAATGGGGTTTGTTTGAAAAGAGCTCCAAGATTTCAACTGCTTGGATCCCTATCATTCCCAAGTCCCGTTTCCCTTTTGTCTGTTTGCTAAGTGATTATGAGGAGTCTCTGCTGCTGTAGTCACACTATTGGAAAAGAGGAAATCTCTCTCTACCCAGGAATCGTCCAGGGCAATTAACTGATATAAATTAAGAGCAATAGTAAGCAGCCAGTTAATTGCTTGCTTTTCCCTAGGGGTATTTGGGAACAGCAAGTATTTGCATAGTGCAGCCAATAATACTGAATTAAGAGTTTGTTTTTATCTGAAACTTCCAAACTAGGTTGAAGTCTCTGGGTTGATGGAAGGCTACTCTTTCAAGCACATCTCTTTGTAACATTTCTGTGGTTGTTTTTAGGTGAAGCGTTCAAGTGTTTTGGAAGTTGTGGGCATAAAACCCACCCTTCTGATGCCAGTAGCTAATGCTGACTCTTAAGGTAATGTTTAAAGCAAGTACTTGGTGGGGAGGTAGGAAGAGACAGTCACTGGCAGGCTTGGTGGTTGTAAGACCACAGGATCATCTACAACTGCTTAGGGGTTTAGAACCTGGAATTGCAGAGGTTTGGGCCTTACATTGACAAGAGACAATTATGGCTGCAGCAACTGTGGCTATCAATAGGTAGGTGATCTAGTGCTGCTTCCTTCCTGTGCAGCTGTGAAAGGATATATTCACTTCTATCAATGTGTGATCCTCCAGTGGAGTAGTGCGGCAGTCAGAAACTCCTCGCCTTTGTATAGCAGCTTGTTGAACTTCAATGGGAAAAAACACTCTTTGAAGATGTTTTTAAAGGCACGACTCCTGCAAAATACTTTTTCCTAGTTGTTCTAATATCTCTGAAGCTGCAGTAGTTGTTCTGAGGAACCTCTTGAAAAATACAAACTGTGGATAAAGAATGATCAGTTCTCATCCTATTGCCAGGCTAAGGAATAGGAGTACTTGGTCATGCTAGGCCTCTTTCCTTTTGGCTGTTGCTGATGAATAGCTATGGACAAGGGCACAGGAGTGCCCCTAAAGGAGGAATGAATGAAAAAGCTCAGAATCTGATCAGCTCTGTAGAGAAACAAGCAATTAGGCAAGAATGAGATCATGGACTAGAAGGGGAAGACACTGCTTACTCTGCCAGCTGTAATTCTGTGTAGAGTAAAATGAAATCTCAGGAGAATTCAGAAAGAATACCTGAAGCAGTGAATCAAGCGCCATGGTCCAGACTGAACTGTGTTCTTGCAAATTTCTAGTTCTCTTTGTCAACTTGTTTGTTTTCTAGAGGAATGCTTCTCAGGAGACTGAACTTTACTGTCCTGGAGTGTGAATACTGTAAAAACTTTCTTGTTGTATTTTTTGTTGTTTTTTCTTTGGTGGGGGGCAGGGTGGTGAGGGGTGGTGGTTGGTGATGGCGGCAGTGGGGTTGTTAAATTGATTTTGGAGAATTTTGCATGCAAAATACTAGAGAACTGTTATTCTGCCATTGTATGCCTTCCTATGTTCTTGAGGTAGAATCATAGAATCAGTTTGGTTGGAAAAGGCCTTTGAGTCCAGCTGTAAACCGATGACTTTCTGCAGCCATGAACCATTCTTGTCTGTCTGTACATCACTGATTTGTACCATTCTCCTTTGTAGGCCCTTATCAGAGCATTTTTTCTCTCTCAGTTGGGAATCTAGTTATGGTGATGAAGTGACTTAGTACAGGAAAAACCTGCCATTGCAGTCTGATCAATCAATTAGTCACAGCATTTAATAAATGTATTTGGTTTTATATAACATAGGCTAGTAAAGCATAGAATTCTAGGCTAACTAATGGAATTCTGGGCTAAATTTTTCCTTGCCATAGCTTTTCAACTATTGTAGAGTCCATTGTGCTTGGTTACAGTGCAAAAACTGAGCTGCCAGAGAAATAATTAGGATGAAGTGTCAGGATGCTTGATAACTTCCACCCCCCAGAGGTGTGGCTTTTCATTTATAATGTCTCTAAGAATATAAATATGGCATCGATTTTATTTTTTAAATTCACTTTTCCGGAATAGTGTACTCAAAAGGCAAAAAAAAATTTAATTCATTGGTGTGCTGAATGTCTTTCCAGGCAGTTTTCTGGATGGGCAAGAGGGTTTTGGTTGTGTATATTTTTTTTCTCTGTTAAAATCCAAAACTTGAGATCTTCCTGGCAATTGTTGTCTACAGGACTTGTAGAATGTCAGCAAGTGGTTCTGAAGGCACACTGTAAGAAATAAGGCGGTTCCATTGCTGACAAATTCAAGAAATATCAGGTTGCCCAGTAAAAAAGTGGTAACGCAAAACTCACACAATACTTCATGGTCTAATACATCTTCTTATATGAGAACAATCCTGTTAGTTAGAAATGATAGAGAAGGAGGGATTTGTATGTATGTACTAAAAGTAAGGATTTGCTTACAGATCATTAAGTAGACATTTTAATGAAGCTAACCTCTTTGGACTGGCTGTTTTTGCTGTGTTTGATGCCCTCAAGGGTGTGTTTTGCCATCTTGTATACAAGGGCACAGTGCTGGCTCCCCTTGAGCCTGCTGCTGACCAGCATTCCCAGATCCCTTTTTGCAGGGCTCCTCTCCAGCCACTCCTCTCCCAGTCTGGACTTGTGCCTGGTATTACTCTGCTCCAGGTACAGAATCTGGCATTTGTTCTTTTCAAATTTTATGCCACTGAGTAATCATGCTCTGATTTATCTAGACCCCTTTGCGAGACTTTGTGTCCCTTTGAGAGAATCAACAGCACACCCAGTGCTGGTATTGTCAGTACATTTGCTAATGGTGCATTCAATTCCTGCAATCCAGATCACTGGTAAAAATACTGAACCGCACTGGCCCTGTTATGGAGACCTGAGGAACACCACTGGTGACTGGTTGCCAGCCAGGGGCAGCCGCATTCCCTGCAGCCCTCTGAGCCCTGCTGCCACTGGTTCTTCATCCCGCACACCTGGAACATCCTTATCTTGCAGTTGAACAACTTGTCTGGAGAGATGCTGTGAGAGACAGTATCAATAGCTTTATTAAAACACTGAAAAACTACATCCACCACCTTTCTGTCATCCATTTGGTGGATGACCTTATTGTAGAAGGATACCGAATTAGTTAGGACTTTCCCTTCTTGAGCCTGTGTTGGCTGTGCCTGATGATTGCACTGTTTTTTAAATACTTTAATGTCCTTTAAATGTCTTTCAATAGCACCCACTAACTTGGTTAATCTAATTACTCTCTGACCACTAAAACAAAACTTCAAGAAAGCAAAATTGCCTGGAAAGCTGGAAGGATTGAAAGAAACTTGCTTATATTGTAGCTTATAGCCCAGCTGAGACAATAGAATACTCGGTGTCTAAGCAATAAAAACATGCAAAATTGTGACATGACCATGGTGTATGGTTTGTGTGTGTTTTGTTTTTAAAATCAGCAAAGTTATCCTTCAGGCATGTCACTAGATTATATTACTCATTGTATACATATGTTCCTCTAAGTTTTGACAGCAGTCATGAATGGAGACACTGCACAGCAGGCATAAGAATGGTGTTGCTTCTCTAGTATGTTTGTTACTACTGTATGTTACATCCAAATGTCAAGAAATGTCTGTGGTCTGTGAGATGAGATTGAAAGCTTCATAACTGTTTTGCCAGCATCTGTTTATTTCATTTGTTCCTATGTGTATCTCAATATTAGGGAAACATAAAATTGCTTTTGAAAAAGTGACTGATTAACTTCATTTGTTTTTTTTGGATAGCTAATGAAAGCTTGAGCCAAGATGTATTGAATCCAGTGTCTGTCTGTATTCAGTGTTCTCTGGCTACAGTTACCCTCCTACAGTTGAAAATCAGGATCTGAGCTTGCCTGAAGTTGAGACACCTGGCTACTTCTATTACTGAAAATGTGCTGTTTGAGGGACTGGATTTTGTTGCACTATCTGTAATTTTCACTAAGGCACACTCAACATGTGAATTTGTTTGCATTGGTGAAATACTGGAAGCAGAGAGCAGTAAAATGATTGTGTTCTATCACTTCACTATTCACAATCCCCTAGACAACCAGAAGCTGCTGTGTGAAGTGTTAGACATGCTTCTCATTATGTGAGCTGCCTCAAAAACTCTAAGGTTACTAGTAACTTGAACAACGGGGTCAGAAAAGACTGGTATTACTTAAAATGTCAGAAAGCTCCAAGTCCATGGTTGGGACTGTGGAAGGCTTGGACAGCGTTTTTATTTAACACCATAAAGTGCTTTATCACTAAGCCGAGAAAACATTTTGATAAGTAATGTCTTAGTCCTTCAGCCTGCAGCTCCATTGTGCTGATTTTGTTACAGAAGCTGGAATATAGCTTATTCTTTGCTGTAATGCTGAGAATGGCATACTTTCTTTGTTAATATGTTAGTCCTTCACTTCAAAAAACTATTGAGGAACCTCTCTTACCTGAAGTTGGTATTGAAAAAAACCAAGTATTGACTTAATATTTTTTGGTTTGCTTAAAAAACTAAACTGCACCTGAAACTGGGTAGTATTCTGACCCAGCCATGACAAACTGGGAAGCAGCAAGTTCCTGAAAATTAATTTTCTTACTCTACTTGTAATGACTTGCTGCAGCATGTGTTTTGGGCTTTGTGAAATCTATAGACACCAATGTGTTCTGCACTGTATACCTAAGGCTCTGTGTTGACAGCCATTAATGCAGAAGTGCGTTGAAGCTCAAAAAACCCCAACTTAGGAGGTTTTTTCCCCTTTATCTTGCTCTGTGGTTTGTTACTAACATCTCAAATTGAAGGGTGATGGCAAGGTGCAATGCAATGTATTATGCTCAGTTTGAATACCCTTTTGCACACTCAGCAGTTTAGGGTAGAGATCTTTTTTTGAAAGGGGGTCCATGTCAGCATCTTCAGCTGTAAGAATATATCAGTGTAGTCTTGTCTGGAATCTATCAAAAGACAGAGCAAATAGAAGGACTAAGTAACTTCCAAATCACTAAAAGATCAGACCAATCTGAACAGTACTTGCTTTAGCATCATGCATGGGAACTACAATGCTATCTTAGTGTTTGTTCTGACAAATGCTAAATAATCAAGTAAAAATCTGACAGAAGGCTGTCCTGGTCCTTTGCTGCTTCTAGTTCTGACAGATTTAATACATAGGCTTTATTGCTTGCTCTGGACTTGATTCACCTCTGTTCTGCCCCTAAGCACCAAAAGTATCTTAGTCAGAGGTGACCAGCCACTTCTCCTATGGCTAAGCTTTGAATGTGTCTTTCATATTGCAAAAAAATGTTTGGTGAGTGTCTCTGTTTTTTCTCTATAGAACGCCTTGGACCATGTGCTGCATTGCTTTGTCCTTTCAAGTTTTTCCTTGTCTTTTTACAAATTGCTATGTGCAGATGCTCTGGGCTCAGAAAAGTTTGGCATAGAGGACGTGCCCATTAAATGCTTTTACAGTATTCTACTGACAGCTTTTATTTGGCAGTGGTTGGAAAGATTTGAAAATAATTGGGATCTGAGAGGATTCAGTCAGTCTTATAAACGAAGTGATTTTGTTGGTCTGCCATTCCCTTAGAGAAAGATGGGTGATAAGATACATTAATGTGGATCTATCCAGTTCCACAAAAAGCCTGAGCAAGAGTCGTTAGCTGCTCTTACTGCTCCCAGTGTTCTGGAAATAAGCTGTTAAGGGTAAGGTATCTGCATGCAGGAACGTTGAAGGAGCCCCTGACTTTGATCACAGTCGAATTCATGTCTGCAAACCCTATGCTGCTGTACCTTAGCATATGGAAAAACCTGAAAACATAAAGCAACCCTACAGCAGGTCTGGGTAAGAGCTTAACTCTCAAGTTGACTTCTGAATGTTCTTTGCAGAAGGTTGGTTTTCAGGGTCCTTGCCTCTCCTTAGTCTAGTGAGTTTTACTGTTTGCTTTTTTTAGGTTATATCTGCATGTATGTTGACCTATTGAGGTGTACTCAGCATCTCACTGTTTCTCTTCCTACTACCCAGTTGTGTTTCTCAGTTTTGACCTGCAGCTTTAGGAAGACCATTAACAGTTTGGCTTATCTGCATGTTTGGTTACATAAAGATAGTCCATAACATCTCTGTTTGTAGAGGAGAATAAAGGATCTAGATCTCAAAATTGCAAATCATGTAAGGAAATTACTCTTGCCCACTTGATACAAGAAGTCTGTTTATGTTAATAAGTGTTACTTGACCACTGACATTCTTGGACATTCAGCAATGTCTTCATCAATGCACGTAGGTCTCAGGTGTTAGCTGGAGTTTATCAGGCTTTCTTTCTAAAACAGCGCAATTTCAAACAGTGTATTTCAAGAAATGTATGAGTATGAACTCAGGATTGTGGATTTAATTGCAGCCTTGAATGAACTGAATGAACTTGGTTGCTTGCTTGAGAGCTTTGATGGTTTGCTGCCGCTGTAAAGTTTTGCATCAGTTCTGTTCTGTAGTTCAACAGAAAACAGGGTTAATGGCATGTGTATATGTGGCTTGATGAAGGGTAAATCTCACTAAGGGGTTGTGTATCAGAGCTGCTGCAAAGGATAAAGCAGGTATGCCTGGGAGTGAGGAATGAGAGTGGTTCAATAGCTTGGTCCATCTTGTCCAGTCATACCCAAAAAGCCATCTTGCCCTTTCTCTTCTATGGCCTGTAGCAGTGCCCCTTTGTAAATGTAGTGAACAGGACCAATGAAATGATTCTGCTGGAGAAAGTAACAGAAGAGTTATTCCCACCCTGATTCATCCTTTTGAATTCCTACTTGTGGTGTAGTTGTGGAGTACAAATATGAACCCAGAGAAGTGATTGGGAAGGTGCAGGTTGTTCAGGATGGCTTCCCATGGTGGTAGATACAGACACTGCATGTGCTGGCACTGCTGTCCTCAGCTCCTGTGCAGGTCTATGCCCCTTTGGGAACCTTTTGGGACATGGGGTTCTGTGTCGTGGTGGTATAGCTACTCTCCTCTATATTAGGAAAGCTCAAATGCTTGAACTAGATGGAGCTTAAAATAACAAAGAATACTTCAGCAATTGCAAGCTGCTCTTTTATAAACTGTGAACAGTCCCAACAGAACTATTTAAAATCTAAAATAGGTTGGTGGTGAGGGAAGCAAATATGGGTGGGGAAACTGAATATTAAAAAGAAGTGTGGAACTGAGCCATTTAGGGGAAATCCTGTGTTTCACGGAACTATGACCTAAATAGATATGGAAATGCAGCCAGCCTAAATGAGACCCTGTACTGAAAGGAAGTTGCAGGATTTGTCTAACATGCTGGAAATGATAAAACTGAAAATCACAGGATGATGAAACAGCTCTAGCTCATACTTGACTGTGTGTGTAGTTAAATTTGGAGGGATGGCTCATAGTCTGGGCAGTCAGATCCCACAGTAAGACTGTGTTCTAGCTCCTAGAAGTCTGGCCATTGTTCAGAGGTTCAGTGAGGGCTGTGAGCTGGCCAAGAACTTGATGTGCCACACCCAGGCCATGCTCTGGGTGCCTAGAACAGCCAGCCCTGTGTTCAGCTTCCCTCTCTGTAACAGAGTTAAACTGCTAGGAGTCTCTTGGTTGAAGGACAGAGAGAAACATGTGAAACAGATAAGCTTGCTCTGACTTTTTATCTAAACAGGAGTCCTTTAGAAGGAAGAGCTTGGTCACAGCAGTTCTCTTCATGCTTTCTTCCCTGTGGAAATTGTCTTTAATGATTAGCAGAGTGCTGGAGTGTAGTGATTTTATTTACCCTCTGTTCCAAGTTACCTCTGAAACAATTCTTAACTGCAAGTGAATTTAGAGACCTTTACGTAGGGGCTGAGTATTTAGTCTGTTAGCTGATGAACCTCGAGTACTTACTGTACATGTGATGCCTCAATGCAGGTCACACTTTTCTTGTTAGCATCCTGTCTTGATCTCGTTTTGAGATCCTTCCAGCAAAGTAGGTGCTTGTGATTTTGGCAGACATTCACTGGATGCTATGTTTGGAAAGCTCATTGGCTTTTAACATGTCTTGACTACCTGTCTTGACTGATCAGCCCCTCGAACTGGGTCTTTGCAACCATTAAACTGTTCTGGGAAATTCCCTGCCCTTGGCTTGAGGATGGAAAGGAAAGAACTGGACTAAGGAGAGGTTGGGGTAGGGGAAAATGTTGCCTTCTAAGAGCCTTGTCAGAAAATCTGAAGTGCCTCTGATAGTGGGAGAGAGTGCAGGAACTGTTTTGCTGGTCGAGTGACTGCAGTAACAGCCAGGATTGTAACACCTTTGTGTGGTGTACAAACATAAGGCAGGTGGCACAAAATACTTGTTTGTAACCTGTAAGTAGGATTGCCTGGGAGGAGCACACAATAGCTGTGAGGAATGTCACCCATACCACTGCTGGCATTCAAACATGCCCACTGCCTGCTAACTGCCCTTAGGTTGAAGAGCTTTAGCAAGGGATATGGTTAAGCTCTGACATGTGAAGTACAACTGCCAACCCTACTATTAGTGTGCAGAGGCCATAATAGGCGTGTATATTTCTCCAGAGAAAAGCCCTTCTAACAGGCACAAAAAAAAGCTGTTTACAAAACAAGCAACCTTCCCCCCAAAACAAGACCCAAAACTGCACAGATTGTAAAAGTTGAATGATGGCAACTGCACGTTGCTAGGTTTTGCTTCAGGTTTTACCTCCTGATCCAGAAGTTGTGGAAAAGGGGTCGGGGGTTTTCCTGTGATATTTTGATTTCCTTCTGGGTTTTGACTAGTAAAGGATGTTCTCTCTAAGCAGCTCAAACAACAGGTACAAAAATAGTTATTCTGAGGGCTTCTTCAAACTGTCTCTAAAGAAACAGAAAATGGCAATGTTAATTACTTGGAACAGCTACAGAAAAGGAAAGGGAGGTGCATGAAGAATCTATTTATGGAAAAGGAAATGGCAAAAATAGAGGAATTGATCCATTGCACAAGGCTGGGAGTAAGTAATGTAATAAGGGGCATACAAGTATCTGGACTTGACTGTAAATGTGGGCATCCACTCCTGGCTGCTTTTACTGGCTTAGTACTCTCATCTTGCAACTCCTTTCCTCTAACTGAAACTTATTTGCCCTGTGGAGTGGATGGCAAGCTGCTAGTAGCCACGGTGTGCAAACACCACTGGTGGGATGTGACTGGTTGAAAAATGAGGAATTACATTTAAGTAGCTTTAACCTTGAAACATTATTAATGATTTTGGAAGCCATGCTGTGTAGGCAGTAGAGGAATTTTAATAATTGTTTTGAATTAATAACTTAGTAGTAGTCTTTTTATAAAGTAGAACTTCTATTCCTGAAAAGGTTGCCTGCCCAAATCAGATCACTGATTTAATTGGGTAAATGATACCTCCAGAGTTCTAAAATGTGGAGTTCTCCAGCCCTATGGAGCCAGCATTGGCACAGCCCTGGCTTTGCCTGCTTGTGCAGTGCTCTTACGAGTGTGTGCTCACTGGTACTGATGCAGGAAGGTGTCTCCAGAGTGGTGAAACATTGGTTGTGAGAAAGCTGCAAAGTTGGGGCAGTGTTAGTGAGTGAAGGCATCTAAAGTAAAGCAACTGCAAACAACAGACCCGTTGCATGAGGAATAGGCTTTTTCGAAGTTTTCTTGTGAACTCTGTGAATGTGGTTTGAAGGAGACCTCATTTTTCAGAGAAAGTGTCCTTGAGGGTAATAAATCTGATTCTCCACCACTTGAGAGAAAAATGGAATCTGTAGTTTATATAGGGTATCTGAAGTAGACTCCCTGACTGGATATGAATAACTTGTCTCTGGACTGATAAACACGTCCTGCAAGGACAATCCCCTCCAACTCCACTTAGTGATCCTCTGCTCAGGCCTCTCTGAATACCAGGTATCAATCACGTGCAAAAGAGGACTTAAACAGGAAGGTAGCTGTGGCTTCTCACACTTGGTCTTGAGAACCAGATAAGCAACAAAATACTTCTGCATTGCTGTGCTTTGTAGGCATTGCCTTTTCAACAGCAGCAAGTGCCTTCAAGGAAACTGATTTTTGTTTTCTTTTTAAAATGGGAACATTCCTGATTACCACTTGTTGTATGGAAGAATTTTATTTTCCTTCTCATCACTGTGAGATGAGCGGTACAAATTAACGCAGGAGAATATTTTGAGATTAACAGTCAAACAAATACACTGGGGCTCTGACACTACGGTATGACAGGGTTTATATTAGAATAAATCACTTGGTTTCCTTTTTTGAAACTGGCTGCTGTAGCATTATATTTTGTACCAGATTTTTAGTTACAGACACATACACACAGAGAATATTGTGTTTGAAGGGACCCACAAAGATCATCAGGTCCAGCCCTCAAGTGAATGGTGTGTATGGGGATTGAAATTGCAACCTTGGATGTTATTAGCACCATGCTCTAACCAAGTGAGCTAATCTTGTTAATCACCTCAGTTTCTTCTCTTTACCCTTTTCAAGAATAGGGCTAGAGTTTCAACCACTGGATATAGAACTGCTATAAACCCTGTCAGAAAACTGTTATAGAAATGCTGTTGGAATGGGCACAGAATTGGTTTATTTTGAACCGCTTTGTTAGGTAAAGCAGAAATTCTCTGCTCTTCCAAGCTCCACATAGGAAAGTGTATCTTTTTAATGGCTGATGTGCTGTAACTAGGTTTCCCCCCTACCCCATGTCTATAAATTGGTGCTATGAAGGTGAGTTTTGCTGGAAGCTATGGGCAAGCACTGGCAGCATCCCTTGGTGTCTCTGCTGCAGTGAGGTATTGAATGCCACAGTTTTCACAGGGCATGTCTGCCCAGACACTGCTGCTTCCACCCTTTCTTAGGTGCTGGTGCCTCCACCCTTTCTCCATCCAGTTTCTGCAAGCAGACTTCTCAAAGCCGTGAACTTTCTAGTTCTTGCAGGCTGGTGCTCTGGCTTGCTTCCTCTTCCTGTCCTCAACAACATGGTTCCTGAAGCTGTGTGGGTGCTTGTTGCCCGCGTGAGCCATCTTGTTTTGCTGGGAACTAAGAGCAACTGCTGGTGGTGGGGATACAGCTCTAGTGTGACTGTGCTCAGGTGTGGCTCCACAGCAGCTTCTGAAGCCAAGCTGGCTTGCTGCCCTGCTCCTTCACAAGGAAGGAATAAGACCATGTGAGCAAAAATTTAGTTAGATTTAGCCTGAATTCTTCCTTGACCAGGCTTGCTGGTGCTCACAGGAGAGCAGCTTTATGAAGCTGGGTAATAGCAGCTGCCCCTTCACTGCTCTCTGTCTTCAGGCTCCATGCTAAAATCAAAAGGGATGCTTAAAAAGGTGCATTCCTGCTACAGGCTGTACTTAGGTACCAAAAGAAAGCCACATACTCTATAGGATGTAAGTCCTACTTCTGGCTCACTGGTACCAGAAGTACCATGGAAAGTGTTCTCCTTGGGTGGTAGCTTTATTCAAATAGTTGGGTGGGATGGGATGCCTTCTGTGGACTTACTGCCTGCCCTGTGCTCCAGTCAAACGGGAAGTGCTGTGTCCCCAGCAGAGCAGGATGGGGATGCTGGAGTGAGCTGGGAAGCTCCCAGGACTGGCTGGGAGGGTTAACCTCTCTCTGGTATCTACAGTGTGGTGCCTGGGGTGTCCCTGCTACTGTTCTGTTCTCTGATGAGCTTAGAGGTATGAAAAGGCCCTTTCAGACTGCTGGAAGGGGGCTTGGTTAATTAAGTGTAATCCTTTGAGAAATTGCAAGCGCTTTCACATGACCCGATCCCAGCCTCACTCTGACACAGAGGACCCAGGGCTGTTTCGGTGGGGTGCTGGCGCTCGGGAAGGAGCCAGATGTCTGTGAGTATGGCTGGTGCTGGAGGTGTGGGGCATCACCTCTGATTCCCCTCTGAGGCAATGCAAAGCTCTGCTGTCCTCGCAGCGGGCCCGTGTCGGCTGACCAGTGTGCTGGGAAGGGAAGTGCAGCACTGCAGAGCACTCATACTCCAGAATTCACTTGCTCCTTCCGAGGAACAGGGGGACACTTCTTGTTAAATTTACCATATTTCTGCTAATCTTGCTAAAAGCCAAAACTGGGCAGGTTTCTAGATTTTCAAGGTGCTTTATGAGATCTTAGTTCATGCAACTCCAGCTGGATTTGATGTGCTTCCCTGGTCAGACCTGTTGGAACTGGTGCATGGTATTGGTTCTAGTATCTTTATCTGTAGTAACTGCTGGGTAAACTGGTTCCTTTTAGTGCAGAGGCTATAAAGGTTGGTCTGGAATTTCTTTTTAATTGAGCTTGCTTCTGTTCTGTAACAGTCAAATTTGCAATCAAGTGTAAGTTTTCCCTGTGTTACTTTCTCCACAAATAGTCCACTTGTTGGCTTTAACCTGGGAAGCAGGGAATATCTGAAGCTTGAAGCCTGCAGCCCAGCAGGGTATAACAGCTTCCTTGCATACAGGAAATGCAGGGAGGAAAGAGGCTTTAGCTCAGGGTCAGGGTTTTGTAGAGGTCGATACTCTGTTATGCTGACTCCACTTATTATTCTGACATGAATTTCCTAGTACTCTATTCCTGTCTCAACTTATGACAAACAGAATTGTCTTTTCTACCTCTCATGCTGCTCAATGCACTGGGGCATTAGCACAAGCAATACATCCGTTACTGAGCATGACAGTATCAGTCTTTCCTGTTTATCCTGCCATATGCAGCTACATATTTTCCTCTCAGGAAGATGTTATAGGACACTATTAGAAGGGCTTATTTGGCGACCTGGAAGATACTTGACAATTACTGCTGCTAGTACAATTTGTTTGGAATCTCAGTGGGGCAGAAAGTGAGACTTGAAGGTATATGGGCAATACTAAAATACCTGAAAAGATGCTACAGATAGGTGCCTGGTACCACTGTCTATTAAGTGTGTCTCTTGTAGACTGCTGAACACCATGGAAGGAGGGGGGGTAGGGGTGGCCTGTACCTTTGGAAAGCTTTTGCTAATCAAAGGGAGCTTTCTTTGGCTGCAGCTGCTCTGGAGCTGGAAGAGGATTTTTTCCATGCAAGAGGTTCTATCTGTGCAGGAGGTATCACACTTGACAGTACTGTCCTTGGCAGCAGGAAGCTCTTTAATGTGTTCTGGCAGTGGCAAGCTTTAGCAGTGCTTAGACTGGTGGAACTATGATAATTCCCCAAATAGAGAAGAGGAAGGGTTGCTAGTTTTCTATCTCTTTCCTGTAGCTGTTATGAAAGGAATCAGTTAAATATGGGCACTTTTTTTTTGAATGTTTTTTAAATTTAGTGAGTATAAATTTGAAATGTGATAGCTGAATGTTCTTGTAATGTGCAAAATGATGTCTGGAAGCATTTCATATAGTTACTAGCTGTTTGTATGAGAGGATATTAAACGATGATGGAAAGACAAAAGACTATTTAGAGGCCACCTACTAGAATAAACTTCTGTTAGTTTAAGATCCAAGTAGAATTAGAGAGTTGCAAATATTTGCATGCTGCAGTGGGTATATTATAAATGCTATGATGAAAAAATTCACTTAATTGCTTTAAACAGTGTTTGAGTACAAATTACTGCCTTAGGATAGTATTTTTGATAAATCTGTTGATGAAATCCAGTGAGCATTCTAAAAACACCTCCTGAGTGTTGAAAGTTTGATAGATGTCTAGTAACAGAATATTAGGAAAAGGCAGGTAGTATACTTGGGGATGAGTGCTGCCATTGTAGACCTTGTGATTGAATCACTGGTGTGCCATGTCTTTCTCTTGCACACCTCTGAGCAGGGTGCACCTTACCTGTCTGGACTGACAGAGCTAGATTTGTATATGCTCAGCAGTCCAAGTCGGATACCTCACTGACATTTTTTTCAGTTTGCAACCCAAATCATAAGCATGCCAAGGCTTATGCCAGCCCTCAAATATAGGAAAACCTTATGAGATGGTTTAGAAATACAAAATCTAAAAGCTTAATGCTGATGCATCTTGAGGCTTGTCTTAGAATAAGCACCGGTAGTAAACTAGGTTGATAAATGGTTTAAAAGTGCTTTGGCAGGATAACTCTGAAGGAATGAAGCAAATGAGTCTAAATTATGATGGGACTGCATAGTGTCGGCTTTGTTTTGCTACAGCATTTTTATTCCTATGTGTAACATTTGTGTTGGTCCGTACTCAGCTATGAATACCTTAGTAAAGTGGTTTTACTTAAAGTGAGACTTTAAATGAATGAGGAGGAAGAAGGTAAACATGCAGTGCCTGGCATGTACTTGTCTGGTAGAGATTATAGTAGTCTGTAGATCTTTTCTTGTAGTTTGTTTGAGCTGCAGGCAGAGCTCATTAAGATCAGTGCCTCCCACCATCTGAAATGGTAGAAACCTCACTTTGAGCCAGTTGTTGTGAACTGGAAAAACAAAACCACCCTGGCTTGGTAGCATATGGGGAAAAAAAAATCTTTCTGTGTTGTTTTCACACCAACGAGCCTTAACAAAGTTCAGTTTTATAGCAAACTAGCTTCTCAGCCAAGTATTAAATTACCACTGATGGTTCGAACTAACTAATGGTTAAAATGTCGCTGGCACAGCCCAGGATGTGCTCTCCCCAGCTCGTTCCGCTGACAGTTCACAGCAGTGTGCTGTTGGATGTGTTAAAACCGTGTTCAGCTTGGGGAAACAGCACTACCAGGGTGTGGTTCTCCAAAGCACAAGCCTATTTCCTGTGGTATCTCAGCTTCTGCTGTCTCAGATCAGGCTGAAGTTGCAAGTGCAGACCCATTCAAGACTTTGCTGCTCTTATTCCTTAGGTTGCTACTCATCTTGAGCACAGGGGGCTTCTAGGGGCAGGAGGGGAAATGTGTAAATTTTCCTATTGAATGTATTCATTGAAGGATGATATCAGGTCATATAGCTTAAGGGCATTCAAGTGACTGACAGTGAAGGAATTTTGCTGGTTCCAGCATGGGACCTTATTTTATTGTGCTAACAAAGATGTAAGTCTTAATAAGTCTTCTGCATGAATTATGAATTATTATGTCCAGTTTTCTGGTGCTCAGATATTTGGCCCTCAGTCACCTATGCAGATGATATCTGATAAGAGTAGCAACTATGCTTTGTCCATAAACAGTGGAGCAAAAAGACTGTTTTTCTTTCATGGTAGCTGGTACATTAATGCTTTAGGTGAACAGGAAATACTTCAAAGCTAACAAAATGCAACATGTAACTTAGTGGCTCATAATGTAACCCTTCTTATACCTGAGTGCAGCTTATGGACAGCTTTGCTCTCTCACTGGTGAGTGTGCGGGGCAAATCAGGCTTACAAGCCAGCACTCTTTCTGCTAGAAGAGTCTGCTTCCAAGTGTAAGTAGCAAAGCTGTTTTGGGGAGCAGTCAGCCCTTCTAGGAAGTGGCCTGATTCTTGTTTCACCAAAGCACTGTGAAATGAGCCCATTGTCAAGGTCTAGGATTTGAAGATAATAATTTTGGGAAGGTATATACTAGGAGAACTTAAGGTGTCTGCATGCTATTGAAAGCTGCTAATTTTTAAAAAGTGCTTCATTTTTACAAGTTTAGGTCATTTGTTCTTTCCTTGCTACTTCTATGGGATGGTTTTGCCTTAGTTTGACATCATTGTGTCAGGAGGTTTAGAGGGCTTCAAAACCGACTTATTCCTGATATACTTGTTCATATCTTTGTTCTAGTAATGTCTAAATAGCATTCCTTTTGCATGAAACAACTAGAACTTCAACTTACATGTACTTCAGCTTAGCTGTGCTAAGCCTACCTTTAACCTTACAGAATTTTTAGCTTAACTTAAAACAAGAAAACCTTTAGATTTATCTCAAGAGGATATCAAGTACAAAATAGTGGTGTGTCTAGTCTGAAGCAGACTTTCTGGGAAACCTCAAAAAGTATTTGGATGTAGTTAGTGGTCTCTCTTTTTGGCACTTACCTAGATTTAACTAGCAGAACACTTCTTGCTTATAGGGAAAAAAAAACGTGGTTCTAGCTTGCTTGAAGTCTGGTTTCTTAGTAAACAAGATGTGAAATCTGTACATATTCTTGGTAGAAATACAGGAATCAGAACCGTCTGTGATCATATTGGTATTATGTGGTTCCTTGAATATTTCTCTGCTTACTCTTGCTTTTTTGGTCTCTTGTGTCACGCAGTTAGCTTATAGTCTAAATATGACTTTGAGTTGTTCTTAGAGCTGTTCACAGTGTAATTCCCTCCACACCTTACCACTGGAAGTCTGGTGGAGTGTACTAATAAGATTGATTGCTCTGAAGAGCAAAAAAATTAGGATTTGTTGATCTGAGGTAAATGACTGTTCGCAAGAGAGCGAACTGTTAATGCAAGGACTGTGTGCTGGAGTTGGGTGCACTGTGACTATCTTGTCTGTACAACTTCAAGCCTTGAACTTCTGCTTTGATGGAAAAAATATTTTAAATAAAGCTGTTTTAATATGTATAGCTTGTGTTCAAAAATTGTGAAATATCTTTATCTTTTTCAGTTGACAGGCATGCAAATAGCTTTGGGTTCTCAGGCAGCTTGGTGTACTCAGAGACCTCACTTTCCCTGGCCTAAAGTTAAGGCATCTGCTTTCAGGCCAGGACTGTTTCTGTCTAGCCCCAAGCATCTAAATCATGTTTCCCAGTAATTATCAGGAGTTTTGAATGGGATCAGCAATGTTTTACATTAGCATTTGAGGTGAAATACCTCTGCTGTTTAACTTGCTTCATGAGAAGCGAAATGTGTGTGTATGTCTTCTTGCTTCTGTGAGATGAAGCTGCCCACTCCCTTGCTGCAGTCCCTTGGCCACTTCCATGTCACAAGTGAAAATATGATGGTGAGATATTCCTGTCAAAATAGTGCATCATATAACATTTCTTCTGGAAGACCATTCATGATCTTGCATCTAAGGCTAGTATAGTCATGAAATCTTGATTGCAATTTTAAATAGCACCTAAACAATTTCTGCAATCTTTAGAGGTCTTTCATCTCCTTGAAAGAATTGGAAATCAGTATTGGCAGCTCTACTGCTACAGGAAGTGTTCTCATGTTCAACATGCAGCCTTTTTGTGTTAGCCTGTGAGGGCATCCTTGCATCCTGTCTGCTTCATACCCACAGCCCTTGGAGCATGTCAGGGATTGTGCCTTATAACTTCTCCAAATACTCAAAAAGACTGGAAGCGTATTGTTGTTATTGACCAGCCTTCTGTAGCAGACTGAGTTATTAATGCTTCTGGGAACTTCCTTGATGTTCACCCTTCAAACAAAAGTGTTGGATAGCTTCTTGTGTGCACCAAATTTTGGAACATCTCTACTTTTGTGAAAGACACCAGAATGTTCTACTCTGGAAATTAAACTTCATAAGATGTTAAGGGCTCTCACGTGTGTCAGTCCATGTGAATATTTGTAGGACCAGAGCGGATAAACACACTGCAAAACAGGAAAGTTATATTCTACAGGAAAACCGTGAGTACCATGCTGGCAGAGCAGATGACTTTGTGACTGGTGGCAGTGAAGTTCCTGGAGGCTTGAGACCTGCTTCCTGGTCCTGGGCAGATGTTAGTTTTCATTATTGGGTAGCATCACTTAGAGGATGTGTTGCAATGATGCGTTTTTCTGTCTTCCAGATCAGTGTGCGTGTTACCACCATGGATGCTGAGCTGGAGTTTGCCATCCAGCCCAACACCACAGGGAAGCAACTCTTCGATCAGGTAAGCGATGGAGCTGCAGAAGATATAAAGTTGATAAAGAGATTGTAATTCTATTGAGGCAACAGCAAATAATTTCTAAAATACTTCAAAGATTGAGCGTAATAGCTATATAGCTATAATAGCTATATGTAATAACTTCAAGAGAACACAGCATAGTAAGAAATTGTTCCTTTTTTCCAAAACTACTGCATTTTTTAATCTCCAGGAATGTGTTAGGAGCTATTCTTGCTTCTAGTGCGCTGAATTGGTGCTATGGCTCATAATAATAGTAATTGGAAAGCAGTAGATATCTGCAGTCTTACTTTATAAGAAAAGTCTTAGGGGGACCTAGGACCTAGTAAGCTATTTTTGGTTGACTTACCTGCAAGCATTGTGTAATTGATTCCAAAGGGCAGTTGGTCTCTGAACCAGGCGAGGCTTAGCTGGGTTTCAAATGCTGCTGCAACCTTTAAGTGGAGGTGAAGTGATTCTTTACTCTCATCAGGCCCTGAGGGAAACCTTAAGAGCAGTGATGTACCATACTGTGTTGGGCTGTCTGCATGGGGTACTTCAGCCTTCCCCTGCATTCACTGGCTAGGCAAACCTGCTTTGGCCCAAACAGAAGCAGGGAGGCATGTGCAGCCCAAAGCTGGAGCAGCAGAAGACAGACATTATCAGCTGCAGGGGTTGAAACTTTGAAAGGCCCCACTGTGTTTCTCTGCTGTAATTGGCCGTGGATTTGCTCCTTGGAGAAAAATGGGAACAGTAAATTCATAGCTCAAAGAAATGCAAATTGAATCTTGGACTAATGTGAGGGAACTGCCAGACCAGATATGTCAGAGATTTGGGTGTGGTTCAGTAGAGCTAAGCATTCTGGGGTCAGCTCTACATAGTACCTATCATAAGGAAGAGAGAAAATTAAGGGCTGATTCGCCCATTGAAGTCAGCTATTTCATTTGAGGCCAGCAAATGTAATTTAAATTTTAATTTTTTTTAGATCTTTAACCACGAACTACTGTTTTCTCTTGTACTCAGCTGGATGATTCAGCACTAGATGATATATTGCTCTTTGCAGCCCAGCCCTGAAATGGAGGGAATGGAGTGAGATCCAAAGCTTTAGTAAAAGAGCAACCTTTCATAATCAGAAGAGTAGAAAGGCTTTCAAAAAAGTTCTGAATTGCAGTGTAGTTCTCAGCCATCTATGTCTTACTATGTAGTAGCTCCTGCATATTTTAGCCCGGTGTCGTTTGGATTGATAGAAGTGAAAGCCAAGTTCTGTCCAGAATCCATGTGTGTACAACATGAAACTCAGCCACAGTTAGTTCATGAGAGTGTTTACCAATGAAGCTGATGTGACATGTCCTCAAGTTCATCAAAAAATGAACTGTTGGTTTTTTGTTTTGTTTTGTTTTGGTTTTTTTTGAAGGAGATGTTCTTCATGTGGATGCTTCCCATGTTTATTTTTCAATATCTGGCTTCTGCTATTATCCAAGCAAAGCACCAAGTGCTAAGAAACGATACTACTCACGTCAGTAATATTTTTAATCTGCACGTGATATTTTCAGTCAGCTCTAGGTCATCTGTGGCTTCTGCTGCAAACTGACATTGGTGGCAGACTTGGGCTTCCATCAGTTTGTCTGTGAGAAGGATCCAGTCATGTTTCCAATATAGCAGCTCTTCATGTCTAGTAATTGATTTCACTCCTTTGTCATGCTCTTGGACAGCTGCACGTTTTCCTCCCTTCAGTGTGTTTCACACAGCACCTGTCTAAACATAAGTTTTGTTTTGATTTTTCCACAGTAAACACTTTGCCAAGGGAGAAAACAAATGCTGTTACAGAACTGAGTTTCTAAGTTGAGGTAGTGCTTACTTCACCTAAATTTGATTGTAGGTGAAATTGGACATGGGGGGGAAAAGAGTATCTGAAGCTAGTTTTAAACATTTGCTATTTCTAAAAGGTCTGGTTGACATTAAACTTGCTCCCTTTAGGAAAGGGATGGACTTTTAAATATATTGGCAGCTGTTACATATCCAGTATGTTTCATGTGACTGAGCTGTTTGTGTGTATTGGTTCCTGCAAAGGGATAATCCAGTGCTGTTGTCGCTGCTGACACTGTGACTGCTCTCTGGCTGGTCGTTGTTCACTCTGCCTCAGTTTCTGTCCTCAGGTTTCTGGGGTCCCATGATGGGGTGTGTAAGAACAAAGTTACTTCTGCTTATTTTCTAGCTCTCTTAAGCCATGTTGTGCCCCTGGACTTGATAATCTAGTATTTTCTGCATGATGCTGGTTCTAAAAAAAGCTGCTTTCATCAGTGCTTTTTTGAGGGAAGGGAGAGCTCCTCTACAAAGCAGACGTATGGTTTTGCAGGACATTGACCTTCTGGTGTGAAACCTGATTTTTGACTCTCGTACAGAAAAATTTTCAGATATCCAGCATATTTTTGCCCTGGGGTGCCCTTTCACTTTGAGCTGTCGGTTCTGAATTAAGCAAGAAGGAAGCTGCTAAGCATTACCAAGCTTTCTAGCTGCATGGCTGCCTCGGTGCAAACTGCTGGCTTTACTCAGTAACATTTAGGCACCTCCTGGTGTGTATAAAGGTAGATAGATGTATTCATTATGCCACATATAATTCTCACCCACTCTGAATAGGATTCAGAAGACTTTTGGAAAGCTTGTAGCTAGGCTTTAGCTGAATGAGGAGAAAAACATTTGAATCTAAAGTTCCATAGTAATAATAGGTGAATGGGCATGAGGTAGAAATGTTCCTGTCTTCCTCCTTCCTGCTTGGTTAAATTTCAAAGTGAATTTTTGTAGTGACAGAACAATGCAGATGCTTCACTGCTTTATAGGAAGTAGTTTCTGCCCCAAAGTAGCTGGCTGTAGAAATACCACTGAACTGATATACATGTGCAGTAACATCATGATTTGTACTAGAGCTCTTCCTGTTCCCTAGTCTTGTAACTGTACAGCTTTAGCTTGAATATCTTAGGCTTGTGTGCATAGACAAAACCTCGATTAAATGAGACAGGATTGTACTGTCTTCTGCAGCTCTGCTGATGTACCTCTTAACAGCAGCTGCTGAACTCCAGTGCTTACTGGCTCGCTAGCAAGAACGGTAACTTTGCTCCCATTCCTCAGCTGCCAGTGATGGATTAAAAGAAGATCTCAAGGATGGGCTATGCGTGTCAGGGGTGCTGCTTATCCCGTAGGCCTGATTACTTCACAGGTACCTTGAAATATTGCTTTCCTGGAGATGCAGAGCACAGGCACTGCAACAGTGATAGCTACTTGTTTTCCTCCTTTGACCCTTTTCTGTATTGGACTGAAGTGCAGCTGGTCTGAAGAGTAGTAAGTAAACCTAAGCAGTGCTTTGCATTGTATGTCTTCTACACATAAAAGATTAATCTGTTGTCTGGTGAAACTTAGTTACTTGTTGCTGTGGATGGCTTTGAAATTGTGTCCCTCCAATCTTTTGCCTCTCAAACTTCCTTTTTTTGGGTAAATTGATTCTAGCTTGAATCACTGAGCATCCAATCTTCTTAAAGAGGTGATTTCTGTCCAGTTAAGAGCCATGAAGACTAAAGTGGTGGTTTCTTTCCAATTAAGAGCCATGAAGACAAGTCACAGGTTAAAGAAAATGTGACATGAGAAACTTCAATAGCTATCACTTCAAACTTTAAAAACATGTGGTTAACCTTCCTAAGATGCTTTTCCTCATTTTTGTGAGCTTTTGGGGTCAAAACTAAGCTTGTAATAGAAAAGTGCACTTATCTATGCATTAAAATTATAACAATAAGCATCTCTTTGCACACTTTAAACCTGGTCACTGATGCTGTATTTTATGTTCAGCATTACGTTTTATAGATAAAGGAATGTGTGTCGGGAGAGTTATTTTTGTTTCATTTTCTTTTTAATTCTTAAGGTTCTTTCAGATTTCATGAAGAGACAGATCTCCTAAGATTCTGAGTTTGTGTGCCTTGGCTTGTTTTGCCTTGCTTTTCTAGCTGCATGGCCTCTGAGGTAGTCATGCAGCTAGAAACCTTGGTAAGGCTTAGCAGCTTCCTTCTTGCTTATCTGCTGCAGTGAATTTAGTGGTTTTGTAGAGTACCAGTTTGTCACACTTCTTTCATGTTTGTTTAAGCTTACAGCACGAGCTGACCAAGCCCCTCTTGAATTTTGGCTAACTCCATCTGAGTTGAGCCGTGTTTGGAATAAAGGTGGTTGGTGTCTCATGGCCTGCAAACTAAGCTTTGTGAGGAGGGACAGTGTAAGAGAAACCTTTAGCCTTGGTAAGGTCCTGCCTAATAGCATTTAAACATATAGGAAATAGCTCTGGAACACTTGTTCCACTGGGTGAAAGCACTGAAATGAAAACTCACTAAAAGGTAGTTTCATGGTAGAAAGCAGCAAGTCTCAGGCCAGTGGCTGGTTCCTCCAGCAAACCCCAGAACTCTTGTTCCTGTAATGAAGGCTTGTGGTTAAGTGGTACAAAAATGTGTCTCAAATTTCGCAGGAACGTGTGGAAACTTTTTGACTTTTGGAACAGCAGTAGTTCCAACCAAAAATGGACTGCTTGTTGCTAAAGAGGTCAATGGCAAACTAAGTTCAAAATGGCAAAAATAAGTTCAAAAACTTGAAGATCCTGTCATTTAGCTCTCTGGCATTTTAGCACTTTGGAAGGGAAAATTAGAAGTATATCCATCAGTTAAGTGGATAGGGAACAGCTGAATATTTGTGGCTGTAGATGGAACCTATCTTGGGTACCAAGTTAGGATACCTGGAAGACCACATTTTAAGTTATTTTTGACTGGCATCTGAAACTGCAGGTGTGCCACCAGTTTAGAGCTCCTCCAGCAATAAGGTTAGCTGGCAGTTTTATCTCAAATTTACTCAACATGCCTGTCATAGAAAGGGAGAGAGACCTACCTCATCTTTAACTAGGGCAACATTCAAGGCACTTGTACCATGTTATAGCCTGAGATGATTTGGCCTTTGGTGCAGGAACTTGATCCAAGTGGAACGCCTTTTCCTCTGCTTCTGTGCTTTGGTCTTGCTTGTGTGTAAGTAGTACTTTCATCAGGATCTGTACTTGTTTGCCAGTGTGGTCGTGTGTTTCCTGGGCTGAGAATGACAGCTATTTTCAATCATCATCTTGATGCTAAAATCTACATTTAAGAGGCTGGTTATGGCTCCCTCTTCTGCTGTGGGGCAGCATCCAATGGCAAGAACATAGTTCAGGGGGAGATGAGTGGGTGCTAAGGGGAAGGACAGAAATTGTCATGCAGACCTAAAACACATGGAGTAAGAAGGAGTGAGAGAAAATGTGACCTGAAAGGTCTTCTGTTTCTTCTCTGAACCTAAATAAAAAACCCTACTAATGTGTGCTTAGACTTTCTGCAGAGGATGAAGTGAGCCACCAGAAAGGCACCTTTTTCCCTACGTCAGTATGGCTTACTGAGTAGAATTTTAAGCTAAAGGTAGTACTCAATTAAGAGCTTTCTAGTAGCTGGTCAAGGTACCATGGGACGGCGGGATTTTAAGGCTGCATCCAATCTGTTGCCCATTGTAAACTGAGCCTTATCCAGCAGGCTAAACAGGACTCAGAGGCTGACTTAATGCTCCCCCTGGCATGAATGAAAGATGTTGCTGTCCAGATGAGAGTGCAGATTTTAGACATTTAAGTATTGTGGTCTGTGTTAAAGAGCACTTTTTATTCTCCTGTCTTTTGTGCTAGCCCTTCTCCAGCCTTAGCCACTGCCAGTAGCTGTGTGCTTTTTGGAACATCTCACAGTTCATTAGGGCTCCGAATCCTGTACACCCCCCAGACATAATTATGCTGCTGCCAGCCAGATTCCTTGCAGCTGCAGAAAGCTGTTTCTTCTTCATGCTTTTTCCCTTGCTAAATGGAAATAAATAGCCTGCTAAAGCTGAGGAGGGTGGAGGAACTATCCTCTCTGCCTTAGTTCAGTGGCAGCTTGAGAGTGTGATGGTGAGTGCTGTGCTGTCTCCCCTCTTCTCTGCCCAGCTTGTTGTTGTCTCTTCTTCTGTCTCTTCACAGCTTCTGCTGTGGCATAAAAGTCCTTTTGTGTGGGACCACAGTGTGGAGCCTTTCAGCTCCTTGCTGGCAGTCCAGCCCGTTGAGTTCCCAGGCATAAGCTGCTGTCAAGTGGAAGAGAGGAAAGCAGACCCATGCAGTCAGAGTGAGAAGCTTCCATCCCATTCATATGTTAATGCTTCCAAGAAGAGAGCTATCCATGGGCTCTAGGACAGCCTTTCTTCCCCTCCTTGAACCATCTGCTTCCAATCACAGACTCACAGAATATGCTGAGTTAGAAGAGACCCACAAGGATCATTGAGTTCAACTCCTGGCCCTGCACAGGACCATCCTCAAGAATCACATAATGTGCCTGAGAGTGTTGTCCAAATGTTTCTTGAATTCTGTCAAGCTTGGTGCTGTGACCACTTGCCTGGGGAACCAGTTCCAGTGCCCAACCACCTTCTGGGTGAAGAATCTTTTTCCTGGTATCCAACCTAAACCTTCCCTGACAACTTCAGGCCATTCCCTTGGGTTTGGTCACTGGTCACCACAGGGAAGTGATCACTGCCTGCCCTTCCTCTTCCCCTCATGAGGAAGTTGTAGACTGTGATGAGGTCCCCCCTCAGTCTCCTTTTCTCCAGGCTGAATGGACCAAGTGCACTCAGCATCTCCTCATACAGCTTCCCCTCAAGGCCCTTCATCTTCATGGCCCTCCTTTGGACCCTCTCTAATATCTTAATATTAGAGATTAATATCTTTCCTATATTGCAGTGACCAAAACTGCCTGTACGTAGCAAACCCCGATTCTTCTCCAGAAGCCTCCTTAGCTGTGTGCATCCTGCTGCGTGATGCACAAGTGACCTACATTCCCCTGAATCTGCAGGGGCTCTAGCCCAGCTCTCCAGTTCATGTTCAAGCAAGGACAGGCTAAATAATTTCAGGAACCCCAGTGGGATGATGTATATAGACTACATGACCTAGTGTCGGTTTTGTCTCTGTGTGCGCCACCAATTGCATGCCTCTGCTGAAAACTGCATTTGGTTTTTCTGCCTGAAAGGAACAAAGGCCCTAATGCTGCTTTTGAAAGGCCAGAAGAAATGTCTAATCCAAGCCCTAAACAATCTAATTAGTGATGTGTTTGTGGGGAATCTTGCCGAAGTAGAGACCACATCAGAAGGGAACAGAGTGCACCTTCAGGCAGTACAAAATTATATCAATTGACCTGGAAGCTGGTTTTCACAGGGCAAATCTCAGTCTCTGCATCTAGTTGTTAGCCCCTCTGAGAGGGGGAAGCTCTGAGCAAGCCCGAGTTGAATGGTATGTGAAAACAGCTGACAGTGTTGTACTTTAGGAACCACGTCAACCTGAAGACAGATGTCTTCTTCCTTCCCCTTTCCTGTCCAGTAATGGAGGTGACCAGTAGGTGCTTTGTTTGCCAGTATGAGACCAACTCCTGGGTCTTCAGGAGGGATGTGGGGAGACTTTGCTGTGTAGACTTGCTGCACCCCGTGGCATGTCTCAGACTTTTCAGGGCACAAAGGGTGATGTCTTGATAGCAAACAGGCTTTGGAGAAACGTCCCCCTCCTTTTAACCAACAGTGGCACTGTACTGCAGTAGTCTTGCTGCCTCACCATGAGGCTCTTGCCTCGTGTCACAACACGTCTTTGAAGCCTTCTTATTTACATAGCATGCCTGATGTGCTAGGGAACTACAGAGAGAGCTTACATAGTGGTGTAGCTAATGTCTGTGGTGGCTCTTTGTCCTGGCACAAGGGATAGCATAGGGATTTATCCACTGCACTTCCTCTTAATGGTACTGCTCAGTAAAGAGCTGTATGTAAGGCCTGTCCATAGCTATCAGTGGAGTAGAAACAAATCTTAAAGTAGCACAACCTAGCAGGTTGATTCATGACTTGCCCAGGAATAGTACATTTGCATAATAAGTGAGGGGTGTACCTGAAAATGGAGCTGTGTTTCTGATTCCTGGCAGTTATTAAACCTGTCAGAGCTGTTGCATTGTATTTTGGCTATACATGTTAGCTTACAAGTAGCTGAAAAAAATTGTCCCAGCTGTTTATAAATAGCAACAAGCCTTAAAAAGCTGAAGGAGAAGAGAGAATATTATACACATCCACTTAAGACCTCTTAGATGCCCAATCATCTTTCTGTGCACTGCAGCAGGAGAAGCTGGTGGCCAGGGCACTGTCTTTGTCTTTGTCTGAACTTACCTCTAATATGTTCTCAGCTACTGGTAAGTTCAGTCCATCTGGGGATCTTGCTAATCATCTCTCTTTCAGGTTGTCAAGACAATTGGTTTGCGAGAGGTCTGGTTTTTTGGACTTCAGTATCAAGACACCAAGGGTTTCTCAACATGGCTAAAATTGAACAAAAAGGTATGTTTGCTCCAAGATTTTGCTTGTTCTTGTTCCCTTCTCTGTGAGTGCAGGGGCAAATTCAGTCTCCGTACTTCTGTCAGGGATCTATTATTGCCTATCCATGCACCTCAAGTACTGCAAGATCAGTGAGTTGGTGTTGTGGTGCCCACACACTCTCTCTCCAGGGTATGAGGACTTGTGGTATCTGACCTGGTCCTGCATCAAGCTCTCTTTGTTACCTGGCCAGATCTGTTACCCTTCCTGGTAAAATGCTGATGTGGTGCTCATGTGAGCATCTTGGTTGGGGAGAAACCTGGAAAGTAACTTAGCTACTACTGGCCTTAACTACTGGCTTGCGTAAGTCCAGTGTGGAGAAGTGATGAGGTATTTAGCAGTAAGTAATTGAAAATCCTTGCTTTTTTGCCCACCCCCTTCTGCATGGGAAAGAAAAATTTTTTTTTTCTAGTGCATTCTTGTCTTCCTGTTTTTAAACTGCTTCCCTTCACTTGGTATATTGGCTATAAAATCTGCTAACTCTGTTCCAGGTAACAGCACAGGATGTACGTAAAGAAAGCCCCCTGCTTTTCAAATTCCGTGCCAAGTTCTACCCAGAAGATGTGGCAGAAGAGCTGATCCAGGACATCACACAGCGCCTTTTCTTTCTCCAAGTGAAGGAGGCAATTCTGAATGATGACATTTATTGTCCTCCAGAAACAGCTGTCCTTCTGGCTTCTTATGCTGTCCAGTCCAAGTATGGAGACTTCAACAAAGATGTGCACAAGTCTGGCTACCTTGCTAGTGATAAACTGCTCCCACAAAGGCAAGTGAACCTGGGTAGTCTTAGACATTCTCTGTCTTAAAGTGTTGTGATTTTTTATTTATTTATTTATTTTTTTAAATGTAGGGGGTGTTTTGATTGCAATGCTCAGAATAAAATACAGCCTTGTGCCACTTTGAGCATTTAGATTGGTATTCAATTAATTAAGAGCTTTAACCTTAAACTTCCTATTGCTACTCTGAAACCCTAATCAGAAGTAGTGAGAGAAGCTCCAAAACAAAATAAGCTACAAGGAGAAGAAAAACTGAAAAAAAATTGTCATTTGTTAGAAGTCTGAATACTGACCATTGTGTGTCTATCTAGCCTTTTAATAAAACTGTATTTCTTGCAATATTTTTGTGGGGGAACTCTGATGCTAATGTAGTATTTTATGAAGCATTATTATAGAGTGATGTGATTGTGTGTGTGCCTATGTGTAGTGCTTGGTTTTAAACATCCCATGTATACTTTCCCTAGGGTTTTGGAGCAGCACAAGCTTAATAAGGACCAGTGGGAGGAGAGGATCCAGGTGTGGCATGAGGAACATCGAGGAATGATTAGGTAACTGATGCAGTATGAAACTGCTATATTTAAAGTAGTGTTAGTGTGTAATGTATGAATGCATACAAAAATCTGTGACTTGCTTCAGGATAAGTTAGCATTCTTTAGGTTATTTTGCACAGGGTAACGAGGTTCACATGCCTCTGCTCTTGCTGGTCCACAT
Source organism: Eulacestoma nigropectus (assembly GCA_013397775.1). Taxonomy (NCBI): domain Eukaryota; kingdom Metazoa; phylum Chordata; class Aves; order Passeriformes; genus Eulacestoma; species Eulacestoma nigropectus. The sequence goes on from VZTE01001767.1 coordinate 669,544, forward strand.
CAGCTGGCTGTTCTTATTAAAACAAGACTGAGTTTGCAGAGTTTGTAATTATCTACTAGGGTGATGCTTAGAACCTTTGCCAGCTTGTTGCTGCTCTGTGCATGTGGGAAGATAGCACCTTCTTGCTGTAATGGCTTAATGACTCAAAAAAGAATATCTGCTTTCTTTTTACATGATGCAGAGAAGATGCTGTCTTGGAGTACCTGAAAATTGCACAGGATCTGGAAATGTACGGTGTGAATTACTTCAGCATTAAGAACAAGAAAGGCTCTGAGCTCTGGCTAGGTGTAGATGCTCTTGGACTCAACATTTATGAGCAGAATGATAGGTAATAAACTCCTCTCTTTTCATCATTGCTTTCAGCTCCTTTCCAATATAAAGTCATTCAAAATCAATCTCTCCTGGAGTTCAAATCTTTAACTAAACTAGACAATTTCTTTATCATTCCTGGCTGTGTTTTTGACATAGCCAGAATAATCCATAAAATGTGCCTCTTTGAACCAACAAATACAAGAAATTGGCAAATCTTTTCAAGATAGTTTCACTTATATCCCTAGTCTTCCTGCCATAGATGCATTCTCCAGTTCTGTTTTTCATTTAAAAAACAAAGTGGGATTGAAAAACTGCTTCTTATGTTTATATTTCATCTTCATGACTAATTTTGTCTGCTGATTTCAGCTATCATAAGAGCACTGAAATATGAGGGTGGATTTGGTATAATTTTGAGCTTTATATTCTAAGTGAAGAATTTGGAATGACTTTGCGCTCTCTTATTTCTTTTTGCTTCCCATTTCTGCAGGCTAACACCGAAAATTGGATTCCCTTGGAGTGAGATCAGAAATATCTCATTCAATGACAAGAAATTTGTTATTAAGCCTATTGACAAGAAAGCACCAGTAAGATGCAACATTCATATTAAGCTATTAAACATTCAGCTTCTTAGCTGAATGATTTCTGTGGGGTTTTGGGGGGGCTTTTTGGATTTTTTTGCACAGAATCTTTTCATCAATAGCGTTAACACTGATGTGAGCAGAGAGACCTGTTCAGGGCAGTAAAGTGACAGTTAGATTTTTTTCTGGCTAAGAGGGTAGAAATTTAGTATAAGCTTAAGCTTTTAAGGTCAGTGGCAGGTAGTAGCTCTTTGCTTAGCGTTTCTGATTCTCTCAAGACTGTTCAGATTCTCTGATAAAACAGTTAGGGATCTGAGGTAGCTCTGTTAGCCATGGATGCTTCTTTTGCAACGTGTTGGCTTTAACAGTGTGTGGGATGATCTTTTGCAGGTTTTCACCTTACGTAAAGCAGAAGCTTTAGGTGATTTTGTAGGGTAGGCTAGAAGTTGTTTTCCTTGCAAATTGATATTGAATGTAATTGCTTTCATCTTTAAGGCTTAATAATTTCCTGTGCTAGCCAATACCTTCTGTTCTTTTGGTCATTCATTGCTGCTTGGAAGCATTTTCCTGCTGCTGTTGCTCCTTTTTAACAGAACAAAGTAATTTATCCATCGGTTGTAACATTTAACACCCTTTCTGGCATAAGCCAAGACATTACATTTGATGTGGCTGGCCAGGCTATTGTATAGATTATTGAAGTGGGAAGGAAGGTGGGAGAAGGCAGGGACTTGGTGTGCCTGGAAAACCAGCCTTGCTGGTGTTTGTAATGAACTGGTGATGCCAAGACACTGTGTGCTTGCTGCTTAGGGATGTGTTACAGTGAAACCCAGCACACTGGAATGACACACTGGGTGCTTCTGCCCTGGGTGTGTTTCTCAGGTTGAAATCCATTCCAGAAAGAAATGTCTAACTGCCAGCATCAATGAATTATTAAGAAAAGCTGGCTAGCAACTCTAAAAAGCTCGGGGTCTTGGGAGCATAGTGCATACACAAGGGGCTTCTTATGCTGAAAGAACAGGTCTAATGCTGCCTTTTTCTTGTCCCAAGGACTTTGTATTCTATGCCCCTCGGTTACGGATTAACAAACGAATCTTGGCACTTTGCATGGGGAACCACGAGCTCTACATGCGCAGACGTAAACCAGACACCATTGAGGTGCAGCAGATGAAGGCACAGGCTCGGGAAGAGAAACATCAGAAACAGATGGAGAGGTTGGTAGGGTTCTCAGTAACCTGGATGTGACTAATCACTGCATAAGTAGCATCATCATGTGGTAGATAAATGGCTGGCAGCACCTTAATCTGCTTGAGCCAAAAATAAAGCAGGTTGCTTTCTGCTTCAGTAGGTCTGATGGGTTGATAGCAATGGTACTCATCATAAATGTGACTCACCATTACTTTCTTGGTCTTAAAGATTTGTCTGTCCATTTGATGGGACTAATACAGACCTTGAAATGTGGATATTTCCCTTATAACACTGCTATTATGAACTTGTCATTGAGATGAATGCCAGCAGAGCTTTTTAATTTGCGCTTCTGTAAAGGGTTACGTCTGGAGTAAAGCTCATTTTCTGGGTGCTGTAGGGCATATCCTGTGTGTCCTCTTTTTGTGTGTTTGCTACGAAGTGCTCCAATCTGGGTGATAGTTGGTTTGAAATTGCATTGTGACTTCCTTCCATCAGAGCCCTGCTGGAGAATGAGAAGAAGAAGAGGGAGCTGGCAGAAAAGGAGAAGGAGAAGATTGAACGTGAGAAGGAGGAGCTGATGGAGAGACTCAAGCAAATTGAGGAGCAAACCAAGAAAGCTCAGCAAGGTAATAGGAAATCTTTCAGTGTTTCCTTAGATGATGAACAGTCTGAGTGAAAAGGGTTTAAATAGTAAAGCTATGAGCATCTCTGAGTAATTTGTCCCTCCAGTATTGTGTGCTAATTGGTGTTAGGGCCCTGGTTTAGCCTCCTGAAGCTGAATGTAAGCCCTCTGTATGCAGCTGCTGAAAAACAATTGGCATTAAAGAAATGTCTCTCTTGGCAGCGGAAGTACTTTGCCATTGTTCCTGTGCTGGCTGGAAGTTTTATCCCAGCATATCTGTAGAGGAAGGAGTCAAAAAGTGTAGCAGGGATCACACCAGCTATTGCTGTGGTGATTTACTATCTAGTTGCTTGGCTAGAGTTAGTGTGGTGTTGCCTAAGCAAAATAATGGATGCTTCTCTGCCTTTAGGTATGTAATTTTGGGATGGGTGCTTCCCTACAAATCCATTGGGGGTGGGCCTGACTTTTAGTCTTCAGGTCCAGGTAAAATGTGAAGGAGAGGAAAGGGGACAGTTGCGTGCATCCCTCCTTTACCTGTCCCTCTGAAGGAAAACCCTTATCCAGACAGACTTTCCTCTTCTACTGCCATTCTTTACTTGATCTGTCTTGAAATGTGCTCCCCTATTTTTCAGAATTGGAAGAACAGACCCGCAGAGCTCTGGAGCTGGAACAGGAGAGAAAACGAGCTCAGGAGGAGGCAGAGAAACTGGCTAAGGAACGTAGAGAAGCAGAAGAGGCAAAGGAGGCCCTATTGAGAGCATCCCATGATCAACAAAAGACCCAGGAACAGTTGGTATGTTGGTGAACTAAAAATCAAGTAGGGAAAACAGTGAAAGGGGAAACATCTAAGCTTTTGAAGCAAACCAGGCTATGAATATAGTGAGGAAGCACCATATTAATAGGTTCTTTAATTTTTAGTCTCAAGTAGATAAACATATATGTAAATACAAGTGTATTTGTACAGTAGATTTGTATTGCTTTTTGCCCTTTTTTCTATGTAATAATGAGAAGAGTGTTGCTTTCCCTGGTTTGGATTCAAGGAATTGAGTTTTGTAGCCCTTTTTTGGGGAGAAGGAAAAAGAACCGACCCGACAACCAAACAAAACCCCAACCCACAACTAAATGCAGATCTTTTTTGGCTGCCTTTCCTCTTTCATCATGGAGGTATTGGTGGAACTGAAGTTAACAGGAAGGTTTTCTTCTTACTGAAAAGATGTGTTTTCACCCAGGACTTGGACAAAATGCTTCATTTAGCAAGTACCCTAAGTTTTGTTTCCACTAAAAGCCTTTCTTCTGCAGGCTGCTGAGATGGCAGAGCTCACAGCTAGGATCACGCAGCTGGAGCTGGCCAGGCAGAAGAAAGAGAGTGAGGCACAGGAGTGGCAGCATAAGGTAAAGCAGAGTCTGAGCAAATGGCATACTTTTTGTGGAATTGCTTTGTTCTGGGTTGTAACCTTAACTCCTGCACTAGATTCTACATTTGACTCAACTCCTGCAAGCTTGAGACTGTTGTAAATATGCAGCTTTGGCTTTCTCCATGGAATGGGTGACTTATTCTAACTCCATGTAGCAATTTTTGACTAATTAGGCCTGTAGCCCATTTTCCATTAACTGTAACCATTCTTCACATCTCTGAAGTGTTACCCAGCAGAGAATTTTGCAAATGCTTGTGGCTGAGTAGCTTTGGAATATATTCCTTCAGAGGTGCAAGGTTTCCTGTAACAAGCACCAAATGGTGCTTCTGTGAGAAGTCTCAGGCACTTGGGATTATACTGACTGACTCACTGTGGCATATCCTACTGCAGGCACAGAGGGTGCAGGAGGACCTAGAGAAGACCAAAGAGGAGTTGAAGACTGCCATGAGCACCCCTCATGTCACTGAACCCATGCACTCTGAGAATGAGCATGATGATGAGCAGGATGAGAACGCGGCAGAAGCCAGCGCTGAGTTACGATCAGAGGCCACCATCAAGGACCGCAGTGAGGAGGAGCGCACCACTGAAGCAGAGAAGAATGAGCGGGTCCAGAAACACTTGAAGGTAAGAAGTTTGCAGTAGAGTGTGTGTGTGTATGCCTGGGTGCTGCTTCTACTTTTCTCAATATTTATTGCAGCTGGAAGGTATTACTGGTATTTTAAAAATGAGGGGAGAAGCAGGAGAGATGATCATGATCTTGTCAGATAGCTGCTTAACCATTGAGTAGAGAGGCAGATCTTGTCTCCTGGCACTTGACTTCCATTTTACTGAAAGGAGTGAAGTATTTTGAAGCTGTGCCAACAAGTAGCATCTGTCAGATGTAGTGTGCTTTGTGTGAGTATTTCCAACCATCTGACAGCTGTTCATAGCCCTGGCTGCAATGAATCGAAGAACTTGGTCTGATTCCTATCAAGACGCTGTCTCTAACTGTTGAGTCTGGGTTGTATTGCAAAACCCTGGGAGTAGCCCACTAGTGCTCAGCACAGAGAGAGCAGTACTGCACCATATTCTTGTAAGGAACTTCAGTGTTCCAGTGTTCAATTCCAAGTATTTAGTTGTGCTGCCTGACTTGCACCAGGCTTTGCTCATTCTGCATTGGACTGTAGTGGTTACACACAGACAGAAGGGTAGAGGAGCATTTTATCTTCTGCAGCAAGTTTCTTTTCTGGTGGAAAGCTAGTAATACCTCAAATTCTGCAAGATGCTCCTGTTGTCTTCAGGGTACCCTCCAAATGGCCATTCTTTTAAAGTACAAACATTGGAGACAATCTTTTTAAACTGTACTAGATAAAGATAAATAGGGTGACAGATTGCCTGATGTTTTCTACCTTCAAATGTTAGGGAGAAATATTAACAGCTTCCACAAAATCATAGATCTGATTAGGTTGGAGGGGCCTTCATAAGATAATCTAATCCCACTTCCTTGCTCAAGCAAGGTCAGCTAGAGCAGGTTGCCCAGAAGAATACACTGGGCCTTGTCTGTTTCCTGTCTCTATTGATACTGAATATTTAGGAGGATCAGCAGGAAATCTCCTTCTCCAGCTTTGAATCTCTGTAATGTACTAACAGACTGTTGCTGTTTCCCCTCCTCCAAAGGCTCTTTCCTCGGAGCTGGCAAATGCTCGGGATGAAACCAAGAAGACAGCAAACGATATGATCCACGCTGAGAACATGCGTCTAGGCCGAGACAAGTACAAGACCCTCCGTCAGATTCGGCAGGGTAACACCAAGCAGCGCATTGACGAGTTTGAGTCCATGTAAACTTTCCCCTGCACCTGCTGCCCTGCACTCTCTTCTCCCCTCTTTCCCATCCTCTCCCATCATTCACTCATAATCGTGCTATGCTGGAACCACTACAGAAGAGTGACCATGGTCTTATTTATCAAGTTTTGGGCAAATGCTGGAGTTAAGTGACAGAAGAAAAAATAGTAATTATGTCTGCCTGGGGTGGCTTGGGAAAGCAAACGTGTATTGGGGCAAATCTGAAGTTGTTTGGCTTGGGGTAAAGTCTCACTGTGTTGGGTTTGGTATTGCCCACTGAGGTGGCTGTGTCTTCTCCCGTTGTGTGGGGAGACCAGCAGATACTTGTACTGCATTATATAGTCAAGAGCTGACAGTCTGACACTGTGCCTTCCTACTAACCTGTGCAAGCTTCAGGATTAAGCTTAGTAGCCAGGGTCTGAAATTCTAACTTAACACAGTCTGAATCATGTAGTTTAAAAGGGGAGACTGGAGCTTAGGAAGAAGGATTGAAGGTAAAATACAGAATTTCTCTCTAAAAGACCAAAGCTTTTGTCCTACAAAAATAAGCAGACCAAACAGATTCTGTGGTGTTCCTGCTGGTGTTACTTTGTTGTTTAATGATGGAGCTTTGAATTTCCTGGTCATGAGGAGGCCTTTGGAGTATTTTCACTGTTACAGTGTGGTTTGAAGCCTTGAATTCCCTGCTTTCCAGAGGTTTTGTCTCTGGTCAATGGCTTTGTTCACTATCATTTGTCTGACTTGAATGTAACCAGTGAGGCAGAGATAGCTGAAGTACACTGCCTTTCTTTTTGGTTTTGCCAACGAAAACCTAAAGTGGGAGGCAGAAATGTAAAAGACTAAAAATTCCTGTAGCTGTATTTTCCCTTGCTGAACAGATACTTTTCTAGCTATGTGAACAAGATTTCAGGTTTTTCCCTAAGAGGCCTTTTTAGCACATAGTCATTGGTGCCTTATGACTGTGTATAGATCTACTGTACCTCAGAGACTTTTAGTTTAAACTAGATGCAATCATAAAAAGTGATCAGCAGCTGGGGACCAAAAACTACTGTCATATCTGGGTCATGTACAAGACTGTATCTGTCTTCCTGGCTTCAAGCAGCATTTGAGGGGAGAGGATCCTGAGACACTTGTCCAATTGCTTTCTTAATCCTCACTATCAGTCTGCCACATCCCTGGCTCAAGTGCTTTTCCTTCCCTAGAAGGATGCTTTGGCCTTTTGTAGCTTTGAGAACAGAAGGCTTTCTCTTAGAAATGGGATACAAATGGTTGTGAGACTGGTCCTGAGAGCTGCTTGTGCCAGTTATTGTAATAACCATCACCTCCTATCATCCAAGCTGTCCATGCTGTAGCTACCCAGAATCCTCCCTGCCATTTCTGTGGAGGAAATAGCCATGTATGCTCAGGGTTGAATTGGATGTTACCTTGATCCCTCATAAAAGGAACTGTTAACCTTCAGGAGTGTCATCTTAAAAATGGGTTCCACCTAAACTGAAGTCCTCCTTTGTTTTGCCCTCTTTGGATTAGCCTGTCCCTATAGGAAGTCATTAGGCTAGCCTGGGATTTATTTTCTTGCCTAGCTTAATCCCAGATTTTGTCATTTGCTCAGTTTTGTTGATTCTCCCTTTGTATGATGTTACTGGTAATGGTGATAGAAGGAAAACATCTGAAAACTGGAGCATTTTCAGCTCCCTGGTGTATGAAAAAGGGCAAAGGGGGACTGTGCCAAAAAAGAAATGTTCATGATAGTGTTAACAAACAGCAGTATTTCCCCAAGAATTCCTTGGGTGGCTGGAAACAACCTCACCAGAGCTGTGTTACTTTATTTTTTGAAAGCAATGCAAGTCTGTGTGGTGATTCATACAAATACCAGCCAACCTCTGTTAAAAGCAACATGCTCTTAAGCATCCAGATGTGTCATGTGGGAGCCCCCTTCTCTCCTCCAGACACAGAGTGCTTTTGGGGGGCACATGACATGCCAAGCTTTTTATTGGCCAAGAAAAATATGCCTCAGTACTATGAAAGTCACAATTGAAAGATCGAAGTTACATTTGTCGGAACGTATTTGCGTATTTCTGTGCTGAAGGTGATTGGCATTGGCTCTGCATGAGTCTCGTTACTGGGGAACAGACAACCTTTAAACTTCTGTTTTGGTGCTTTAAAGCTGGTTCTCGGCACTTTGCTCTGTCCATGGCAACTGTTGATGCATTTGAGGGGAGAAAAGCCTATCTAATATTTTAATAATTTCCTAACAAGCTGACGTATGGTGCCTGGAATATGTGTTCAAATAATAAACCAGTAAACCTTTTCTGCTTTGATGGGTCACACAACACTGCTGAGCTCTCATGTATTATGATGTCGGCATGACTTCTGTTTATACGGTTTTTTAAACGTTCTAATTCCACATGGTCCAATATAGGAATAGAACGGCTTGTGCCAGTGAGTCCACCTAACTCTTTGTAGTTGTTTCAGCCCTGCCTTCTTTTTAACCAGTATTATATTTCAGTGGTATCTAATGATATTTGATTTCAATATTTCTAGCTATGCACAATTAGAAAATATTAGTCAAGGGATGGAGGGTATGTTTATGGTCCTCCTTCCCTTGGAAATGTATACTGTATAATAAAGATATTTTGCAAGAAAACTAATGTAAGAAGCTTTCAGTATTATGGTGAGATTTGTAGACACATTTTTTATTTGTTAGAATACAGTGAATTGTTCTTCCTCTTCATGTTCCAATTTAATTGAATAACTACTCCTCTTGGGGGTGGGGGGAGGGAAGTACTTTATCAAATGTTTGCCTGGCTTATTTTTTCTTGTTTTATTTTTTGTTGCTGTAAATTATGTTGAAGGTTTTTGACCAGTTGTTTTACTGGATTATAATAAAACATCAATGCCTTAAGGTTGTGGAGTAATTCATGGGTCCATGTGCTTATCTGCAGAGAGAATCTTGATTAAGACATGTTTTTCCTGTTCAGAGGAGTTGTTAAAATCCATACCTTGTTCTTCCTAAAGTGCCAATAAAGTTCAGAGAAATTCAGCAGATTGTGTCTGGCTGGTTACTTAAGGCTTGCTCTAAGTCCAGTGCTGTGTCTTGCAGCTGAGCAGATCTGCCTTGTGGTGCCCAGAGGTCACCCTGGTAGCTCTCTCGCAAATAAGGAGGTCTTACTTGCACCCTGAAAAGGAGCTGCTTCAATAACAACCCTTTCCCCCTCCCCAGCCCTGTCCAGCTGGAGCCAGTACTGGAATTCACACTTCTCTGTGGAGGCACCGAGTGTAAATGTTCAACTTGCAAATGGACTGGCCAGATGGAGGGGGGAGGAGGTTCTGTGGGTGAGCACCTGCTGTGCCGTGCCCAGGCCCGTGTGCATCCAGGTTAGCGTGGAGAGGGTGGCTGGGCCTTGGTGCTGCTGCTTGCACCGACACCTTGACAAATCTGTCCTGCCATCAGCCTGTACTGGGGATTTCGGCACAATTTGCTTCACAGCTGCCTTGCTGTGGCTGTCTCTACCTGTTTCCCAGTGTCTCAGGATGGGTTCCAGCAGTGGAAGAGTGGCTGCTGTCACCTTTCTGCTAATGAACTGTGTGATCTTTATTTGCAGCTGCTCTCTGTGATTGTGAAGAGGGGCCTCACAGAACCTCTGCCTCATGGTTGCTGTACTGCAGAATTAGGTGGAGATTTCATTGGAACATATTAGTGCTCAGAGATCTGGCGCTGCTGAAGAGACCTGAACTTTTTTATAAACAAAACTGAAGTGTGGAGCAATAGAGGTTTCTGCAATCCTCATCAGGCATGGCTTGGACCCAGTTTCTACAGGTGAGCCTTTTTTTGTTCCTTCCTGCCAGGGAGGAACACTGGAGGAATTGCATGTCTCCTTTAATGGTACAGCAGTCTTCAGTCGAAGGTTGCACTGATCTGAAAAGGTTGATCCTGTTCTTGCTGTTTCTAGTGCCCTTGCTTCTCAATGGACAGTACCTTAGAGGCTTGAGGCTTAGTAATTCTCCATTTAGGTATATCTATATTCAGTTTGTCTTCGAAAAAACAAAGTGCAAAACATTAAAGGCTGAAGGCTGCTTCTATACAGGACCATGTTGTTAAAAATCCACACCACCCTATTCTAGTTTGTTGTAAGGCATTCTGTAGTTTAGAATCAGAAATTTGCATTTAACCTCTAATTTTTGTAAACAGCTGTTGGATTTGCTAGTCTGTCTGATACGTTTCAGATCCAATTTAGGCTATATCTACATATGTTAGGGGCCCAGCTGCTTTTGTCTGTGGGACAGGGGCAGACTAAAGCATAAAATGCTCTCAGAAGCCTGGGGGACCAGAAACACTGTCTTTTTGCAGATTCTGCAATACCGCTTTATTAAAAGTGCAATTTATTAAGAACTCTAAAGAAAAGACAAAGTAACTCTGTAGAGTAAAATTTTCATTGAGCTCAATCTGTTTGGTAGACTAATGCGTTTGGCCTGAGATGCACTGACTCCAAGTAGTTCAAAGTAACTGCAGAAATAAGACTGATTGCTTCCTCCTTCTCTTGTTTGCTTTTTCTAAAGCAGGGAATTGCATGGGTGTGGTTTCCAAATTCTGATTTATTTTGACGCAGAGAAGTCCTGTAGGGATTTCTCTAGGTAGATGAACAGCTTATTAGTTGCTTGCTCAGGATAATATGTTTGCAGGGAAGCACAAGCGTTTTCCCAGCATCCTAAGCTTGGTAATGCAATGTACAGGGTAAGGTATGATAATTGTAGGCAGTTGTATGGCAGCTGCTTGAGCACCTACAAAGGCAGACTATCTTCAATGAGAAAGCAGAGAGCACCTGAGGCATGGCTTGTTTGCCCTGTACCATCAGTGTGACTGTTCTGTTCCCTGCCAGCTTTGCAGCTATGCATAACTCAATCCTGGCTATATAGTTTAAATGTCTTATACCAGGGCATGCAGTCTTGGAGCATGTGACAACTGGCAGAGAACAGAATTTCTCTGTGACTGATATCAACCCATAACTGCTGCGTACCCATATGCAAATTGATGTCACATGTGATGTTAAAGTCTCCCTTGCAGAAAAATAACTTATGTAAGGAAAATGCTCCATCCCTGGAAATGTTCAAGGCCAGGTTGGATGAGGCCCTGAGCAACCTGGTCTGGTGGGTAGCATCCATGCCCATGGTCAGGGGATTGGAACTAGATGATCTTTATGCCTTCCAACCCAAGGAATTCTGTAAAAAAAGGTCTGGGCCTCAGCGTATGAAGTTCTAGGCTGAGGCTGGCTTTTGTCTTGCAAGTTTGCAGTTCTGAGTGCAGTTTGTAGACAAGGGAGTAGGTCCCTGTGTCCAATGCCTAAATGAATATTTAGCTCCAGGTGATGGGTCTCTAAACATTACTAGCAATTTCAAGATTGAGCTTTTCAGGACAGATGTCAGGATGAGGAGGGTATAGTGAAAAGTGGAGGAAAGAATAAGGAGATACTAGAGAAAGAGTAGTGCTGAAACTGCAAAAAGTAATACTGGATGCTTGTAGAAGGGACTGTACCTTCAACTTCTGGTCAGAATGCACTTGCTCAGAGCAGGTGTTAATACACAGCTTTCTGGTGAGCAGAGCTAATCTAAAATTACAAGCTCCCATGATTGCTATAGCCTGTGGTTGTGCATCATCCTTTAACAAAATGCAGGCCAGGATTGGTCTTGAGTCAACAAGTTTCACTGAAGGGGGTGTGAAATAAACTGCTCTTGAGCTGGGAGGTTATGGTGAAGGTTGTCTATACCCCACATGCAGCAGTATTGCACTCCCATTCATCTTTGAAGCATCCTTGACTGGATGCTTGAAGGAGAAGCATGTGCAAGTGAAGGTCTTGGCTGGGGCACTGTAACTTCTTAGTGGCCTTCACCCAGCCAGGCAGCAGCTGCATTGTCAGCAGTGGCTGCTGTCCAGAAGCCCTGTTGTGAATTCACTGTGCTTTCTTGTCGCAGTGTCAGCCCATCTCTGATTGCATTTCTGCCCTCCTGCTTCCAGTGGTGAGAATATGGTTGTTGCTCCTTTTGTTTGTGTCATTTTCAGAAGGTTGCTGAACATCTGGGGAAGATTAGAATGGGGCAAACAGTCTTGTTTGAGAGATTTAGAAACTGAGGCACATTTACAGTTTTCTCCCCGAGCCCCCAGCCTCTAAGGCAGTATGTGTGACTTGAGCTCACTTGGTGTGAGCGCTTTGTCCTGGATCTGTGCTCAGTGCATCTCTTTTGAGGCAGCAGAAGCATTCTCAGTGTGGGCTTATGAGCTTGCAAAAAGTCAATCCAGTACAAGTTGTTCTGTTTTATTTTTTAGCAACCTGCTCTGGAACAGGAAAGATAGTTGATGGGTTTTTAAAGTGACAGTGGGAAAGGGGGATTTTAGTTTTGTTCAATGCTTTAGTTCCGTGTCAGCAAGCAGCCTGTATCTGCTTCTCTACAGGAATATTTGTGAGGCAGTGGGCTTGGTAGGAGAGGAGGGGTAAGCTGTTCTTGCTTTTACAATTAATGAAGGCTGCCTTCTGGAAATCTTCATTATTCCCAGGTCTGTGTGCCTGCTGCTCTGACTACAGTCCCTGAGACTTCTCCCATGGGAACAGCATGAGCTTGCTTCTGTCTACACCTGAATAACATGGGCAGTGACTGAGCCAGGGCAGCTCTGCTCGCTGGCAAAAAACTCTAACAGTGGTCAGAGGAGCTGGGTTTGATATCTCAAAAATCCAAGCATGCTTCTCGCTGTGGAGGGCTGCAAAGGTGTTGTGTAACTTTTGGTTGGATTAGGGCAGTGCTTACTGTGTTTACTTCTTTGTGCAGAAATTGGGGCTGAGGTGGAGTTAATGGCAGCTCATAGGTGTTTTGGATATTTGCATGAGAGTCCCTAGACTGGAGGGAGGGAGGGCCAAACTGTTTGGTGTGTAGTACAGAAGATATTGGACAAGGTATTTCAAGCTAGAAACCCACTTCCTTACCAGCACGTGCCAACACATGACTGGATGTGCCACTGCACTGACAGAGTGTGCCCTGCAGGCAAGAAACTGGGGAGGTGGGGGGTGATGTGCCTGTATGCACTGCTGGGAACTTGGTTTCTACCAAACAGTATTTGAAACAGAGCTAAGGGCTCTCTTCAGCTGTGTCTGGCCTGCTCATAAAATATATGCTGATCTGTGAAGCAACATTTTGACGGTTTTTTTTTTCAAAGCAATGCTAATTTTGCTTAGTTGGTTTAGTTGGTAGTTTGGTTTGGGCTTTTAGTTGGTTTGTTTGTTTTTTTTGTGGGAGGGACGGTTATTTGCAAAGCTTTCTATTTTTGTGGCTTTGGCTAAATGAACAATGATTTGCTCTGGAAAGGAGATCTTGCTTCTACCCTTTCTCAGTATTTCAAAGACCTTAAAACAGACTATCCAAAATCTCTAAGGGCCTGATTCTCTCCTGCCCCAGCAGAATTGTTTTGTTTTCACCAGGGAGCAGTTGTCCCCTTTGCTGCACCTCGTCTCCCTGACTTCCCTCTGTGTATTGGCCTCTCTTCCATCAGGTGACATTGACCTGTCACTCGCTGTGCTCTGAGTTCTGGCAAGGAGAGAAGTCAGTGCCAGACAAACACACAAATGTCCTTGCTGTGGAAACTGCTGTGCATATATCTAATGTATCTCTCTCAACTCAAGGTTTGCTGGAGAGATAAGATGCTTTGTGGTTTGTATGTGCTGTGGCCCCTCTCCTTGTGTCTCTCACAGCAAGCTTTGCTTTCTTTCCATGGAAATGACTGAGAGACAGAACTGGGGTGTCTGCTGCATCTCTGTAGTGCCTGAAAAGCAAAAGCAGCACTGGTCAGAATCTCTCAGCTGCAGAGGCTGCACAGAGTGGTTTTAAGTTTGGGGGTGAGATGGAGTTCAAGAATTTGGCTTTGAAGCGTTTGGGGCAGCTTGTAGGAGAGAGCAAACCACCTGGAAAAGTTGACCTGAGAGTGAGGGGCCACAGAGTAGGGACACTGGCCAGAGCTGTGTTCAGCTAAAACAGGCTGCTGGCCTCACTGCCAGCTGTCCTCTGTGATATGAGCAAGGGTGGGGAGGGAAGTCTTTGAAGGATATTCTCCAAATGATTTGAAATGAGGAATTTTTACATAAATTGGTTTTGAGGAGTAGGATTGCAGAGAAGTAGCAGTGATCCCGGGCATGGCTGGGCCATCTGATGTGCACCCATGCCTGCTGCATGGCATCCCTACTTGGGCATTTTGCCAGTGCCCTGCTGCTCTCAGGGACACCTGTGGTCACCTTTCAGTGAATTGAGGATAGCACTCAATTTGGATTAAAATCCTAGAGATAGTCAGTGTTCATCCCACCCTCTCTGTGCTCAAAGCTGTTGGCCTGAACAAAACCTAAGGGGCAAATCCTGCATCACAAAAAAACCACAACCATTTGTAGGACAAGCAGGGACTGGCATGAGGCTTCTGTGAGGCTGTGAGTGCTGGTGGCCAAGCTTATCACATATTGAGCATCACCCATGTTCAGCAAAAGGAGCAAGACTTTGGTCAGTGATGCCCTGCAAATACGACTCTGCATTACCTCAGTTCATGTCCCTCCACAGCCAGGCCCTGCGTGTTCCTCCTGTGTCTGTCACCTTGCGGGAGCAGTACTGCCCACTCGGGAAACAGCGGGACGTGGAAAGAAGTAATTCTGTGTGCTGCTCTACCGTGTGCAAAGTGAACAGAGGGAAGTAGACAGGTGATTTTAGAAATGTGTTTTCCTCTGAAGAGAGAGATTTTTTTGTTTGTTTTTTAATCCTTTATGCATTGCCCATGAATTTGTCTCCACTGGAGCTGTCTGAGGGGTGTGTTTCAATGCTTGAACACTTGCCTTTGAACTGAAGAATACATTTCTCTCCCGGCTTATGGAAAATACTTGCATTCCTTAATGTCTTCAATGCTTTTTTCAGAAAGCTTAAGCACCCCTTTCCAACCCTTCCAATCTGAAAGCTTTGGGTGGAAAATTTTCATTTTGGGGTGAAAAGCCAAAACTCTCTGGTTATCTTCAGAACTATGAATCCACTGTGTGTGTGTGTTTGTTGAGGCAGACATTTTCTATCTTATGCTGTAGTTTTTCCCCTGTACAGATTGATTAGACAGTCCAGTATCAACATTTTTTTTGCTTATACTGGCTACTAATATATTACTGCATTAAAAAAGCTTGATTAAAACAGGCATCCTACCAAATGGTGAGCTGTTAATTTGATGGAAGGAACCATTCAGGCTCTTGAGGCAGGAGCTGTTCCCTAACTCCACAGAAACCAGGAACTGAAACTGTCTTTTGCTATTGTATTTATGACCCTCGAGTTCATATTGATTTACCTGGTAGAGGAGGGTGGACAAAACCAGTGACAGTGTTTCTGGGAATAAATTAAGAGTTTTCTTCTGCAAGGCTTCAAAATTTACTAGCATGGATTATCAGTTAGCATGAAATGAATGACACTTGTCTGCACCTTTATGGTACTTTTCATCAGAGAGTTTAGTAAATGAGCTATGTGTGGCTGCTTCTTACCACCATCATGTGAAGTAAGTGAATATTCACATTTTAAAGGTGTCAGCCTGCTGTATTGGGTAAGGCAATGATATGGCTGGACGCCATCTTGTCAAGAGCAGAATTCATGTGTCTTGCTTTCACCCTATTGTGTAGGAACTGGTGTGCCCCTCTCTCCTCAAGGCAGCAGTCATCAGCACTCCTGCCTGTCTGTTCTTCCAGCCTTCAACTTGCAACTCCTTGTATGATTAGATATTACAATGAATATTTCTTCTGAAACTGGATTTAGTTCTGGCTTCTAAAAGGGACATCTGTAAGAACAAAGTGAGCATTGCCTGGAAACTGACATGTGGAGGTGATGCTTCACATGTTACTGTGCTTCAACCAATTCCCATGCCCTGATGGGCTGCACTGCAGCAAGATTCAAGCACAATCCCTTTGTCCATCCTTCCTTCCTGCTATCCCACCCTCCTCCCTCCCTCCACCCCCAGGGAGGCTGTCCTACTCTTTCCTTTTTTTTCTTTCTTTCTTTCCCCCCCCATCCTCCCCAGCTGTATGTATAAATCCCTAATCAAGCTGTCCTTGTACCAAAGGACAGCTCAGGAGACACGGACTGGGGTCCGCAGCAGCAGGATGGCTCACGGCATCTTGGGGCTCGTGCGGCCCTTGCGGAGCGGACTGAACACAAGCAAAATTCGCCTCATTTACCTCTGTGGTGTGACTGAGCAGCACCACAGCCCAGCAAAGTGGTGGTCAGAAAGAGGCTTCAGTTCCACGAATGGGTTCCAGGATGCCCCTGGGGAATCAAGGTGAGTCACATGCTACCCTGCTGCATCAGAAGGCATGGGCACGCACCTCTGCCTTGCCCCACGACAGGGAGAGGAAAGAGGCCAGCGTAGCCATGGCTTGTGGGAGGTGAGGGACCAGACCACCACCTTAGGTGAGCAGATGCTGATGGGAGGAACGTGGTGCCAGGACCCAGCCCGAGAGGTGCTGCTTCCTGTCCCTGGAGCTGTGGGGACCTGTCAGAGGTGCTAGTCCCTGCCTCCGGAGCTGTGGGGGCCACAGCTAGTGGCTGGGAACCAGCTTGCGAAGGTAATAAAGAGGCACAAGTGTCCTTTGGCCCATTTCGACTGCAGGAGCTACTGCAGGCTCTCTGCCAGCCTTTCTTCTCTCTGCTTTAGGGATAGTGCAGGAGGAGATGGTAAAATAAATGTAGTTTGTAGATCTCCTAGACTAGTATGAACTGGGCCAGACTGTAATCTGCTAGGCACTGAGAGAGAGATCCAACCAACATCGCAGAAAATACAATAAACCGTTTTGCTATCTGACCTTAGAGAAAAGTCATAGTGATAGTCCTGCTTGGTGAGATTTATGAAGACTCGTTATCAATGGGATTTCTTTCTAATTGGTTTGTTGCTTATGAAGTTATCTCTGGCACTACTTGTAGGCATCTTGCTGGTTTGTATGGCCTTGGAAAGTATCTTTTAGGGAAAACATTGACAGGGGGAAGAACTACTTTCTTGAAACCTCCTTCATAGTTTTCTGTGTCATTAAAGGTTTGAGATTTTATTTTTTAAAAGGGAATAATCAGTTGGTATACACTGAATTTGCAGTATTGAGTTTATCACATCCTGGTAAGATCTTTCTAAAGTTCTGACCATGTATCCTGTGACAGTAATGCCATTGTAAAATAGTTCAGCCTAAATGAAGCAAAATTTAGTTCAACCAATTTTGGTGTTTTGTTTTGTTTTGTTTTGTTTTGTTTTTTTAATCCTGGTTCAAAATTACTTAAAAAAACGTGAAAGGAATTTTTTCATCATTTCAAAAACACCAATGAACAAATTCAAAAGTAAATAAAATAGAAAGCTGCAGACTTTGTTTCCAGCTTTGGGTACCCAAAAGCAGGTGTCTTTCAGAAGAGACTTGAGCCTGGGACTGATTTGAGGGATATAAAGACAATGAGACCAGTATGCAAGTCAGTCTGTTACTGAACTGCATAGCGAAAACAGGGAGTCACCAGACTGGGTTTACACACCCAACAGAGGCACCAATACTGACAATACAGCCAAATACCTTAAATGTTCCCTTCAGCCAGCAAAGAGGGAAGCTGCTTGAAGGTGCTCTCTGCATCGTGGTCAGGAGTGCTTGGCATCATCCCTGCTCTTGAGAAGAGTGAACTCTGCACCCAGGCTTATCCAGAGTCATGCGGGGTGTCTCACAATATCATCTGTCCTTCCTTTCACCTAACTGGATACCCTGTGTGCTGTCCCTGGCTGCAGCTTGGCTGCCTTGGGGCCCACCTAACTAGCAGCAACAGCCAAAGCAGGGTTGGAACACAGAGGAACTGCAGGGAACTAGATTTGTGGGAGGATGATGCAGAGATTCTCCTGCAACTAATGTTGGCTGAAGCTCTAGGTGCCTCAAGGATAACAGGAATTAAGTTTTCTGTCAATAAATGTGCTGACATCTTTGGGGATTTTTGGATCCAACAGTCTCTGCGGGCAGTCAGTTCTCATTACCCTGCTGAAGAATCCATTTGGTTGCAGCACTAAGTGAAATTCTATCACTTTACCATTTCTATTGTGTAACAAATTATTTCACCCATAAAGATAAATCAAACATTGCCTGGAAACCTGCCTATTTATTCCATACAAATGGAATAAATTACTCTGATCCATCAAAAATGAAGAGGATTGGTTTGTTTTGTTTTGACATTTGAGAACTAGTCTTTAAATTTCATATTTACAAAGAAATAGCTGTAGGTGTCTTTATGAAGGAAATGGTGGTGTATCAGCTTGATGAAAGAGGAGAGGGTGGGCCCAGCTTCTGCCACTGGAGAATGCCCTGGGCTTTGGGAGTATGGGTACCTGGGCAGTGCCACACAGAGTTACTGGGTAAAAGGCTCAACTACCTCCAGGGTGCTGCCTTCTTTCAGCATAGGAGGTGGGACCTTTGGGTAACTGGGACCTCCTATATCTTAGTAAACATTTGTTATGTACACTAAGAAAAAAAACAGTGTTTGCTCCTGTGCTTCCTCTGGCAAATATGACAGTCTTAGAATATGCTGTCTTGGTGAGAAATCCTGAACACTGCTGTCAGGGTAACAGTCTTCTCCAGACTGGTGTGAGAGCCCGGTCAGGAGGAGATCAAGTGGCGGATGTTTCCCTCTCCTTTGTAGATTCCCTTTCTGCAAGTTATCATTAAGAGAAGCTGATGCCCATGTTCCTAACTCTTGGCCAGATTAAATCTTGCAGGCTCTCAAAATAACTAGCAATTTTTCCCGAGCACGGATCACATCAACTCAGAGGATGTTACTCAGCCCCGTGCTCTGTAAGCTGGGGCTGAGCATGTCTCGCCACAAGAAGGCTCCCTGTGATGGAGGTGAGGAAAGGAGTGGGCACTTCATGGAGGAAAAAGCAGCAGAAAAGGAACAATCGTCAAGTAATCCCCTTGGGAAGGGGAAACAAAACATCAAGGATAATAAAACTTCTAGCAGGATTAGTATATGATCCTGAGCACTTTGCTCATTTTTATATCACTCTACCCAAGATTAACATCCTAGGTCTGAGACTTGCAAATGCTCTGCCTGCCTACACATGCTCCCTCCACCAGCCAGCCCAAACAGAGGCAGCACGTGCAGAGCACCTGCACTTGTTTGTGCACAGATAGACATTTATTCTGAGGGCTGTTTGATAAAGTGTGAAATATTTTGGGGCAGCTCAGATTTTCCTGCCACTGAGAATTGATAATTTGAATTTTTTCTGATGTGCCTGGCGTAATCCTTCAAGAAAATGTTCGCATGCACATTTCCTCTAAATGCCACGTCTCTAGCACTCAGCCTAAAGACCTCAATCGTGGATGTGCAGGAAAGGGTGGACTCCTCTGATTTTTGCAAATTTGTCTTACAGCTCTAAGGATCAGGTGACCGTGCATTTTATAAATCGGGATGGAGAGCGACTTACGACCACAGCCAAAGAAGGGGAGAGTTTGCTGGAAGTGGTAGTCAATCAAAACTTGGCCATTGATGGGTTTGGTAGGTGTTACAGAAGGATATGTACATGTGCTGTTAGGACCAGTGGGTTCTTAGGAACAGTGCAACAGTACATATGCCACTATGTTCTGCCAAGACCATAAACAAGCTTCCCTTCCCCACCAGCTGCTTGCTGGATGGCTCACTGTGCTGAGATGGCAGTGTAACCTCACAGTCACCACTGGCATTCCAGCAGCCTCTGTCAATGCATTTGGCTGCATAGAGCTGAGAGCTGATGTAAAAAATTTTAAAACTGATTGTGATTCTCCCAGAGAAGAGGCAGGCTGGAAACTGCATCTGTTATGTTTCCTAGCATCTCTTTTGATGTGCTGCAGATCTGTTAAAGGGCCTTTTCTCACACTGCTCCTAAAGATGGTCTTTCTCACCCCCTTATTTTTCCTGATTTGCTGTCATTCCCTTGTTTCTCCACCAGGTGCGTGTGAAGGGACATTAGCCTGCTCTACCTGTCACCTCATCTTTGATAAGGACACCTTCCAAAAGCTTGATGCCATCTCAGATGAAGAGCTAGACATGCTGGACTTGGCATATGGACTCACTGACACGTAAGCCTCCCTGCTGATGGCAATAGATCCTCAAGCCTCTGAGGCAGATTCTCACCATGTGGCACCTATTTCCAAGGGGATGGAGCTTGTTCTGTATTATAGTTGTGCCTTGAGAGCTGCTTTCCCTTGAGGCACAGGAGATCTTTAACAGGAGCTTTAGTGAAAACCCATCCTGGACCAGACATCCCAGTGTGGGTGGGGAATTTCTCCCTTTACTTTGGGAACAGAGGAGGCTCACTTCATGTTTTCTTCTCAGATCGCGCCTTGGCTGCCAGGTGTGCATTAAGAAGTCGATGGATGGTCTGACGGTGAGGGTCCCCATGGATGTGTCGGACATGAGGAGGCAGCTGGAGGTTGGAAAGCAAAGCAAACAGTAACTGGAAACAGCTGCTGCACAGCTTACATCCTCATTTAGGCATGGCAGGGTATTTAGCTTTTGGTCGACACTATTGCTTTTTGTGGCTGGCTTGCAGTAGAGCATAGAAGTCTAATTCAGTATAAAAGGCATGTTTGGCAAATCTCTTATTTAAACAAGGCATAATGCTTAATAGGGTCTTTGGTACGTATTTTAAGTGCTTAAATGCTCTGTTGAATGCAACTGGATTAAAGTGTATGGCTTTATATTTCCCTGGGTAGGTGTCAGTAAACATCTCTGCTGTACGTGACTCACTTTGTCCTTTGAAATTTAAGAATTCTGCTGTTCTGAGTAACTGCTGAGAATTTTGCAAGGCTTGGCTCTTTAAAAGTGAAGCAGACTTTTCCCAATTTGGGAAGCTTAAGAAGAGATTGCTGTCTGCAGGTCAGTGTACTGATGGGCTTGATGATGTAGGTGACTTGAATTTGGTCAGCAAGAGCATACTAAGGACATTTGTGCACTGACAGTTCCTGTAAACAGGAATTACTTCTATGAACTTGAGATGTTATGGGTCCCTGAATTGTTCAGTGCCAGGAGCAGCCGCTATCTCCAAATGTTAAATTTTCTCATTGCTGTACTCTTACACATGTCAAATAAAATTCTAATAATGAGACTTTTAGACCTACAAGATGCACTGTTCTGGTACCATGAGCCTGGCTGGAATAGAATGAGTTGGACAGAAATTTGGTTGGCTGCATTAAGCGCAGCATTGCCAGCTGATCAAAGGAGGTGATTGTCCTGCTGTACTCAGCACTGGTGAGGCCTTACCTGGAATACTGCATGTAGTTTTGGGCACTGAATGTAAAAAAGACATTATTTTGTTAGAGAGGGTCCCGAGCAGGACCGTGAGGACAATGAAAGGTCTGGAGGGGAAGTCTTTTGAGGAGCACTGAGGTCACTTGGTTTGTTCAGCCTGGAGAAGAGGAGACTGAGGTCAGACCTCATTGTGCTCTTCAGCATCTTCATGAGGGGAAGTGGAGGGGCAGGTACCAATTTCTTCACTCTCATGACCAGTGGCAGGAATCGAGAAAATGGCGTGAAGCTGAGCCAGGGGAGGTTTAGGTTAGATCTCAGGAAAAGGTTCTTCACCTGGAGGGTGGTTGGGCACTGGAACAGGCTCCCCAGGGCAGTGGTCACAGCACCCACCCTGAGTGAGTTAAAAAATGGTTTGGACAATACTCCCGGGCACATTATGGGATTCTTGGAGTGTCCTGCGGAGGGCCAGGAGTTGGACTCGATGATCCTGATGAGTCCCTTCCAACTCAGCGTATTCTATGATTCTACGAACCTGTGATTTAGGAAATTTCAGAGTAACCTTGGGGCCTGGGCCGCGGGGCGGCTGTGGCGGCGCTGTGGCGCCAGGGGGCACTGCCGGGGCGGGCGGGAGGAGGAGGCGGCGCGGCCGCGGCGCTGGGCCTGTCCCTGCTCTCGCACTGACCGGTGCCTGGGCCCGTGTCGGGGAGCCACGCCTGCCGTCTGTGTCTGGTGGTCTCTGGGCACCCCCATGCCTTCCTTCTGGGCAGCCCTGCCCCGCCCGGCATGGCCTGGTGTCCCTGTGGGCTCAGGCACAGGCGATGAGTGACACTCTGTGAATCCCCTCCACAGGCCTTGTCTTCCTCTCTGACTCTTCATGCAAAAATCGGTACAAGTTTTTATCCATGTCAGAATTTTATCCTTAGCAGAAGGGTACCTGCAGGAAGGATTTCCTGGCACGGGCCAGAAGAACCATATGCTATAAGAGGTAATGGCAGCAGGGTGGATTTTTTTGCAGGGCCCCAGCCCTGTTTGGGGACCACGGATGTGGTGATGTACTAGGGCTTCAGGCTCGTGACTGGCATGTCACAGGGTAGCCCTTTGCTTTGTCATACATCAGAAAAGTCTTCCAGGCTGTGCCTGTTTCTCCAAAATCTCTTCTCCTCCAACTTGTCCCAGGTTTACTGTAAAAAAGCAAAGAGAATAAATATGGATTAAATGAGAGCAGTTAAGCCACCACCTTCAGTAGCACTGCAAGTCTCTCCCCCTCCTGATGCTGCCACTTGTGAAGGTGATCTGGAGCTTTGCAGTCCCACTCCTCAGTCCCCAGCTTGTTGTGAGCTTGAAGCTGGACCCCAGGCTGCTGCTGGAAGATGTCAGCTCTCTGCGCACATCCTGGCAGGATGGCAAGGGAAGGAGCATCTTCTGGCTTGGAAGGGTCGAATGACTGCTGTGTTCCTCTTCAGGGTGTAGGTGACCTCTGAAGAAAGAGTTTCTAGGACAAGGTGTTATTATTGAAATGCAGAGAGTCAAAGCAGCCCATGCTACTCTTTGGTGGGGCTGTCTGTCCCATTGAAGGTGCCATGGGATAGTGGAGAGGCCTCTGCACAAGGGAGCTACCTGCAAAGGATGAGGGAGAATATGTCTTGAAAGACTGGCTTTCCTGACTGTTGAAACATCAGAAATAGAACTGAAAACGTTAAAGTAAACTACAGCTGCCTCGGGCACTTCTGTTATGTTTCTGTCAGCCTGCAGGATAAGGAAAGAAATCATATGTCCTGAGCAGAAATAAGATGAGGCTGAACTGCGTGAGTCATTTCTCTTCAAGGCAAGTGAGCTGGACTTGTTTGGCCTTGGTCTATACTGGGAGCAGGCCCTGAAGGCTCCTCGCTTCCTGGATGGTGACCGTGTAACACGACTTCCCAAGAGCCTGCATCCGGTGGGGCAGTGAGTAAGGCTTTCAGTATGTGACAGGCCAACGTGGTCTAAATGATCTGCAAAAAGGCAGAGAAAGAAGGGAAACCTATTTGTGTCTCAGGGCTGTACATTAAGGGAAAATGTGGCCTTTCTGGGGCAGAAAGCCGACCAAGTATCTTTGTATTTGTTATTTCTTCTTATGGGGGCTGTGGAACATTTCCAAGACTGGTTCTCTGAGGTGCATTATTGCCTAGCTCATGGAAAAGGAGTGCTCCAAATTTCCAAGCCCAGAACTCTGGTTTGTACTACATTTTGCAGGATTTTGTTTTGTTTTAAATAAAGAAAAATGCTTAATACAGAGCTGGGTTAGAGCAGCTACCCAGGGAACTGTGCCCATATTAGGCAGCCTAAGATGAGGCAAGGAAAACTGTGTCATTCCCTGCCTCTCCCAGTGTTTCTATAAACTAATCTCTAAGTTTCTTGTGTTCCTTTTAGGAGATGCAAATTGTGAGCTCTTACTCTGCATTTGGTTCAGGTCCCCTTTGTTTGGCCTGAGCCCAGCCACTGAGTTTACAATCTGTTAGCATGTTTAGAATACAGAATAATCTCTCTTCCAAGAACAGGCAGACATTTCTTATGATATTTAGTGCTGTTTCACCGTGAAAAGACAGGAGTAATGCCTAGACTGCTGTGCTGGCAGAAGGCTTCTTGTCAGCGTGGCCAACCTGGCAGACCGGGGCTGGGATGCGAGTCTGTTTCACAGCAGTTCAGTGCAAATGCTACCACCCTGACACAGGGGAGAGGGGAGCAAGATCAAGGAAACAAAAGGTGACAACACCACAACGACAACTTGTATGTCTTTTATTAAAACAGTTACAACTGTAGCTCTGGAAAAAAAGACTGTGGATGCCTTGTTGCTGTTTGTGTGTGAGGAAAATTATGGTCGTGGTGGAGTTGTGTTAAGATTATGTACACCTTTCATTATACAAGGGCCACAAAGGTGATCTGGTACAAAGAGTGCCACATCTGAGAGTTAAACACTTTTCATCTAACAAAACAAACCGTATACACCTGGGAAAGTGGGCTCTGGGCTTCCCCCTGGTTCCCTTGCCCTAGCATTTGATGATGTGAATTTGGAGTACTGGGCCAGGTTTCTGTCACTGACCCTCATAGGCACCTGGCAGATGAGTGGAGGGATCTGACACTAGATAATTTTACAGAGGTGGTTTTCCCCTCTGTGCAAGGACTGAACTATGACAGCTGTCATGCAACTCCAGCTCTGGCTATTTGCAGACACTCAGCAGCTTGCAGGGGTACTTCTTCCACAAGCACTACCTTTTAGTCATTAGGATTCATGTATTTCTCTTCTCCTTCACCAATTCACTGTTCACTGAGTAAAAGGATTGTCTCTGACAGATACCACCATAGAAAACTCTCATGTAACTTTCAAATGAACCATCCCAAACCTTTTAACCTTTGAGACTTTTCCCACTCTTCCCTTAAAACAACCTGTCAAACTAATGTGGTGCTCTCAGCGTCTTTTTAGAGCTCAGCTGGCAGTGATACAACCCTCTAACAAGTCCCACTATGTCTGTGGCACTTCTGAGCATGGTTTTGAGTGGAATCATAGGGATGCTCCAGGAGTCCACTGGCTGCATCTCTTCAGTGGTCCTTACCAGCAGCCTGCTTAGTGCATCCCTACCTGGAATTTCCCCAAACTCAATTCTGCTGGAGCACATCGGGCCACATATTCTGCTGAGTGGGAACTCAGTGTTTCTCTGAGCCAGCATCCGTGATGAAGCCTGGACAGTTTCAGTGTATGGACTGACAACTTTCTGGCCAGGTGTGACTTTGCTTCAGCGTCTACTCAACAACATTCCTGACAACTTCCACAACTCCTTGACCTCATGCTAAAACCAAGCCCTGCTCAAGTCTCTCTCAGCATGACTAGGAATTTGATTAGTTGCCTCATCCACACTGCCTCTAGAAAGGGGCATCAGCATTGACAGAATATTGTCAGCTTTCACTAGGACTGAAACTCCTAGCTACTGAGCTACTCCCAGAGGACACTGAAGAACATTCATAGCCCTGTCAAAGTGACAGTACTAAAATCCTTTATAGCAACTGGGTCTCTGTCAAATGCTAACTTTGGGGAAGGAAAGAATCACTGCAAAATTAATT
This sequence comes from Eulacestoma nigropectus, assembly GCA_013397775.1. Taxonomy (NCBI): domain Eukaryota; kingdom Metazoa; phylum Chordata; class Aves; order Passeriformes; genus Eulacestoma; species Eulacestoma nigropectus. Next base: position 694,851 of record VZTE01001767.1, read on the forward strand.
CCAGAAAAAAGCAATCTTGGGCTTAAAATGTTACATATGCTGTCTGTCAGTGAATGCCGGACTTTCGACTCTGGGCTCCAGCTGCTGATTTTGGAACCCAGCCTTAACCAGTAATGGATGTGGGCTGTGAGCTAGACCACAGTAGACAACAGATGAGCGGAGTGAAGCAGCAGTGATTTCTGGAATGGAGGTGAAGGATCTTCCTTTGGATGAATGGTGGTGATGAACAGTGAATAATGGTGGGTTTTGTGCAAGTGTAAAGATTTTTAACTAATTCTTATGGAGCATTAGCTGCCCCAGTTGTCCAGTCATCCACACACATCAGCAGCTGACTGGAGAAAATAAAGCAACGTTTCTCTTTTCCTGCTATAAAAAAATAGGAGTCAGGCCCTATACAGGTTAGCTAATTCATGGACAGGGAGAGTCTGGTGGTATTCAGTCCACTACACACCCAGCCAGTGAAGTCTCTGCCATCAGAAAAGGGCATAAAGAAAACACAAGAATAGCCCCCCTCCCCCTCCCCAGATGAGTACTGAACTCCATCATTACATACACATTAGTGTCACTTTACACTTGTTGCCCCATGCAGCCTGCTAAATTCTTCACACCCTGATCATATATTACAGAATATTTTCTGTTGCACATACACAAATATTTAGTTCCTCCACCTCCATTGCCTTAAACAAATGTCTCTTCTGCAAACACTGCTGTGTCATGCTCCTCTGTGGCCACCTCTGCCAGAGGCTGGCTCCTGAGCCACTCCACCCTGCTCCGGAGGAGTTCCTTCTCCACCGCTTCCACCTCTGCTGTGGGACAGGGCTCGGTTTCATCATGCTTGAAATACTCCTTGATGGTGTTTCGGATGGAGTCAGGGAGGATGATGCGGATGGTGTGGCTGAATGTGTCAAAGCCCTTGCTCTGGGGTGGCGCCTGCGCCATTTCCACTGGTTGTCTCTCCAGCTCCTCGGGAGCAGAGGCACTTTGGGGGCTTTCTCTGTGCTCGGCCTGCAGGGATGGGACCGCTGGTTTATGGTGGTAGCGCCTGGAGATGGACTGGAGGACAAGGGGGGTGTTCTGCCCATAGAAAACTGTCTGGGGGATGTGGACTCTCACAGTCTGCAAGCTCTTGGACAGGCTCTGCTCACTGCTGCTGCTGGGTGAGTCTTTGCTGCTGGTGTTTGTCACAGATCTCTCCTCTTCTCCCACTTGAGACCCCCAAGAGCTTTCTTTATTTGGGGCCACATAGAAAGTTATCTTGGTGCGCTTCAGGCTTTCCTGGCTCAGAGGGCAGTCATCGATGCCTTTGATTTCTATGTTCTTCACTGTCTTCTCCCTGTGCTGCTGGTAGCTGACCTGTGGGGATGTCTCGCTGGATGGGGTGGCAGCTGGGAACTCAGAGCTTTGTTCAAACCCTTTGGTATAATCCTGGCCCCTGAGCCCTGGGCCAGGGCACCCTGAACAACTCGGCTGTCTCTCCTCTTCTTCCCAGTCAATGTCAGTGAATGGGCTTCCCATGGCAGCTCTGCTCACACATGGAAAACTTTTCTGCTCTCCAGAGCAATGACTGCTCTCTCCAGCCTTGGGTTTATCCTCCTGAAAACTGTCCAGATTGCACAGATGTAAAGGCACAGGAGATGTGAAGGATTTGTGCCACTCTTTTTGGGACCTCTTGGCAGCCGTGGGAGATACAGCACGAAGCCTGGCAGAAGTGCCAAACATGAACGGCAGAGATGAGACATCTGTGGGACTAATGGCCGATGACTCTGAACAGTAGGAGAAAGCACTGTCTAAGGAGCTGAGTGAGGAGGCAGATGGGGAGGTGGTGGTAGAGGACAGGCTGGAGAAGCTGGACCTGTTGGACAGGCTGGACTTCTGAAGGCTGAGCTGCTTTACCCTAGAGGTGGTCTGAGGTGATTGCCACAAGTTCTGCCTGGCCTTATTAACCCCAGGGCTTAGGCCTTCATCAATCAGCTTCTGGCTCTCCATCTGCAGCTGCCTGAGCCTATGGATGTAGTCTGTGTGGCTGCTCATGATGGTGGCATCGCAGCTGGACTGGCGGGCCACTGGCTCGTGGCTCTGTGCAGGCAGCTGGGAGCTGAGGCAGACGCTGGGTTCTGAGGAGCACCGGTCCCTGGCTGGGCTGAGCGAGCGTATGGAGCCAAGGGAACAGAAGGAGCCATCCTCCTCTAGAAGCTCATAGCTGTCCACACTGGCATCAGTCTGGGCTTTGCTTTGGTAGCAGGCTGTGATCTCACTGAACAAGTCCCAGTCTTCCTGATCCTCATCAAGTAACAAGCTGCTGGATGGTTCAAACATGGCATCTATTTCAGATTCCAGGTGGTGCTTTGGCCTTTCTGGATCACAAATGGAAAACTCCAGCTCATCAGAGGAGTCATCATGCTGAGCCAAGCCTATGTCTGGGGCAGAGGACACAAATTAATTTGTTGCCGTATATAAAGTACCTCACAACCAAAACAGAGAAATTATATCAAGCCCATGGAAGAACAAAGATATCCATTATTCTCAGAGGCAATAATAAAAAAATTCTGGCTTGATGACTTAAGTTTTCACCACTGGCCTGTATTCATAGGATAGATAATAGAGACAACTCTCTTTCCATACAGACCATGTGGTTTAGCTTTACAGAACTAACCTGGGAAATAAAAAGACTGCTGGGACATGGCAGTACTAAAGCTACACTAAATTCTTGCAATGGCTAGAGTAGGTTTAACAGCAGCCACAGAGAAAGACAAGCATCCCTGGGGACACACTGGAGGTTCTGCACCTCAGCCTTCTGCTTTGCTATCTCTTCCTGCCTATGCTTGACCAGCAAAGGGAAAACCCAACCCAACTGGTTTTCAGTGCTTTTCTGTAGAAGAAACACGAAGGTAAAGCAAACTCTTTTATCTGAGTACTTTACCTATTAAAAGATTTTAAGTATTTCTGGAAGGTTTGCTACCACCAACTTACCCAGAGATTCTGCTGAGTTTTTGGACTTATTTTTGTCTGGTCTTTGGAACAAGGAAGCAATATCACCACCAAAAATCTCTCCTGAGTTTTCAATCAGAAACTGCACTAACAAGGCCACCTGGCAAAGACAGGAGTTCACAGATTCAGTTTCATGAAAATAGAGCCAGCCATTTACAGCAAGTAAAATCATACCAAGATCTTTCTCTTTTTTTTTTCAAAGGTGTAATTTCCTCAAGAAGCTGTTAATAATGTGGCAGTGCATCTGTATGAACACCTAAGACAAGAATATGAACTATGTGAACGGGTACTGTGAGCCAGGTACAGCACATTCTGCAATTTTCCTCACTATTGCTTACACCTCAGAAGCTACAAGCAAGCATTCCTCCTTTCTGGTGCACTGTTGTGCTCATTGCTTACTTCGTCCCAGCTGAGGTGGCAGTGTCCAACTTCAGCTGCTCCAATTTTCTTGGGCTTGCTTGACCATATAGGAAGTCATCTGGTGAAGCAACCACTGCTTCCCTTTTCACCCTGGACAGTCTGAAGAGCTAAACCCCTCCCAGCATGGGCAGAGCTGCACAGAGGAAAGGATGGGGCCTGGATGCCACTCAGCCAGCACTGTCACTGGCCCTATGCCTTCCTTTAGACAACAAAAGGCAGTGCCCATAAAAAGCAGCAAAAGTGGAACACAAAGGTGAGGCCAAACCTATGGAAGATCACCTTCTTTGTAGACCGGCTCTCCTCTTCAGGCCCAGTGGGACTTGGTAGCCACAGCATATTGGGTGCTATGCAAAGAGCCAGGTTAAAGGCATTCATCTGATTCACTCCAGAATTCTGCTCAATATGATGGAGGACTCCAAAGAGGTGTCTGAGTAAGATGAGGTTGGCCTCTGGAAGCTGATTGACGAGACTATTCAGGGAGTGGGAACAAAGGAAAACAGTGCTGTTCACAAACATCTGCTCTTTGAATACCAGAAGTTACATCCCAAAGCTTTTGCTCCCTTCTGCCCCTTTATACCCAGCCTGAGACATCCACATTTGAAAATAAGGTGAGTCTGTGTCACTCCCCTCTACCAACTCATGTGAGAGCCACAACTCTGCATCCATATTGCCCACCTGCTCTGGTCACAGAGCTGGAGGGACAAGGGACTTGGGTTCAGAGCATGTGGGAGGGAACCCACAATACCTTGACAAAACAGGGACCGCCCAGAGGAGACAAGAGACAGCTCCAGGCCAGCAGCATGCCAGACCACGCCACTGCTGTGTCCTGTGCTATGGAGACCATGGAGAAAGAAGGCCCAGGCTAAATGGTAAGGTTCAAAAACTGAGCTGAGATGTGGTTGAATATACTGGCTATCCAACAGGAGGCTGATAAAATGCTCTTGCTCATGGCAGCAGTTTCAAGTAAGTAAAGCTGTTTTCAAGGTCCCAGTCACCATCTTGACTGGGCTGTTTCTTCTAACTGCCGGTATGATGATCAGCCTCATTTCATGCACATAAGAATAAAGTTACTGTCACTGAAGATCTAATTCTGCTACCATTGATGCATTCCTGGTGGCTGAATTATTGTGCTTTTTCAGTTTGCTCATTCTGGTAATTTGAACTAATCATCAGAAAAGAATTTTTAATGACTTTTTTTGGGTCAGAAATGTTAATGGTGTTCAAAAAAGACCCTTGAAAAGAAAATTTTCTGATCAGTGACACTGACAATCAGCAATAGCTCCTCCACTGTGGCCCGGAGCATTGCCAGTAGTCTCCCAGGAAATGAAGGCTATTCTTAGGGTCATATGCTCCCCCTTTTCCCACTGAAAGAAACTTTTACAAAGGCTTTTACAAACCTTTTGATAGCTTCAATCTTATGTGCCCGATTTTCTGTGTCCACAGCTTCCATCCACAGTCCGTGCATGTCTGAGGATAGAACACTGTCAGGTATATTTCGGAGAAAATCCTGAATTAAATATATATATGCAGAGCAGTCTGGTCAGTTTTGAATTCCTGGTTTCAGTTTCACAATGCATATAGTCACTGTTTATTCATATTAAGCACAAGATAAAACAAGACATGACACAAACATGTTTTTTCTCCCCTCCCATGCCCACCAAGCTGTCTTCCTCAGGCTCTTCCATGGCAGCACTGCAGGATGAACAGGCAGCCCTCCTGTTTTACCCCTTCTCCAGAGTAGAACTGACCACTCCAGAAGAGGACTCAGCCCTGAGGCTCTGCACAGATCTCTCTGAAACATTTCTCAGCTAGGAGAACTGCTGGTTTTTCTCAGGGGACTGTTCAACAACTCACTGTATGTCTTGTGTTGGAAAGTGCCTGAATATCAGGCCAACAAGAACAAGGGAATATTTTTTGGATACTTTGGTGCCTAAATTATTCTGATCAGATTTAATTGCCAATGCAAAATATAGGCTTTTCCTTACTGAAACGTGAGGCTTATCACAAGCTTCATCCCCCACCCACCACAACCCCTCTGCTTGGATTTAGCAGCTGCTTTCCCTTGTGCTTGCTGGCTGATCAGAGGGTGAAGGCTTGGGGTCCAGAGAGCACAGGTCAGCTCCTTTGACCTGTTTTGGGGGTTGCAGAGCAGCTGCCCTCAAATGGCACGAGTCCTGCCAAATCTTCTGCAGCCTCTTCTGTGCATTCAGAAATGACAAAGAACATCTGTGCTGCTGCCACCAAAGGGTTTTATGCCTATGTCAGTGCAGCATCTCTCATGTTATTTGGCACTGTACAGACATCATGGCTATCTTGCAGGTGGACATCACTGTATTTCCTGCTGGAGGTGGTTTGGTACAGGGAGGTACCAAAGGAAGCCCCATCCTGAGGGGCTGCACATGTTTGCATGTGAAAACTAGCGTCACCGTGTCAGGCAGATACCTCTGTGTACACAGACACCTCAAGCCATCAGGTGAAAATGTTCCTTGCTGGAAAATGCTTTCTGTTCCCCTGAAATCCTCCCTACCCATAAAGACTCATTGCTTCCTTAAACAAGGAAGGTACCGTTAGCCCAGACAGCTGAGTTACTTGGCCAAACATACCGTGATGACTGCTGCAGCCACAAAGACTGACTCTCCATCCACCTGAACATCATCTCCAGAGTTCAGCTTCTCTTTCAATTCCTTGCAAGTCTTGGCATTGGCAGAACGTCTGAAAATGCCCCTAGTAGAGGGACCTTCATGGTACAAGAGGAGCAGCATGTCCTAGGAGAAAACCCAGTTGTACTTAAGAGCCTAACACTTTACCCTCTTGTTTGTGTACATTATACATCATGTCTTGTAACATAATTAACATAAGACCAAGTCAGTAAGGGGAAGAAAACAATACAAGAGATTTATCCTGATCTAATCAGGGACAAGAAGCTGGCAGCCAAGTTGCAGATACAGTTCATGTGGGTATGCTTATCCTGTGACAAATGTGAGCCCAGGGGACTCTTCCAGTGAGTGAGGTCTAGACTATGTAGCATGGCAGGACCCACTGACTTTGCCCTTGTTAGCTGGAGATGACCTGGTTGGAGACACCCATTGAAACAGGACAGACATCTGTGAATGAAGTGATAGAGGTTACCCAGGAGAGGGTTGTTCCCACCCTTGTTACTTGAGCTGAATCTGAATCACAAGTAAACAATGGTCCTCTTCCCCATTCAACCCTCATAAATATGGCAAGTGGCTTTAAATTTTGGGCTAAACACATCAGTTTATGTCAAGACAAGCAGTCCAGGCTGCTGCTTACCATGATTGGCTTGGGAAGGATTCCGTCAGGACATACAGAGGACAGGGACAGGCCGAAGAGCTTCCGTGGTGTGGTAGGGGACTGTGAAGGCGGGCTGCCTGTGGGGGTGCTGGCACTGCGGCGCAGGGCCCAGTCAATCAAGGACTTCTTCCTCTTGGTGTGTTTCTGCAGGGACTCTGAAAAAAACCACAAACCTTCATTACACGCCTGTCTGTCCTCCTGCTGGCCAGTGAGTAATCTACAATGGAGGCAGAGTTCCCAGCAAAACAAAGACTTTCTACCTTTGCCTGTTTATTAATTGCACTCTTAATGGGGATGGTTAGACAACATACAGCAGTGAAACCACTTGTTCATCTCAACCATCAGCAAAACTCTCAATCACCATTCTTCAGGGAACCTTGCTGTCTCTGCAGTGTAAGAATCTCTTCACTCTTGTGACCAGTGACAAGACTTGAAAAAATGGCATGAAGCTGAGTCAGGGAGGTTTAGGTTAGATCTCAGGAAAATGTTCTTCACCCAGAGGGTGGTTGAGCACTGGAACAGGCTCTCCAGGGAAGTGATCACAGCATCAAGGCTGTCTGAGTTCAAGAAGCATATGGACAACACTCTGAGGCAGATGGTGGGCTTCTTGGGGTGTCCTGTACAGGGCCAGGACTCAATGATACTGATGGTTCTCTTCCAACTCAGCATTTTCTATGATTCTGTTACAGTGACTTGCAGTTGAAGACTGATGAAAGACTGAAAGCTAAGTCTGAACATTTGCACAGAGAAATTTCACCTCTCTGCACTCTCTTCCTCTTTACATTACATTCAGGTATGGGAGCAACTCTGGGATACATGTATGATGCCAGGAAGTGTTCAGCACTGCACTGGAGAGCAATAAAGTCTCTATCTGGCTGTACCACACTCCTGCAGCCCCTACCTCTCCTCAATTGCATCGGAGCTTGGAGTCTGGGTTTCAGGACAAACTGACACTGTTTTTCCTTTGGGAGCTGAGCAAGGAAGGAAGCCTCTGTCCCATCAGCCAGGAGAGTGTTATTGTTGGTTCTTTGTTGCTGGTCAGCAGAGTCCCGGAGACAGCTCAAGGCGATGCTGAAGGGATGCTCGTGCCCTGTTGAGCAGAGTTGTGTAAAGAGCAAGCAAAGGTGCAGAGCTATGCTAAAAACTCTTATTGTTATTGGAAAATTCCAGCATTGGTGACCGCCATGGTGAATGCTTAGCACTTAACAGACAAAATTCAGTGGTTTATTTTAAAATATTCTATTTCTGAAATCATCCCCTACAGATCTGTAGCACTCTTCTCTATTGTGATTGTCCTCAAGTCCCCCGTATACGCGGCTACTCTCCCTCAAGCCTGAAGAGTTTCTAAAACCCAATCACAAATTGTTAAAAAGGAAAGTTTTCAAATAAACAGCCTGCAAAGGCATTGATGCTGGTGGCCCACGTGCTTGTGAGGTCAGTTTAGTATTGGATTAAGGTAGCAGTTCAGAAGATAACAACCTATATGCAACAAACTGGGTTTTCAATATGATTCAATATGATTTCCATATGATATTCCACATGTTGTGTGGAAAGCAGTTTCATTATTTGTGAACTGAAATGCAATGAAAACTAAGTAAGTACCAAAAAAGTAGGATAAACATGTTAGCTTCCTAACTGGAGGCTTATAAGTCAGCAATAGATCATCTAAAAACTCTGTTTCTTTCAGTTGCCGAAGTGCTTTCCTCTAGATCTTGCTGACTGACCACCTGACTGCAGCAATTTGTTTGGTTCTGACAGAACCCAAAGGCAAAGAGCTTGGGAAGTGTCAGGAGATGCTCTGACAGACATCAGTGGACACCTCTGTCACAGACAGCAACGGTGGGATGAGGCTGCCCCCAACCTCCTGCTCTGCCTGTGAGGAGATGCCTGCAAAGCTGAGCAGGAGAGTATGACGAGCCTCCAAGCCTGTAGCCCTGCAAGCTCATACCAGCAGCCAGAGGGATTGAATCAGGCTTTGAGGCATGTCCTACCCCTGCTTCACATCTGCTGCAAAGAAGGTACTTCTTAGGCCAGCCTAAAGATCTCCCATTTACTTGGAGCATCTGCTGAAAAGTGTGATGGGCTCCCAACCAGAAATGCACAGATTTGCTTGGAAAACAGAGGTAAGTGTGAAGTTTTTCAAAGATGTCACCATGCTTTGATTAAATGTGGATGCTGAGACCATAAAAGCCAAGTGACATCTCAGAGCAGCTTGATGTCACATCTCCCATCAGCAACAGTGTCCCTACCATTGCTTTTTAAGTGAAGAGTGCAATGTTTGTGATGTTTCTCTGCCACACACCCTAGTATCATTTATCACTTGTTCCTCTGGTGCCAGAATTAAGCACCAAAATGATGCTTAATATGGGAGGGCTCTTACCAATGAGAGGGTAAGCAGGCTCATCTTTTCCTGAGACCACCCAGAGGTGGTGTTCACTGGTCCTGCCCTGTTGGGTGAGGAACAGAGAAGAGAAAATGTTAGTTGCGAGGGGCCAGAGTGAGGGTCCATGAGGTTGCCCTCCACTCAGAAAAGCAAAAGACAGCAAATCTAGGCTTGTCCACAGCCACACTGTCCTGTAAACCAGATGTTGCCAGCATCTTTAGCTAAGATCCGGCAACTGCCACTTACAGGGACCCCAAGCTGTTGAAGGGTCTTCTTCATCACACTCTCTGCGGTTTCCACATTGGACACGTTGACTGCAGTAATCTAGAAAGGCAAACAGAGAAAATACAGGAAGCTAATACAAAGGTGAGCAGTTTGGTTGCAGTTTCTTGTAGCTTGAAAATCCGGGGAAGATGTCACATCTCTGTCTAATGACTGCCTTTACTAAATGTTGATGGTTGGATGAGCTGTACGGATTTGAACTACACCAGGAAGGATGATGGCTATACAATGTGAAAGCTATTCTCCACTACTTCTTCTCTTGTGGGTCTATTATACCATCCAAAGTTTTTATCCACCAGAAATCACAGGAGATGGGTGGTGCTCAAATGCTGTGTTTGATGCCATCAGTGTTTGACTGATTATAGTGCCACTGTCACTCAAAAGGGTGAACATGGAACATGGCAATGCTCATCAACCATGAGTGTCCGGGGTCACACTTTGAGGGAAGAATACCCAGGAGGCAAATGTGACCTACCAAGCTCGGCACAAGGCCAAGAAATGTATGCCAGACTAGGACACATTCCAGTGTATTGGTTCAGGACAACACACCAGTGACTCCGTGATCAATATCCTCAACTCATAGCACTGGAAATAGGAATTGACTGGGCACTCAGCCACAAACTGTCATGAATTTTGAAGTGAAGCAAAAAGAAAAGAGAAAAGAAGTCAGAGGCAAAAAATAATCTTAAGAATTAAGTGCTCTTTGGTAAGGGTCTGGCTACCTCTTCATTTCTTAAACCCTCCAAATGGACTTCCAGTGGGAAGGATGCGGATACCCGGATGCACACCATCTAAATCTTTTTAGGTGGGACTTGAATTTAAAACTGGAATACCAGCACAGCCCTGCCTTCCCTCCCCTACTCCACAGACCCCTGTGTAGTCTTGATCTGATGAGCAGATTCTTAGCCTTACTTACGGAAGAACAGTTGTCATCATCCAGCACAAAGATCTGAAGGGTCAGATTCTTCAGATACTCATTTTGTTTTACCTCACTGATATGCCTGAAAGTCAAAGAAAAGGGGAAGGGATATAATTTCCCAACCAAATTTGAGAAGGACCCTAAAATTTGGATGGGACATCCTCCTTGGCACTGTAATAAATACAGATTAATTATGACATATATGAATATAATGTTCATAGTGCTGTCACACACTCTTACTGACTTCTTTATCCACCTGGAGCCCAAAGACTAACAATCCCCCTACATGCAGTACTTCAGTGCAGATAGATGTGTCCTGCATAGTACATTCCAGTGTTCCCTCAGGATCACTACTGTTCTCCACAAATCAGATGATTTCTTCCCCTCTTTGTCCCTATATAAGCACTTTTGTCTGGGTGTTAGTGGAAGCAACATATAAAACGTAAAAGGAAAAATATAGAACTGTAGCCTCTAGATGCAATGTAATAAAAATTTTAGTTCAAATCAAAAAACATCTGAAGAATCAGTAACACTTGTGACAGTTCCACGGTGATTAGCAACGTCTACCTCCAGCTCCAAAGGAAAAAGGATGCTCCAACAATATCATCTTCTGATGGATCCCCTTTTTTTTCCAGCTGTTAACACCAATTTTGCACTCTCACAGGGGCATCTATATTCAGATTTCAAAAGTGGATTTTTCAAACAGTACTTAGACACTTAACATGCTGAGAATCAGAACACAATTTGACAGGCAAATTTCTCTAAGGCCTACAGAGGAACCACCTAGAAGGAGGATGAAAGGAGGGTCACTTACCACAGTAGCGCTGACAGCCATCGTTCCTTCACATCAGCTGAGCTGAAGACAAAAAGGGAGGTAGATCATCAAACAAATGCTGAATGGGTAACAGCCTTTGGAAACTCTACCCAATTTCATTTATATATGGCTGTAAGTCAAAGTTGTTTCCTGCAAAGCCCTGGAACAAAAGCACAGTCCTTTCCTTCTTCTGTTCTATTTTAACAAGTAACAAAAATAATTATAACAAAAAAATCCCAGCAACAAACTGGACCACGTTTCCTGTCAGACTGGTGAGTGTTCAGATAAGGGACAAATCCCTTTCTGTCATCTTGTGGGCCCTCGTTATTTTTGCAGTGACCTTTAATTGCTATTTTCTTTCTCCTAGTATTTCCTTCCCAATGTCTGCCATTCCTAGAAGCTTTTGCTGCCAGCACAGGTTACCCAGGTTTCAGGGTAAGAAAATGGAAAAGGAAATGGGCCCTTTAGCCTCAGTCATTGTTTCACTTGACACATGGGAGACCTGAGTAGCTACTGGGATGCAGAGGGAGGTCTGATGTCTGGTAAGATACCTGAAGGTGACAACATAGTTGGTGATAGGCCAGCCGATGACAAATGAGTTCTCGGGACTCATCTTTTTCTCTGTCACTTCACTGAGACAGGTGCCGGTCCACACTTCACTCAGATGCACTTGCTTTTTCAGCTTCAGGCTGGAGGAGGATCTACAATGGAAATTATTAATTCCTTAGGCCAAAGACTAACATCTAGACCTCCAGAGTCTGATCATGCACCCTTCCAGTCTTGCAGTGACAGCTTAATTTATACATAGCAGAAGGAGTCAGACCAAAAGTCAGTTTTGCCCTTCTACCTCTTGCCCTCATGACGTATCTTCAAGCAACTTCATAAGGGAAAGGGCAAAGCTGGTTAGACAACCTTTCCCTTCAGACAAACCGATTGAAACACTAATACCAAGAAGAATTTGTAAAAGTGGAAGGGGGAAATGCCACATTTTAGATCGGCATTTCTAAAGAAGCATTGTTTTGTAGGCTGCTGGGTGCTCCACAAATAGATCAGAGCCTCATAGAATCACAGAATCTCACGAGTTTGAAGGTACCCACATGATCATTGAGTCTAACACCTGGCTCTGCGCAGGACGGCCCCAGAAATCCCACCATGTGCTGAGCCTAGCTTCAACAGCACCTACTTGGGAAAAGGAATGAGTGGGAATTCCTCTTACTTGGACTTGGCAATGACCAGCACATCACTGAACAAAATCAGATGTCTTTCCTGGGTCTGCAGGCCCACGGTTAGCTGTACTCGCTCATCCAGGATGAAGGTGGAGCCTGGGCTGCTAAACACCCCGCTTGGCAGCCCATTGTCTGAATGGGAGGAGGAAAGAACGGTTTCCCTGGAGGAGTAAGAAAAATCACAAGACTTTGTCAGAAGCTTTTCTTAGAAGGGTTTATGATTGGACACAGGCATCTGTTTTGGAGGAGCCTGATAGCCCCGTGCTTCTCCCAGCCCCTATTGCTCTCTATTATGACCCACATTTGCCTACCTCTGCACAATTTACTTTACCAGCCTCAGACAGATGGAAAACAGCCCACACCAAATCTTGTGAGGTTAAGCTACTGAAATAGTATGTGAGTAATTTCTCACTCAAGTAAAAGACTTACTTCCCGCACATGTCTGTGAGCTATGACTTGAACATGGAAAGCCCATGGCTCTTGGCGTGGCTCAGCTGGGCATGGGGGGCACTGCCCTTTCTGCGCATGTTTTCCATCCAGACTGAACAATTTGTCAGCACAAGAGTTGCAGCATACAGAAAATGAACTGCACGTACTCATCTAATTCCAGACATCTGATTCTGGCTTGCCTGGCTGCCATCCAGCTTGTTGTTTTCACTGGGATTCATATAGGTGCTTACCATTTTTGAAAAACCCTGAAGGTTTTTGCATGTTGACTGCAGTCAACAAGGCAGCAGGGGGATTGAAACAGACCCTCTTCCTATGCTGTCCCCAGCTGGAAGAGCTCTGTCAAGTGCAATCTCCTCGCTTGCACCTCAGCACCCCCACAGAGCATCTCCTCAGCACTGCTCTGGGCTCAGGTCAGCTGGCACACAACAGCTCCCACAGCCATTTTTGGGTCTCAGCATGTGGGATGTGCTGCGTGAACACAGAAGAGTTCTTGTTCACACAGTGTGTTCATGTACCTGACCCTGATTTAATTAATGAACCTCTGAGACATGGCCTTAGATTGACACAGAAAAAAACTCACAGAGATTCTCCTGTCTCTACACATAGACAAAAATGTGTATCTTGCTTGCAGGCAAGGATACTTGCCTTCCCTTCCCTCCATAGCTTGCCTTCCCTTCCCCCCATAGCAATTCTGCTCTACCCTCTACTGCTCTACTGCTCTACCCTCTAGTCTGAGGGCACTCTTTACACAAACAAATAAAAAACCACACGAGCTGTAAGTGTAGTATTTTTGACATTGTTGGTCTTAACTCAGTTTCCACTGGCCTCATAACTGAACTAATTTGATTTCACAGGAGTGAGGTTAAAACAAGCCAGTAGTTGCTTTACTAAAATCTTCCCCCAGTCACAGGAACACCTGCACTCTGGCAAACACAAATTCCCTCTTTCCTCCTCACCTCTCCACAGCCACCAACAAGTGAATTCTTGGCTTATGCAGCTATGGGATAACAAGTGAGAAGCGAAATCACCTTCAGATATGATATTAGAAGGTCTCCATGTCCATCAGCTGAGCAATGGGAGCCACAGCATATTACAGTCCCAGCAGTGGATTTCCTAAAGTTGGAGGATTACCCAGTTTTATAAACACAATGGCAGGATAGCAAAAAAATCTCACTGATGCTCTGGTGGCCTAAGCAAAGATGGCATTAAACCAGCTCCCTCCATAGCAATCCATCACAAGAAACATTTTAAGCTTCCCTCCCTCACAAGGATGTTCTCCAGCCAAATAAAGTCAAGAATTTGTTTCTCTTCTTCACTTTTTTTTCCCTAGTGCAATTTAGAGGGGGTGGGAGGAAGGACAAAGAAGTCATATAACTTTGTCAAATGACAACCAAATGAAAATCAGTCCTGCCCTTTATATTAAATGATCCAGTCTCGCCTGACCCCGCCCCCCACTCATTCCAGAGAAGCAGGATGTACTGTGCATCGATCACCAATGGTGTGATACAAAAGGGATATTCTTTGGGAGGGCTGGTCCAGGTCAAAATGCCAATCAGCTCAGCTTTATCATCTCTTTCTTACAAAGAAAGAAAAAGTCAAACTAAACAAATCCCTCAGGAAATGTTATTTACAAGACTGCTATCAGAGCAAGGCACAAAGGACCATGGTATGCCCTTATCTGTCTCTAGCAGTGACACAGTGCTGCAGGAGGAAGAGGGGATGAGGTCGGGGAGGACTCAGCTCCCACCGTTGGACTGAGGTGCTCAGCTCAGGGGTAAGTAAGCACATGCAGAGTTTCAGCAGATGTGCACGTCTGGCATGTGGCTCCCTGACTCTGCTGACATTCCAGGTGCTTCACACTGCAGGAGCAAAGCATTGGCAGGGACTCGATGGAGGTGCAGGCAAGGGAGGCAGCTTTCCACTATCCCAGCTGGTAGTAAGGGGAAGCTGTTGTCCTCTGACAGGGACATGGCTGTCCTGGAGCATGTCTGGGTCTGGCAGCTCTTCCAACAAACATCCTGAGCTGATGCCATCCTGCATAGGGCTGTCAGAGTCTGGGCATGCCTCCCACCACTCCCTCCACCTCCAGAGGAAGCTTCAGCCCCTTAACCTGCTCAGGTGTACCTGTAACTGAGCCAGAGGCAATTCTCGGGGCTGTCCCTCCCGCTAGCAGTCCCGCAGATTGAGCAGGGGCTGCAGAGGGCTCTGGCAGTGAATAAGCTGGGGGTGGCTGCAAAGGGAAATACTCAGATGGAACACCAGGATGCTCCTCAGGGGTGCTAAATGCTGCATCAGCCCATGTCCTGCAACCCACCGCATCTGTCTGGTGCCTCATCTCTCTCCACCTGCCCCCATCTGCCCCTGCTGCAGGACCAAATTGCCCTCAACATTGTTAAATGAATTTGAAAACCAGTTTGATTTCAGTCTGTATAGGCAGAAAGATGGAAACAGGAGTCAGAAAGGTATTTCCTCTACCTGGAATGGGACTTTGATTTGCCAAGAGCTTTAGTAATGGCAGATGAGGTAGATCGTCTTCTTTGGACGATGGGCTTCATCTTCTGCAAGACAAAAAGACATTCAAGTTATTCTGGCCACCTTGGAAGCAGACCTGCTGGTCATTGCACTGTACAAATTTTCTTTTTGTCTAGCTAATAGTCATGAAACCTCAGCACTGAAAGCCATGATCTGTGCTGTCAGATGCCTCCCTCCCCTTCCTGATCATTGAACACTGCTCAACTCTCACATTTATGTTTTCACAGCCAAATCTTGAAGTAATTATATGAATAAACAGAGGAAAAAACACAAAGTATGAAGTTCAAGAAAAACTTCCAAACACTCATAACATGGAATAGTTTGTTAGGGAAAGGTATAGAAATACAATTTAAAACTGGACCAGACAAAGTTATGAAGAGCATATAATACTCTACGGAGTCGTACTTTATCAGCTGGAGGAATGGATGAGGTTCCTTAGTAGATTTTTCTCTGTTTTCATTTTCCATGACTCACAGGTTCAGCAACAGGCTGTTACTAGGCCCCTCTCCAGGCAGCCTAACTTCAAGACACTTGTGTCTTTTTTAGCAGTCACAGCCACCAAGTCTTGTATAACACAGAAGTGGGGTGACTGTAGTGGTGAGACCTGAGAGTTAGAAATGATAACTATCCAAGTCAACATATACAGAGGTCACAGGTCTCCTTTTATTTGCTAAATAAATTTTGTGCTGGAGAAAGATGACATATTTTAGCCTGGGAGAGAAATCCTTACATCAGTGACTCTTGATCAGTAAGCATGGGAAAATCTGTCCTGTGGCTCATTTCTAATTTCAGCATTTGCCTATGTTAGAGCTTCAAGTGCCAGGGAGTTCAGAGCATATTGAGACTTACTGATCTTTTGACTTCTGAATGTTACAAAATATGAAAAATTCTAAGAATAAAAGAAGCCATGATTGCTGGTTGATGAGGGAGAGCCCCTGTGGAGAAAAGTTTCTTCCTTTTGTTAACTGTATACTTTTCAAGGATGTGCTGAACACAGAAAACATTCATTGCATGTGAGCTCACTGGTCCCATCTCTGAGGACACAAGGCTATTACAGCTCAGCACCTTATGACAACAATAACATTCTTGTGATGTCAGAGGAAGGTGTTATCCTCATATCAGTGATGGAAATGCAAAGAAGAGAGCCATTTCAGTCAATTTGCCTGACTGGTGTTCACCACATTGTGTCTGGTCTTTCAGAGCAAACTGGAAGGCTGGCTGGGGCTGGTTTGAAGTACTTGCTTCTCTTTACCCTCCCTGGAGCTACAAAAGCTCAGCATGGCTGCAGGTCTGTCTCCAGGGGTTTGTGTGAGAAAATAAAAGTTGGTTACGTGATTTAAAACAGTTCAGAAAGGAAATCCATGGCAGAGGCTGGTGTGGAGTCCAGCTGTCAGGGAAGGGAGATCCTCCTCATCTCCCAATTTGTTTACAGGACACCTTTTGACTTCTGCAACAAAAGACCTGGGAATCCTACAGGCTAGAGCTTTCTACAACACACACTCCTGACTCCATACCTGATCAGGTCCAACAGAGGCCTCCAAAGCACAGATGACCTCGTGAAAAAGCGTGTGTGATTATGTAACTCTAGTTGGAGTGGGCCTGCAAGTGTGATTTAGTAAAGCAATTTCCTACTTGAGGAATATTCAGCTTTGCAGTATCGGTGGTGCTCCCTGAGTAGGTTCCCTGGGTACATGTACATATGGAGACAGAGGAAGATGGATGGCAATTTCTCCCTCATACCCTGCTATGACATTGCCAAGCAAAAATCTGTCTTTGGAAGTTTCACAGGGAGAACTGAATAAAAATAACATCAGCTCAGAAATGCTTGTTTTTAAAAAAAGAAGTCCCTACTAAAACAGAACATCTGGCTTCCGGAGGTGGCTTAATAGAATGAAATGTTCCTACAAACATAATGCAGCAAAGCATCAGTCAGGTACTATCTTAAGGTGGGAAGCGAGGATGGGTGTGGATGCCTGGGGGCAAACGCCAGCAGCTGCCAGCTGCAGAGGTCACTGATGAAGACAGGGTGAGCTGGTGCACCTCTGTGCCAGGGGCATTGCAGATTGCAGCAACGTCTTCAATGGCATTCTAATAAACCCTTCCTCATGATAGTATCTTCTGTGCCAAAGAATCCCATGGCACACAGTACCTTGCTTTAGGTAGGGCAATCATTTTGGCCACTCCAAAACCACTCTCTTCTGAGGCACAAGTGGTACTAAAGACATACATGGCAGAATTTTAGTGTAGGAGGGCCTTTATCCTGGAATAAATTTCAGGGAGACAGTACAGGTGGATATCTTCTTCTGACCACTGGTAAGGGCTTCAGACTGTTTCTGAATGGTGGCAGCAGTGCCTTCCAAGCAACCTTGTCTTTGCCCACACACCTCACCTCTCCTGAGGGGTCTGAGGACCTGTCCCAGAGCACCACTTCCAGCAGGCACTAGGGTACCCGTGGAAGTCGAACAGAGACAGAACTGTGAGTTTCCAGTGAAATGCTGTGACTACAGGACACAAGGTACTCCCCATACTTGAACTCTCCAAAAAAAATGCTGAGATCATCACCTGTCCAGAGGTCCAGCTGCCTGACCCCAAAGAGACTCTAGGCAAACCAAAAAACTGCCTTCCAAGACCTCAGTCAAAGTCTCTTTGATCCTAGCCAGTCACGTCCCTTTGGCAGGACATCACTGAGATGACGGAATCCCCTTACTGTAGGTAAGGCAATCATTTTGGCCACTCTAAAACTATCATCTGACTGAGGGAATTGGACACAACTAATTGGCACAATTTCAGGGGTAACATACTTAATTTGCATATTTAACAGAGGAATAATAAATTGTTCTGCCTTTGGTTTCAGTAGGCATACAAAGTGAAACAGTTGCTTGTGTGCTCCTTCTCTGCATGGGAGAACCTAGCTGTGTACCTCACTTTAAACAATTTGAGTGTGTATGGGCCAGCCCATGTAAGTGATATTTTCTTAAGAGGCAGCTGGACAAGGACAGAGTCTCCTAACACCTTGAGTGTTCTCCCAGTGCCATGTAAATGCGCTCTGAATCCTGCATGTTTCTAAGCTCTACAGTTTTATGGTTTTCTTGCCAAAAAACCCCTCCCATCTCACTACACAGAAGAAGCATTACAAGTCCTCTGTCTGATGTTGGAGCCCCTTCACCCTCCTGCCTAAAGGCTGGGCTCAAGCAGAGCTGGCTGGGCTCCGATGGGGGGGCTGGTGGCTCCCAGCCAGGCTCACCTGGCTGCCAGCAGTGTTGGGCAGCTCTTGCCCACGAGTATTGCTTCTAGATGAAGAGAGGACCTCGTTGTGCTCCTCCATGCAGGAGCCAGGGAGTGTTTTCCTGGAGGTCAGCTCTGCTCTCATTCACTGGGCATGGAATCAGAGAACCCCTGAAGGACATGGCGTGATCTCTGTGCTGTTTTGGTGCCATGGAAACAGATACTCATTTACCCAACATACTCTGGAAGTGCTTGAGCACTTCTAACACTCTGGACCATGTTTGTGCATTACTCATCTCCGAGCGCCGATTTTAGCTGTGTATTTCTTGGCACCGGGGAGGTTGTGAGTCTAATGCCCTTCATTCCAAATCCATGTATGGTCTATGCTATCGGCTCAGCTGGCCAGCAGCAGTGGGTTTTTCTTCCCCCACTGACCTCTGCACTTGAATGTTATTCTCCAGATAGTTAAGGTGGGATGGAGCTGAAAAATAGTGACACCTGCTTAGCACAGGGTGGATTTTCCTTCTGTCAATAGCTGGTCAAAGTTTGCAATGCCTGTAGCACTGGAATGACACTGTTTGGTTTAGTTGCCATTCAGGAATGAAAAAAAAAAAAAGTTTAACAGGGATTTTTCTGCAAAACATTATTTGATATATTTGTTTCAGAACACTTGATACTTCAGAACTTTGATACACTGTTTCTTTGAAACCACCCTGTGCTTTCTTGAACCCCAGCGTTTCAGGGTGGGGTTGCAGCACCCAGCTCACACTTCCAAGGGAAATTTGCTGCTCCCAATGCTCTTAGCAGCCAGGCTCTGTTACTCTTTTATGTGGAACATTAAGCTGTCAGTATCACTCTCCCCTCGTTAGACAAACAGTCTGCTTCCTAGCTGCAAAGATGATGAAAGGGTGTCATATACTCTTCAAAAAAACCACCCCAATTTTTATAACCATGGACTCAGAGTCCATTTCATGCTGACATTCTTATCTGTTAGGGAGGCTTATGTTGCTAAAGACACAGTGAGAGAGAGCAAAACATGGGTCACAATGTCTTTGATTATTTGAAGCATCACAGATTGTTCAGAGCCTGCAACATCAACATTATTCTTATTCTTGGATGGATGCTGTGAAACACTTTCTTCCTACAAATATTCTCCCCACAGTATCAGCATGTGGTGTCAGAGCAGATAGCAGATCACTGCTATTAATCAGCTGAGCACAGTTGTCAGTGGTCTACAGGAACAGGGCAAAAGTTACAGTATAAATGTAGCACATGGCCACTTAGTTCTCAGGCAACATTCAAAAAAATATTTAAGAACCCAGTTAAGAGTACAGAAACAATTCATCACTTGGACTTGGATCCATCCATGCGAAAACAACTGCTGCTGTTCTACCCGATAATGAGTTTACATTAGCAGAGGCATGCCTACAAAAGTCTCTTAATGAGATAATGTGGGACACTGCTGCCTCCTGCTCTGTTCATGTGAGCGCTGGATGCTCTACCATGTACCCATGTCAGACTGCTGTTGCATTTCTAGTTAGAAAATGCCATTAGAGAAAGATAACGAAACAGAAGGGGAAGTTGTTCAGTGCACAAAAGGGAATCAGGCATTAGGTTACACGAACTGAAAAAAACCTCGGCTTGCCATTGTATGTGGATTTACACTTAAAGTGAGTTTAGGGAAAAGTGCACCCTCACGGCTGCTGTCTCCTTCACCCCTGCTCCCAGACTTCATCTGCCACGCAGCAAACTGTACAGTTTGAACGTGACCCCTCATGCTGAAACAGTTTTAGCAGGGGCTCCAGCAGCTGCTGTCTTGCAGCCATTCTCCCTTGCCTCAAATGGGAAATCCACCACGGGGCACCCACTGGGAGGCTGGCAAGCTGTGCCTGCCTGCCTTGAGTCTCATCAGGGTGCTGTGCCACTCGGCCAGCCTGGTCTTGGCTGATACTGGCTTGAAAAGCTACACTCCTTCCTATATCATGCCATCAGCTCCTTGGAAGAGATGTGTTTTCTTCTCAGCCTTGGTTTCCTGCCCAGCTCACAATAAGATTAAAACCCTCCACTTCTCCAAGTGTCTCTTAAAGGTGAATGTTTGGAGTTCTAGGACCAAGACAAAAGCCTGGGCAGTGATTTGTTTTCTACACTGGTTTCCCTCTCTTTGCACAGTTCTCAGCCAGGAGAAGATTGGATCATCTTATTTACAAGGACTGGTTGAGGGAGCTGGGCTTGTTCAGCCTTGAGAAGAGACAACTGAGAGGTGACCTCATCAATTTCTATCAGTATCTGAAGGGAGGGTGTCAGAGGCTGAAGCCAGGCTCTGCTCCAGCTGAGCAGTAGGACAAGAGGCAATGGGCAGAAATTGGAAGACAGGCAGTTCCATCTGAACATGAGGAAGAACTTTACTGTGCAGGTTCTGCGTGCACTGGAACAGATTGCCCAAAGAGGGTGTGGAGTCTCCCTCTCTGGAGATATTCCAGAACTGTCTGCACACAATCCTGTGCACTGTGCTCTGGGATGACCTGCTTGAGCAAGGAGGATGGACCAGATGACCTAATGTGGTCCCTTCCAGCCTTACCCATTCTGTGATTCTGTGAAGATGCCATATATAGCAGAGATATACTCCCATGATAGTGGACATGACTCGGCATTGCTAACCAGCTTCCTTCCAGCTCACTGCCAGGCAGGCAGGCCAGCATGATCCAACAGGGAGAAGGGAGAGGGCTCCAAAATGGAGCAGGCCCTCCAAAAAACATACATGCTCTGTATGAACCATGGTTTGATGTGAACTCAGAGCTAAGAAACTTGGGTGTAAATATTTATCTGAGCCATTTTACACAACTTCATCTTCCTGTCATTTTTCACTAACTGCTTCCCTCTCTCTTACTGCTAATACACAGCTCCAAACAAACTAAAACATTTCTTAAAATATGGAGAGCCTGGTGGCAATAAATTAGTTTGCAAGGACACACTTTGAAACATTTCCTTTTCCTTCCAATAAATGGAACCCTGCTGGTCTATTTTAAAATGTCCCATATAAGCGGGACTGAGAGAAACAATTCTTGTCTGCCAAAGGCCAAGTGGGTTTTCCACTTGGAGGTGGAAAGGGAGGTGGCTGGGGATTAGCTTAATTCACACTAATCTGTTCCATGCCACATTTTTTCCCTGCTCCCATAGATTACTTGTGCCTTCCTTGGAGTCTGGAGCAATGCCAGCAGTGGATGGCAATGAGGGAGGATGTCCTGCAAAGCATGGAGGGGACCGTCACTACACAGAGCACCAGTCTTCCTGACTGAAGCAGGTCTTTCTGAGCAGCTGATGTAATGGGGATATTCTTAAATGGCATTGGGCTGGAACCCAAATAAGGAGACTTGGAACTTGTCATGGCTTGGGGCTGTGTTTCTGGCTACTGAATACAGCCTTGCCAGCAATGCCCATGCCTGGAGAACAGCACAAATGTTCAGTCCCATGACACGGCACTGCTGGGGGTCCCAAAGAAGACCAAAACTCTCAACTGTCACTCAAAGACAGGCAAGGAGGGGCCCAAAAGCTTTAAGCAGGAAGACAAACCACAGATCCCATCCATCAGCTGTGCCTGTGTAAAAAACGTGGTGCCCATCTGCAGCTCTGTGCTCCCTCACTGAGGTCCCAGAACTGGACAGAGAGGTGAAAACTGATGAATACAAAAATAAAAAAGTATCCTGCTACTTCCAAGCCTCAACCCTGATGCAGTGTTGGTGGACAGAATCTCTGAATATTACAGGCAGCCTCTGCTGAGAACATCCACAGGTGGTCTTTTCTTTGCAAATCTTAAGGTTCAGCAGGAGAGGAGTGCTTATGTATTCTGAGACAACAAAAAAAAAGCACTGCAAGAATAATGCTTACTGCTGGTGAGGATGATTCTTAGTCATCACCTGCAGCAGGAATAGGCCATGAACATCCAAAGGAATAGGCCCCGAACATCTAAAGGATACACTCAAAGTATTTTTTGCATCAATATCAATCTGAAAAACTTTGAACAACACAAATGCAAGTCTCTTCTCTGTCACTAGCACAGCACAGCAAATCACTAATTGATGGAATTTGAAGAGATCAATAAATATGGATGTTGATTCAGAAATACTTCTGAATTTTGAGCATTTGGCCTGGCAACATGTGAACTCAGCTGCTAGATGAACCGCTTCCTTCCCCTTCTAGTACTGGCAAGGGAGCTTGAAAGCAGTGGGAAAAATAAAACCTTGCTTTGTAAAATTTCTTCACCTTTTCTTGGAGGTCCAGACAGTTTTGTCATGATTCTGATGTCTGGGGCCAAGTAAATCTGAAATATGTGTTGACAATGGATTAGACCAAACAGCTGGCACCTGTTGGGATTTTCCTGAAATGCTTCTTCCCATGGTGAAAACCCATCACACATTGCCCCTGTATGTTTTGATATCATTTTATAGCAGGATTTTTTCCTCATTCCTTTCCTTCCTTTGAACCAATGCTGAAAGCCACCCCAGGAACATCTCACAAGGAATTCTAAAGAAGACCTCTACACAGCTCTACACACATATATGGTCCCTGGCCTTAAGCTGAGGCATGCTCCGACGATGAGCATGACATCAGTGATCAAAAGGTGACTACAGATACTATTCACATGGGAAATCAGTGGGGGCACACTTTTATAAAGCCCTTTGGACCATTTAATTTAGGTTGGTACTGTGGGGTAGAAGTTTCTGTTGTGAAGTTGTATATATAACACTGGAAGGGAACTTGCTGGGTTTCACAGTATAAAAATTCATCAATGAGGCCAAAGTAAATTAAGAATCATGGTCTTTCTTTAAAAATGCAAATAAACAGTTCACTGAATTGAGCTTTGGCAAAATGAAAAATTTGTAGAGCAGCCAAACCTGAGGAACAGAAAAATCTAACACATTCCTCAGTGTCTTTAAAATAACTCCTTTTCCCCCTGCCTCTTGGTGTAAAACCCCTCTCCTGCCACATTAAAAATTAAAAACTCATAGACAGCTGGGTCTGCTCAGCTGCAGAATTACTTCAGCCTTTCCATGCAGGGCTTCTGAGCATGAGTATGGTGGTCCAGACCCTGCCAGGGCCGAGATTAACTCCCAGTGCTTGAAATGCAGACTATGCAGGTCTGTGTGTGACAAAGGAAAATATAAACTGCACAAGGAAGAGAAAATGCAAACCACGAACAGTTTACGAGGCAGAAATGCTCCAGATCTCCTGAGCAGACAGTGCAGCTCCACTTGACACTGGTTCAAATCCTCACCTCTCCCAGGCACACACCCAGGGCAAGGCGCCAAGGTGCCAGCGGCCCACAGCACCCCTGGGACACTGACCAGAGACTCAACACCTTTAGAACTGCCCTGGATTTTGCTCAGGGATAGAAGGAGGCTGGTTTCCAAGCCAGCTTCCCCCAGCCCTAATGCAAACTTGCATGAATTGTGCTCCCCAAGGAAGGTCCCATGTTCCCCCCACATGACTGATGCTGCTGCAGGCAGAGGGTCAGTGGGTGACCCTGGCCTCTCCACCAGGCCACTGCCAGCAGCCTTCGGTGCCTGTGAGCTTAAGTACTGAGTGAATGTTGCTTCATGTTGAGTGATGGTACTTCTCATCTATTTACAATGATTAAATCATTTTATTTGCAGCTTGGCCAGAGAAAGGACTTTGAGAAGAGGCAGCTCTGTGCATCTGGATTTCATTAGAGCTGAACATTAATCCCTTTATGCCTTATAAGCATCCCGTTAGCATTATACAGACTCGGCGGTTGTTAAATGGCATTTGCAGAGCTGGCTGGCTGAAAAATGGGTTAATCGACAGCATCTCTGCTAGCACACACCATGAAAGGCATTTTCCTCCTTCTGCTACTTGCTCACCTGCCTGTCAGCATCAGTGTGGGTACACTCATAGTAGCATTTACTGTCAAACTACTTCTCAAACCCCAGGATAGGTTTGTGCTGAATTGCAGGATTTAATTCTACAGCATTCTGCAGTTGATTGAAATGAAAAATAGACATCCTAGCCTCAAATGAGGATCCCGAGACCATGAATTTCAGTGGAGCTGTGAGTCTAAAGTTACATGAGCTGGGCAAATAAAAGTAGATTTTGGCTTACACAATCACACTTTTTTGCCAGTTTTTGGAGTTGCAGGAAGGCATTAAGGGTTGAGCAGTGATAGAGGCCAAGAGGGAGACATTGCTCAGCAGCTGAGAAAAGGTCAAGAAAGGGAAGGCAGGAGGCAGCAGCATTATGTGAGCTGAGCCCGTGTGAAACACGCAAAGGCGCAAAGGAGAGGTTTGAAAACACAGCCTGAAGAGCTGCCAGTGGGCTGGGAAAGGGAAGGAGAGAAGCTGATCAGAGCTGATGAGGAGCTCGAAGATCAAATCACCTGGAGGCCAGGGGAGAGTTTGCCAAGGCTAGCAAAGAAATGTGCACATTCTTTTACTACAAAGCTCTTGCTATGAACCAATGCAAGTCAGGCTGTGTGGCCTTAAAGAACATGTCCCATTCTTAGATGGCATGAGAGGTGGGAAAATACAAACAGTGGAATCACTACTATGCACATAAAGTTCCTTACACAAGGCTGTTATAATTATTCCACAGGAGCAACTGCTGCAAGCCACTGCAGAAACTCAGAGATGAGCCAAGGAAAATAAACAACAAAGGCAGAAAATCTTGTTCCCTTGAAGGCAGTAATAAAATGCCAGCGTTCTGCAGAGGATGGGGGTGGTGAGAGTGGGTATATCATCCCCTGGCAACCAGACTAAGGCTAAAGCAGCATAATGACCCCTCATGCCCCGTGCGAGGGCACAGGCCGGGGTTGTGGGGGTTGGATTTGTGTGACAGAGGGGCAGCACGGAGGCACAAAGGCATGGAGGTTCACCTGCCCTCAGGAGAACCTGGAGAGTGGCCATGGGGCTTTTTGGAGATGTTGTTCTCTGTACCTCCATTTCCAGTACAGCCTGAAGGGGCAGGCAGTGGAAAACTCCAAAAAACATTCAATTTAAAGACAATTATTCTATTCATATATTATTCCCTGCTTTAATTTCTCACAGTATTTCTTTTTCACTTTTGCCTTAGCATCTACAGTGTGAAAACTGTATCAGCTGAAACTAGGCTAAATACAGGACATACTATGGGGTGCAGATGACCCCAAAGGCTTCCTAATCTGCCTGTTACACTCCATTTCCCATTACTTGAGCTTAACATGTTTATGCATAAACTAATACCTCCAGTCATGAGTACTTTCATGGGTCTTTGGTAAACACTTTATAATTTGACATAATCTTTCTGATTTTGAGGTGTTCAGAGCAAAAAACAATTATCCAGCAAGATTTACAGAAGAGCTAACATAAACAGAATTTATATATGCCATTACTTTGCTGTTAGTACCTACTAGTTTTACTAATTTTCAGGAGGACAATTTTTCTGAGGTTGAGTAGTAGCCTCTGCATGTGCAACCCCTACACAAGGACATGTGCACATACACATCTGCAGACGCACATGCACAAAGCTCTTCGGGTTATAAATTTTGCAATAAATGTAGCAGACAACTTCAAAACCAAACCAAAACAAGCCTTTAAATAGGAATTATGAAAAATAAGTTTTAAATCACAAAAACATCCTGTTTTGCTTCAGTTTCTCTCTCACATACCACAAACTGGGCTCCACCCTAGCTGTTTTCCGAGGGGCTAACTATGGGTGCCTGGTTTTGGAAACTTTCATGTCCTTATCTATCCTGCCATTTGCTCTGTGGGAACATGAGGAGGGCAGCACTGTGCACAAGCAAAGAAGGGCTGATCCCTAAAGCATGGGCACTGAGCACCTACCTATCCCTGTGCCAGTTCCTCTTCCCACAGCTCTAAGACGCCTCAGGAGGAAATGCAGTGAAGTGGAAGATGAGGAGTGCAGTTTATTGGTTTTTAGCTTTGTTTTAAACCACAGTGACTGTCACACTCCCAGCCTCTGGCTGAAGTGGAGAAGGTACTGTTAAGCAGACTGGCTGCAGTGCCAACACTGCCTTGAGGAGATGTCAGTCCCTCACCAGCAGCACACAGAGGGGCAAGGAGCTGCCACGGCAGATTTCCTGACTTAGCTGAGAAACCATCCATGTAGCTCAGTGTGCACCACAGCATCACACTTTAGTATGGCCCCTGGGTGACTGCCGCATGCCAGCTCCCAGTCAGACACACCATGGGGTGTCCCCTGAGCACTGCTGCCAAGCAGCCAAAATGCTGCCGGTGCTCTGGAGGCTGCTGAGGGTGTTCATTTAAGACAGGTACGTGTGCCATAGGTGTGACTGCACACAGGTGAGCAACAGCCTGAGTGGCTGAGTGCTGCTGGGGGCATTCTCAGAGGTGCTTGTATTCAGATCTGCTGGGAGCTCTTGCTCCAGCAAGAGCTGAATGGTGTCACTGGCAAGAGTGGAGGAGTGAGTAGTACATGGAGGAAGGTAAACAGAACAAATACAGGAATCTGGGGGTGTTTTGGAGGATGCTAGTGTGACAGAGGGGTGGTGAACCTGGGGCAGGCAGGAAGATGGAGTACACTGTGCTGATGTAATGCTGTCCACAAGGGACTAGGAAAGAAGCCACAAGGATCTCTGTGTCAGAGCTGCAAATCAGAACCTTATGCATTACAAGCAGGAGAGGATCTGAGAACCCTCATGACTGGTCATGAAGAACAAGCACCCGCTACATCTTCAGGCTAATTAAGAGAAACCATATTCATGGTACATTCCTCATCATCTCCCATACCTGTGAAGTAAAACCAGTCTGACTACAGAGGTGATTGAATCACATCCCCTGGTTACAACCTAAAAGAGTTCCAGCCCCTGGAGCTAGCTCCTCTGCAAAGACAAGGCCACTTCCCAAGTCTGGGGCCAGCCCAGTTGAATTATAATTAAGAAAGGTGGAGCACCAAGAAGTATAAGCAATCACCTAGACCAGAGCCATGTCAAGTGATCTACATGTGGGTTCAGCCAAAACCTAAAGTGCAACAGCACTCAAAGACAGGTAAAAAGAAAGGAACTGTATCCAGTGCTGTTGATGCAAAGACCTTTGCTGAGAACCCAGAGACTGCAGAGGAGACACACACTATCATTACGTCCCCATGCCTATCCAAAATTAGGCTATGCACCCATCCAAAGCATAGTACCATGTTTGAGAGAGATTCCCTGAAGCCACTGACTCTCAAAAAATGTAAATCTTTTTAAACTGATAAACTCTAATATTTATTTTCCTCATGGAAGGAATCTATGTTAATTTTTAAAACCTCACTAGAGGGCGATAAATAGATGGGCTACAACAGAGCTATTGCCTGTGCAGGCAGTGAGATCTTGGAGAAAACTGGGCAGCTGCAGGCTCGGGGGGTAGGTTTAAAAGGTCTGTGCAGACCAAAACAGCCTCCTGAACACCTCTCTCTGGCTCACAGACTAAATACTTTACTTCTCTTTAGCTGTGCACAGGAAAGCACCAGTCCAGGGGCCCAGGAAGTTTACCCAGGAACTTCCCTGCAGCTGGGCGTGAGCCAGGTCTCAGCGAGGCATTGGAAGCTATGTCATGACCAGGAACATTCCCATTTGTACATAATCCATCAAGTACCAGTGGCTTAATGAGCTGAAAGTCATGCTCGACAAACTGATGACCAGGTCCTTGAAGGCATCAGTGGAAGGCCGTGGTGCTGTGCCTGGTCCTCTTTTGTGCATCTGGGGAATACAATCTATGTAGAGCTTCATGCTCCTGCAGAAGAGGTGTTCATGGCCCTACTGCTCAGGCTGTGCAAGTGAGACACTGGCTGTGATGCTGAGGCAAAGAGCACCCTCTAAAATGCCCTCATTTTCCATCCAGATAATGCGGAGTTGCCACATCACAGCAACACTCTGGGTTATACAAAGGCATCAATAGGCAGGGGTCTGCTTAGGAAAAAGAATGTTAAGGAACATTCTAAATGTGGAATAACATCAGAAGGTACAGGGAAACCCAGCCACCACTGTCTTAGGTAGGGCTCATAGGTAAAAACTGCAAGTTGCTCTAAAGAACTGGCAGCAAAAGCTGCAATGAACCATCACTCTGGATCACAAGCATTTACCTGGCTGTGGGCACACTCCAGCCCCTGGCAAGCATTACAAGTATTACAACTAGCTGCAAATTTTTTTTTTTTTAAACAGAACTTGTTATTTATTCCAGTGGAAACTCTGTGCAAAGAAAATTGTTCCACTCAGCCCCTGTTTGTGTTGGATGATTCATTTGAGAATTTCAAGCTGGCATTTTAGAAAATGCTTACAAGCTTTCCCTCTTATTTTCCATTATTTCAGGCTAACCTTAGTGCTAATACGATATTTTGTTGTTTGTTCTGTTGAGCTGAAAAATCACCAAGGGCAGCTGCAGTTCCGTGAAGCCCGGGCACTCTTGTCCGGCCGCAGCCGGTGCCGCCAGCTGCCCTCAGGGGCGGCTGCAGCTGCTGCCGGGGAGGCAGAGGGACGAGGCAGCGATGGCAGGGTACCGCGCCTGTCCTTCTGTCCCGACACGAGCGCACGTAACGCGCCCCCGACAGCTTCCTTGGATCAGCGGCGGGATGCAGCAGGGACTCTGCGAACGCGCTTCACCGCACCGGCTCTCCCACAGCCCCGCGTGAATCCCGTCCCGACCGCAGGCACGACCCCGGCTCCGCACACACCGCACCCCGCCTCCGCCGCCCCCGGCCCGTCCAGCGCCTCCCGATCCGCCTTCGCGGAGCCTCCCGCGGCCCCGGCGTCGACAGCTGAACGACTCCGCCACCGACTCGCAGCGCAGCCACCCCGGCGGTGGCACACCCGTCCCCGTCCCCGTTCCCGTCCCGTCCGGTCCGTCCGCGGCGCAGCCCCCGCGGGACGGAGCGCGGCGGCCGCGGTACTTGCCTGGCTCCGCGCGGAGCCCGCGGCGCAGCTCGGGGCGCGGCCGCGCTGTCATGCCCGCGGCAGGGGCGCGGCGCGGCCCATG
>VZTE01001767.1:724444-746984 GCA_013397775.1 Eulacestoma nigropectus
GGGCGGGGCAGGGCCGGGCGGGGCCGCGGGCCCCCGCCCCGAGCGCGGCCCCGACGGCCGGACGGCCGAGGCCTGGGGCCCCGCGGGAGCCCCCTCGGGCACTTGAAGGGGTTCTGAGGCCGCCCCGGAGCTGCCTC
Organism: Eulacestoma nigropectus; assembly: GCA_013397775.1. Classification (NCBI taxonomy): domain Eukaryota; kingdom Metazoa; phylum Chordata; class Aves; order Passeriformes; genus Eulacestoma; species Eulacestoma nigropectus. Next base: position 724,582 of record VZTE01001767.1, read on the forward strand.
TGCCCCAGCTCGCAATGGTCGCGATGACCACGGTGGGCGCTGCCCGGGAGCCCGGAGCTAGTACGGAGAAAGAGCGACCCAGAAAGTGACGCTACGAGATCGATTTTTTGGGCAAACGCGGTGGGAGAGCCAGGAAGTGACAGGAGCCGGGACAGCTGGGCACGCGTGTTCTGGAAGGCCGCTCTTCCTGCACACTAGGGCAGCTGAGCACTGTTTCCCACTCCAAGACTTTTAAGGCTCCTCTCATGGGGATTGTTGCCATACCAGAGAGAGCAGAGTGGTGTCTAACAGCCCTCAGAGACTGGCCCGAGCTCCTGCTGCGGTGGAGCTCCTGCTCCTTAATGGTCCTGCCTAGAGTGAGGTCTGCCCGGGGGGCCGGCTGGGATGCTGAGGCTTCTTGGACCAGTTATCATAGGGAAGGCACGCAAAGCGATAGGGGCCCAAATGCATTCTTTTTCTGTCCCCATTTGTAGGTTATAGTTTTTGTTGTGTAGGAAGTTTCCTTTAGAAAGTTTTCTGTCTGCACTGCAGGGAAATTATGTGTCTATGGAGAAGTCTGTTTGTGTTGAGAAAGAAGCCTCTTGAGAGACTATTCCAAGGTAAACACGTACCAAGGGCAGACACTTTCACGGTTCTGTCACTTTGAGAAATATCTGTGCTATAAAACCCTCTCTGGAGATGTGCTGAAAGGGATATATTACATGAGAAAAATGTACTCTAATCCACGTTAAGCTGTTTTGATCTCATTCACGTCACAGGTTCAGTCCGGCAAACAACTACTCAAAGTGTTAAATAAATGTAAATGTTTAGAAAACGTAAGTGCACCACATCTCAGTCACACAGACTGTCTTGGAAGGTAAAAAGATTTTTAAAAACTATGAAGAAATATGAGGAATACTGTATTTGTCATCTGGTACTCTGTGGTTTGATCTTTGTTTTCTCTCTGCATACAAGATTTGACAAGTTGTGAAATTTCGGGAATGACATCTCCTCTGTCTCTAAACAACCCTTACAAGTACTTTTGAATGTAAGACATATAAGAGACATTTTTGGAAAATGAAAGAGTAGCCTCCTCCCCCCCATTTTTTGCCCCCATGATTTGCCTTTAAAAAGACAAAGCAGCCAGTCCCCTCCTTCCCTTCCTCCTTCCCGCCTACCCACCCCCCCTTGCCTCCCCACACACATTCATGGAGTATTACAAACTATGCAGTCCCTCCCCATCAGCTCTCATTCTCCTGGGAAAGACCTCAGGAGGCGTTTCCTGTAAGCGAAAAGGTACCACCGGGACAGACTAATTTAAGACTGCAGTCAAGACTAGTACTTGCTAGTGCTTTTCATCCATATTTTTCCATGTCTAGTGCCCACAGTCTCAATATGGTTCTGCTTACTGTTGTAGCAACAATACAATAATTAAAATGGCACAGCCTTTTCCAAAGGATTCCCATGGATAAAATTTCTTGATCTTTTCTTTCCAAAGTACCTATTTCCTAATCTATGTGCGGAAAATGTTTCCTCTGCAGTTTTAAGTTCCTCTGAATTCTGAGTTTAACAACACTCATAATACTAAATAAAAATGCTTTAGAGCCTCTAAGCTTATTACATGCCCACTGGTAGCTGGGAGGACTTCAGCTATGTTCCTTTATGTCCACTGCATGGGCAAGGGGATTCAAGATTCTATATGCTATAGATCAGAAAAATGTGTCAGTAACAATGGGAACATCTCTTCTAAATTTTTGAGCAAACTTAAACAGAGAATCATCTTCCCTCCTCTTTGCCTCCTGCCCAAGAAATATCCATGAATGATCAGTTTCTGAAGAACAGTGAGTCTTCATAAAAAAAGAATCATAAATAGTCCACTGTGTTTTCAAACTAGTTTTTTTATGGTATCACAGCAGCCATGTAGGGAATCAGATATGGAGAAAGGAAATAGTTGTATCGGGCTGCGGTACAAATGTTCAGGCACTCTTTCCAAGGAGCAGAATTAGTGCTGTGGAATTTAGAAAGGTCATCTCTGCTTGTGTTGGCTTTGCCTGTGACTTTGTTGCTCCACTCCATCATCTGTTTATCTTTCTGAATCACTGCAATGCTGGGTTTGTTTGTTTTTTTTTCCTTTTTGAAATCTGAATACACATCAAGCATGTTTTAAAGCTACAACTGCTCCAAGCCAGCTAAATTGGCTGCAAGCCTGGATATTATAGGGAGGAATTCAGTCTTGGAAATCTGACAGCATCAATGGTCTTTAGGTCCCTGGTGTCTTTCAAAGGGGCCCTGAATGCCAGTTCTCCACTGAAACAGTCTTTTCTAGCAGGTAAGCCCATTTGGAAACAGATGAAAACCAACTTGTTACAACTGTAGCCCTTAGAGTTAAAAAATCTTATTAAAAAAATAACTCGGCACCCTCCAAAAAATAAAACCCCAACAGTTTGGAATTTGTTTTCAAAAGGGCATTCAAAATAAATTCCTTGACAACTGTTATTCCAAATCATTGTGCTTTGGAGAAATGCAGACTGTGTATTATCCCATGGGAGGCATCATAGAGGGACCCAATTCCACACCTCTGGCTCCATTTACATCAGAAAATGAAGCATAAGCCAAGGGATTCCACTCTAATGCAATTGTTTCCTTTGCTGGTTATGGTTTTGTTTCAGAACATAGTGCAAGCAGGGAAGGGTTTGGAAAACTCCACTTGTTTATGGGACAGGGCTGGAAACTTTGCTGCTGTCAGATCTCCATGACGCTGCTGTGGGAGCAGCAGTGATGAGGTCTCTGTCTGACAGAGCCACTCAGACAGACGAGGGCTGAACAGAAGGAAAAAAAATTATCAACCAATAGGAATATCTTGTTTTATTTTTTTGAGTTATTACTTGATAGTGAAGAGAAACTATTTGAAAGAGTCTACCAACACACAGGATCAGCAAATAATTCCACCATGCTCCTGCGTTTGTTTTCCATACTACAGTCCTGTGAACACATAGCGTGACTCAGGGTTTGCCATGCTGCTGACACTGCTACCTGTGCATGTAATGCTCTGGTGTCCAGTGGCCCTAATTTGATGAACAAATGTGGGAACTAGCTAAGACACTGCATCAAGTCTGGCACTGCACTGTCAGTGAGCTGAAACCAGGGAGGACCCTCCTTTTCTAATCCTAACCCTAACCCTAATGCTTCAATCACTAAGTCATGGGCTACATCTGAGAGCAGGAGACTGGGTTAACTGGGGCATGGGTCAGATCTGTAAAAAAAAAAATATCTGTGTTCCTCTGCTGTGACTTGGATGGTAACATTTGATGTGTGAAGGCTAGCCCATGATATCCTCCCTACACAATGTCATTTAACACAGTTGCTTAGACTTAATCTTTTTCTCAAGCCAAAGGCTGAGCTGGCCCCTGCTATAGAAGTAATACATCCTATAGTCATTGTGACCTCCTCTCTCTGATTTACATGGTGTTTCCTTTAGCAAGGCTTGCTGGCATCCTGTTTGCCTGGTTCCTTTGTGTGCTGTAGCTTCATTCTGGGCTGAAAATACCATCAGGATTTCCACACAATGATTGGGCATGTCTGAAGAGCATGAAGGCTACTAAAAGGAACATGCTTCTAAATGGCAGATACTCCTTTTTCTTTCCTCTTTTAGGGCAAAAAGTCGGTTTTATAATAGGATTTCTTGCCGTAGTGCTCTGAACCCCCACATCAGGTATGCATTTCCCATGCCACTGTTGGCAGTCATTGCCCTTTCTTACCCTCAGCCTGAGGACCTTTACCTCTCAGGGCTGACTTGCTGCTTTGTGAAAGATTTTTCTTCCCAATTAGCAATGTGTTTCTTCACTGCTTGCCTAGTATTCATTAGAGTGGAGTGACACATAATTTTGCTGCTAGGTCAGGAAACAAATGTATTTACAACACATGCAGGTTCTCCCACAGGTACAGCCTTCCTCTCCCTCCAGCTTGGGGCTGTGCTCCTGTTTGCAATACAAACACACAGCGTGTCTTGCTGCACCGCTCATCCATCGAGCAGGATTAGAAAACACCTCACTCCTGTTTTGGCTCAAGTTATTTGGCCAAGGTGTTGCTGCTTTTGTAATCTCATCCTTTGCATTTCCAGGCACATAAGACCAGCCAGTTCCAGTGTGGTTAAACCATCATTTAGTTGTAAATACCCATGCAAAAATCCACAACCCACTGAAATTGGTGGGATAAGTCTTTGGTTGACCCCTGTTCTCCTATTTCAATGAAACTTTAATCACATGAGTAAATGCAGTGAGACTGGGCCATGATTTTAATCAATATGATAATTAGGTTTTGCTTTGCTTCTGTTTCACACTTAAAGTCCTGCAGACTCAGAGGAGAAAGCCACTGGATTAGCAAAGCTGTATTTTCTATACGGTTTTGCAGAGATGTGGGAGGGACCGGAAAGGAAAAGAGCTGGAGAACAGGTCTTCAGATCTTTAATAGTAATGGCATGAGGAAGGCTCTCCTCCTGTGCCTGTTCTTGTCATTGCCTGCCTGGAAATAGCTTGACACAAAGCTGGTTTGAAAGAGCAGGAATGTCTATTTGCATTGGGACTGCTTAATCGTACATAGAATAGAAGATGAGAACTCAGGGCTTGATTCCCAGCTGAAAAGAGCACCTTCCCAGCTCTCCTCTCATACACTGGGTCTTGTTGAGGCGGCTGAAATGCAGGAGTTCCCTGGATGCTGAGAGACCTGTGACTTCTTTTTCTTCCTGAACAAAGTCCAGGTCTCACAAGAATTCTGCTTTGTGAAGCTGAAGTCTTCTTCATGCAGACTACCCCAGCAGAAACACTGAAGCAGCAATGACTTGTCCCATACAATGATGGAGAATAAGCCTTGGTAAGATCCATTACAAAACTCTTAACAGAGGCCCCAAAGCACGCTCAGGGGAAACTTTCGAGCACTGGTAATAATTTCCCTCCAGGTTCCACCCTCCTGTCTCACTGCAATGTAACATCATTGCAGCCACAGATTTAGTGGTGTTGGATTAAGTCCAGGTTTCAGACCTGGTCCTGAACTCTGCCTTTCATCTCTCCTTGATGGAGGCCTGTTGAAAAAAGCACAGCCTCTGTATTGGTACAGAGGGGAGGATTGCACAGCAGGGGCTTGGGTTTGTTTCTTTTCACTTGCCTTGAACTTGAAAATACCTATTGGGATTCTATCCCAACAAAACAACCTTTCTTAAGAGGGACCAAACATGGGAAATATGAGGTCAAATACTCAATGGAAGCAAACTCAGGATGACAGCAAATGTTGCACTGTGACCTGGCCTTGGTGGTGTCTGATATCTGCTGTAACAGTACACTGAAACAGCATCATTTAAAGAGAAAATACTCTAAATTTTGGCAGGCTCAGAGAGCCTTTTCTATGACCCTATGTGCCAAAGCTTTTGAAATATAGTTTAAACAGGTGATTAGCGCAGTGCATTTTCTAAAATAGTTTAAAAAGGAGTTGCTGTGGTTGTTAGAGCACACTCTTGTCTCCTTAAAGGGGGTTTGTTTAGCTCAGGGGATCCTGTCAGATGCTGTCAGTGCCCAAGAGAGGCGGGAGTTAGAGGTGTGTGCTGCTTGGTCTGGATGTTCAGGAGCTGCTGGAAACCTACGTGTGCGAAAATGGGTCTTTTGTTGCTCTGTGTCCTCCAAGGGCTGTGGGGCTGGTGAAAGTCCCGAGCCCCATGTGCTAGCTGAGGGCCCCAAGTACCATCAGTGTGCACTGCACTGGCTGTGAAGTCACCCACAATGTTATCCTGCAGTTCAGTCATGTCACAGAGCTGCTCCCTCATCATTAATGGACATTAGAGCTCCTCCCCATGCCCGCATCAGCTCATGTTGCTGGTTCTTTTGTGACTGGCCATTTATGGGAAAATATGTGCTTTTGAGAGTATGAGTTTTTGCCATGGAAGCACTCTGCCTATGCAGACAGGGTTGTTCTTCTTGCCAGCTTCCAGCCTTAGTCTTGTGTACATGATTTAGCCTTTGGAAAAGGAGGTAATCAGTGCATCCCATGTGCGTTTGGAGAGGAATGCACAGCAGCTTGTGAAAATGATGTAGTGCATGTGCTGAGCACCAAGAATGTTAGCAGGCAGAGTACTGATGGCTCTGCAGGGGCAACCCACAGCTCCTTGCAGTCATTGCTGAGAGCAGTTCTGAGCAACAACCATCAAACAGCCACAGCTGTGAGGAGCACAATGTTCATCCTGGAAAACTGGACCCCGACAAGCACCTTCCTTCCTGTTTTAAATGGATTTGTTATGAGAAGCACAGCAAAGTTCAGATGGCTTACCCAAAAATTATTTTAACCTGAAATAAGAGAAATAAGACCTGGTAATAGTCCCCCAATCGGGGATCCAGGATCAAGAACTCCACAGGAGACATCTGTAGTGCATGGCGCAGGTTACAACTGATGGGCTGAGTTCACTCGCCTGTGAGCTGTGGGCTGGGGCATCTGAGCTGTGTGACAAACAGCACCGACAGGGTGGCTATGGCTGCAGACCCCGTATCTCCCAAGAGAAGCACACATGAGTTGACAGGAGACACATGATGTGTGTTTGTAACTGCATGACCACAGCATGTGTTTTTGGATGGGTGTGTTTACAGATGTTTCTGGCCCACTTAAAATATCCTTGGTGAGAGGCAGTTCTGTGAATCTGAACCAAGCCAAACACACCTCTGAGGTCATTACTGTCGTGAGATCACCACCTAGGCACAGTGCTCAGGACCTCTGAAGGCTCCTTTTGTCTTTTTCTTTAACTTTTTTTTCTCCTACTTGAAGCTGATCCAGGTCAATTACAATCCACCAAAGGAACAAACTGAAACCCTTTACAAACCAGAGCCGTAACAGCAGGGTGTGGAGATGGCATGCAGGGGCTAAGCAAAAGTGTGTGTTGCTGTGGTCTGATTCTTCAGAAGGGCTCCAAACTCATGAAGTCAGTGTACATATCAGATTACCACGATCCTCTGGAATTTTGAGTAGAGCCTCCCACTAGGTCACTATTTCTATGTTTTCACTTTCTGAAGGACATTTATGAACAAGCTTGATTTTTTTCTCTATTTTGTCTTCAAACCTGTTAATTTTATTTATCAATCTCTTTGGCCCATGCCAACTGCTTTTCAGGAACCTGGCTTAGAGAGGGGTCTGATTTCAAATGTCAGTTGCTAGCACCCCAGGGTGTTGGGGGTCAGCTGCATCTTGGTCTAAGCTATGTGGGTCAGGCAGTCTCCAAACCAAGCTTTTTTTTTTTTTTTTAAGCAGAAGAAGAAAAACTTGAACTGCAAAATGTTGAAGTTGTAGGGAGGTGTGTAGTTGGAAGGCTACTGCAATGAAGGATGAAGCTTTTGTTTTCCCTGTGGTAACACTGATGTGTGTGAATACTTTTTGTAAGAAGAAGATGGCCCATTGACTCAAAAACCAGGAGAAACATTTCTGGAGAGGTTGTTTTCTAATGACCCTCAGACCTAAAACTACAGCAACTCTGAAGCCTCTCTGTGTGCTCAAGGGAGCTTTGAAAAAGTGCTGTTTGTTTGCTTGAAGGGATGGACAGCTCTTCTTGAACCTCAGCACCCTACCCAGACTCTTATACCACAATTTTTCTTCTTCAGAAAAGGACACTGGATATGGAGGGTTAACAGGGTAAAATGAGAGTGTAGTTGATGGGGTTGGAAAGGTGGTCAGAGCATCTGAGATGGAGTGTTCTGTTTGGCAGCACAGAGCAGGCGCTGCATCCTTCTCCATGCCACCCACAGACATTCTGCCTCTCATCTCGTCTTCGCAATCCTCTCACACACAGCCATACACAGCCTCTTTTGTCTCGTTCCCACTCCCTTGACACCACCCATCCACTCTCTCTCAAATACTTTCTTCTGCTCTGGTTTTCATGCAGATGCCTCCCCTCTGGACCCTGTCTTGCATAACATCCCCTCCTGCCTGGCACTAGCACCCTCCCTCTCCAGAGCATATGCAGAGCAGAGGCATTTCCTTTTATTGTCCACACAGCCCCTGCAGCCCCACCCAGCTCCCGTCCATTCCCTGCAATAACACATTTAGAGTGGAAGTAGTCCTGCTCAGAGCAGCCACGCAGAAAACACAGGAGAGCTGTCTTCACCCAAAATTGCTTCTACTTGTAGACTTCCTGCCTGTGGTCCCAGAGAAAGAGGCAAACTCGGGCTTGGAATATGTGGTAGCGAGATGCCTTGTGCTGCTCAAGGGCTGTGGGAACGTTTGCAAAGCACCTCTGTGCTCTGCTCTGCAAGAACAAACCTGGTACAGGCAGCTTCAATGAGGAGTTCTCCAGCAGACGGTTTCCTGGGACATCCACCTGGTCTGCAAAAATGCGTGAGCATGATGGGGATCAGAATGACATGGCAGTGTCTTTATGGGTGGTAAAGCACTTGATCTTCTTGTTGAGGGTGATGGCAAAAGGGCTGGAGAGGACCAGTGATGACCATCTGACCAGCTTGTGTTACACAGGTCACAGGCAGAAGAGCTTCAGTGCAGTCAGAGAAATAACACCAGCTTGTGCATACCAAGGAACTGACCCTAAAAGGTAAAGCTTAGTAGAAGTAGGTGACAAAAAAAATCCACCAGAAATAAGATCATAAGCAAGACCCTGCCCATATAACCCATTTCTCCCTTAGAAAAGCAAATTTGGAGGCACAGAGCATTTCTGTTTGCGATCAGCTGCAGCCTACAGGACCACACTGGACTAGAAGAGATTTCCAGCAGTGTCTCTGAGCTCTTTACTCAGGACTTCCCTGTAAGGAGCTCCTGTGCCAGTGATAAACTGGGAACACTTCTGGCTCTCTTATGAGAGTCCACTTATGAGAGTCCACTTATAAGAGACCCAATACAAATTGGGGTCCCACTATTTTAAAACAGAGCTCATCAGCCTTTTCACAGTAAATCTAAGTTTTCCCTTACTCCTCCTCATTTCCAGAATTCCCAGACCCTGCCACTGCACTGCCAGCTCCATACAGAGCCCAGAGGAACGTGTTACAAGACACTTGCTTCTTGCTTTATCTTTAGTATTGGTGTATTTTGCTAGCAGGGTGCACCTTGCTCGTGAAGGATCAGTGATGCTGCACAGGGTAAAGGACCCAGTGAAATCAGTGCTGCAATATGTCAGGAGCTGTTAGTGAAGCACAGCCTGATCCCAAAGTGATCAGACTCTGGCATGGAAAGGACAAATTATGCCTTGGTAGTCACTGGGAACTGGCTTATGCAGCCACTTTCACACCTGATCCTGGGTAAAATATATGTGCTGTTTTGCTGGGATGAAGTTGGGATAAGATCCCCCACTTCGAGCACCATGCAAACCCTGTGTCTGTGTCAGCACTGCCGCTGCTGCTGCTGCTGCTGAAACTAGCTTGTGCCAGTTTAAGGAGAATCTGAAAGTAAAACATGGGCAAAAGGACAGACGGAAGCCAAACCCCTGTGGTGGTCAGCGCCAGGGCTGGGAGTGTAACAGCCAGGGCAGCAGTCACTCACTCAAGCTCGCTGTAGACATGCAGAAGCAAATAAATACAGCAGGGAAGCTACAGAACCTGAAGACTTCATGTCTATATCTCTAACCTCTTCCTCTCCTCATCTGGCTGGAGACATTTGGCAAGGGATATTGTTAGGGCCCTTCCTGAACTGGGGGACAGTGACAGGAGTGAAGGGCCCACCAGCCCTGACCCTTGATACACCATGGCTGTCCAAGAGCGATGAGGACCACGGGCATGTGGCAAAACTGATTGCCTCCTGGAGATGGTTTTAACAGAGAAACCTTACATTAGGTTCACTTCATTCGGGATCACTTCTGGGACACTAACATCTCTGTCAGCTGCCTAGAGCAGGAGGGGTAGTCATGGGCTTTGAGAGGTGCTCAGTGCTGTTTTTTGAAAATGTCTGACAACCCCAGTTCAGTAAGAACTACTGACTCTCCTTGCCAGAGAAGTCATTGCCAGAACTTTGTTCAAAGTTGAACTAATTAGGAACTTAATTACTTTTGTGTTATATGTAAAAGGAAACCCTGTTAGCAAGGACTTTTGCCACACAGACAGATGAGAGGCCAACATTTTACCAACCAAAACTAATAAATCTGATGAAAATTTTGTGAAAATTTGCAAGTACTCAGATGTAAAACCTCTCAGTGCCTAGACCTCACTTCATTTATGGCTTGCCAGACTTGGTTTGCAATACTTTCCTTCCCACTCCATGTTTTGAGGTGTTAATAATGCTTATTAAAGTGAGGACTCTTGTGTTTCATTGTTTTATATCATTTCTACTACTAAAAATATAACTACAAAAGGTCACAAGAACACTATTTTTAAGCGTGAAGACATGCAAGTCCTCTGGCCTTGTAGTCTGACTGGGCATAATTCCATTAAAATTCATTAAAAGCACCATGTCCAGGTGAATTAGAGCCCTCTGGTTTGTGTTGTAATGGATTTATGTGTTTTTCATGCTCAAAATAAGCAAAACTATCTCTTTACAGCCCCTCCCATCTCATATAAAGATATATTTAGGTTTAATTGTAAAGTGCTTCACAATTCTTGGGTGAAAAGTTCAAAGTGCCAAGTACCACACTGCTGCAATTATCAGTTTGGCCCCCTAATAAGGATGCTGTGATGTGCATCCTTATTGCAGAGGGGAACCTTATGATAAGGATGAACTCATGTCATTCTTTTCTTTTGGCGTGTTGGATTCCAGACTTCCCTTCTGCATCTGACATATGGGTTTTATTGTTCAACTGGCTTTTTTCTTGCACAAACATCCTGGCTGAAGCACATGGAAAGGGAGGAGGGCAGACATTCCTCTCTGTATATGTTTGAGTTTTTCTGTCTTCTTGCTATGTGGTCCCAGGAACACAGGGAGGTCCCTGCATATTTATAAGCTCTTTGTTTCCCGGTTTCCAAGGCCAGATGGCACATTCTGGTGTCTTGTGGCTCTTCTACCTCTAGGCACTGAATCTGTTATAAACAGGGCTGAGATGCCCTCACCAAGGCACTGTGCAGCCAAGGAATGTCTTATTGGTAACTACTGTTGTAATAGAGCAAGCTGCACCAGAAAAAAAGGCAGGAGAGATCCTGGCAAGGCACTTTTCTTGCAGTAATCTTGGCAGAGGGCGCTGTTCTCATTACCTGTGCACGAGATCTGGTACCGTGCACCTTGCCTACTGTCACAACACAGGTAATGGGTTTGCTGGCTGCACCCGAGTTCACCGGGCAGCATCTATGTGCACAGGTACCTTCCACTGGGCTTTGGACTTGATCCTTTGTGCCTTTGTTAGCAAAACAAATTGTCAGATGATCCCACATGGTTTTGGCATCACCTTTATTATTAATCACTTTATTATTGACTAGATTGTTATAATACCTCAGTCTTATATTTTACATAAGAACAAGCCATGAGTATTATTGACTAGATTTTTATAATACCTCAGTCTTATATTTTACATAAGCACAAGCCATGAGGTGGTCCCTCGCAATCTCATTCAAGGAGAGGAGGAGAAGAGTCAGAGTTCATTCAGTTCATGGACAAGCCTTTTCTCATTCTATTTGGGAAAAGTGCTGCAAACCATGTATGATTGAGAAGGTGATTTTTTAGTGTGTATGTGGATTAGGTTTCTGCTAAAGTGAAGGAATTAAAAGAAGGTAGCCACTTGTCAGCACAAGGTCCTGTCTGAGATTGTAAAGTTATAATTTTTTTTTTAAGAGAACAATAATATCCTTGATCTACCATCAAGGCCATGAAAATTCTTATTTCTCTTTCAGTCAAAACCTGCAATGTGTTCTGTTACATCAGAGAAGGGATGAACTAGGTTATATAATTTTCTGAAATGAAAACAGCAGGATGGCCAAGGCCCAGGGAACTGAAATGCTGGGGGGTGGGAGCAGAAGGAGCCAGGACATACTCCTGGGGTAGTGCTGTTCCCCCTGGGCTGCAGGGAGGGCACCCTGGGCATGTGCGTGGCAGTGGGTGCAGCACATGTGTGCACGGGCACATGCTGCCCTGCCTGCCCACAGTGCCAAGCAGTGATTCCAATGGCCAGTCCTTCCTGAAAGAGCTTATTTAACATCTAGGTGGGAGAGCACAAAGGAGGCATGGAAGTGAACACAGTGAAGCCAAGCTTTCAGCTTTCCACCCTTTAAAGGATGAAAACTTAAGGGAAGGTGTCACAAGTCAATTTGCTTTGGCAGAGAAAGGGGGAAAGAAACCCTGAGGGCTGGCTGGGGGCCAGGGGATTTGTGCTGGCCACAGCGAGGGTGATGCTGTGCCGAGGAACAGAGCAAGGTCTGTGCGTGGGGCTGGTGACCCAGCTCTGAGCACTGGGGAGGGCTGACAGTTCTGCAGGGTGAGGGCAAGGATGCACCGGCTGCCGGTATCATCCGAGGTCCTGGCCTGTGTCCGGCAGGGAATTCCTTTTCTTGCTCCAGGATGCGTGTGCACCAGACCCTGTGTGTGTTTGTGTGTGTGTGTTGGAATGGGGGGTAGAGGAGAAAAAATAACCTCCCTGGCATTAACCTTCACCTTCCTGGCTTTTTCTGCCCAGATGGACAAAGGAACTCTCTGAGGGATGAGCAAAGGAAGATCTTGTTCCTCCATGCAGGGAAGCACAAAGGCCTCTTTGCATGGAATTTTTTAGGGAGACCTCAGTTTGTATCTGCCTCTTGTGTCTCTCTCACTCTGTTTATGAATTTCCACATTCTGGACAGTCCTGAAAGAGCCTGAACACCAAACTTGCCAACCTGGAGGAGATAAGGCAAGGTTTTCATCTAAACTGGAAGTGAAAGGTGCATCTGTTCAGGCTCTTTAATCAGTAAAGTATGATCATGGTGTTGAGAGTTCAGTCCGTGTCAAACCCTCCCCACCTCACACCTCTAGCAATAATTCCAGCTCTGCTCACTGACACATCTGTTTGCAGGTGATTTTATTTTGGTGGGGTGATGGGGACCAAAAAAGAAAACAGGACAGATCTTATTTTAAAGGACATGGAAATCCTGCTCTCATCTAACAAGCTGTATCTATCTCCTAACCTGTAGTTCTTGTTTTTGAGTCCTACATATGGAAATTGTTACTCTGAGTTATTACAAATAATTACTTCGTGACACTGGAATTCCTGGGCAGGGTATCACACCCATGTTAAGGCTCCCTCAGACATGCTGCACTGCGCTGGCTGTTCTTAGGACATCACTGGGGCAGGACCAGGCTGATGTGTGCAGCCTGTGATTGCTGTTCTGAGGAAATGGGCTGTATGCAGGAGAGTTAGTCACAGTGCTCTGAATTGGGTGGAGGAGCTTTGCAAAACCGTCTCGCCCTTAGAAGCATCACCAGTACCAGACTGGCCAAAATATCATCAAAGCGTTTTCCTCAACTGCATCCTGCCTTGGACAGCTTCTTATTGAAGTGGTAAAAATCCCTTGTAGGAAAATGACAAACGTTTAGAAACAGTCCCAGCCTCCTTCCAACAGCATACTAATTTGCCTGTGACCTCACTCCTTTTGTAAAAGCGCATGTAAGAGTTCCAAGATTTTAATCTTACTCTCTAACACCACCGTCCTGTGCTTCCAAAGGTGGAGCAGCTTAGAGAGCTCTCCAGGAAGTCAGAAATCCTCAAAATATTTCTAAGATGCAGCAATGCCCATATACCAAAGTTTGCCATCATCTCTCCTTGAACAGTGAGGCCCATCACGCTGCCAGGAGATAAAAGCCCATCGTTGTGCAACCGAAGCACAAGTCCACAAGTCGTGTGCACGAGACGAGTCAGAGAATGAGGCTCATGAACCACGTCAGGGAGCTGGTGATGACACAGTCGTTGACACCCTCGCTCATCACACTGGCATTTGGACAGAATGAGCAGCTTTTCTGCTTTCCATGTTTCCAAGGATTTCACGGAATCATTGTGAGACACTGTATGGTTAATAGATGTAAGTTAGGAATAAAACAATCTCAGAAATGGATTTTTGTGACTCTTGTGACAAATGAACAAAGACAAAAACGTATTTGTTTCTGTTTTCTTACTTTTCTGCACAAAGGCCAAAACATTTCAGAAAAGAAACAAAATGAAACCAAGCCAAACAGTTAAAAACAAACAAATGAAACCTATTGTATGTTTCTTTTTCTATTTCTTTTTTTTTTTTTTTTTGTCAAATTAACCTTGGGTAGCTTGAAATTAAACTATTAAAACCTATAAAGCTACTGTCTTTTGACTTCTCGCATTTTTTCAGGTTTTCTGGACTGGATACAGGTGGCTTTGGTTGCTGGAAATATTGGAGGCATTTGGTCTGAACAAGTGTTCCTAGTTTGCTCAATATTGCTGATTCTTTCTGCCCATCTTCACCAGGAAACTGTTGCTTGCTGATAAAGGAGAAAAACAGAGGAGAAAAGAGAAATAAACTCTGGGGACTTCAGCTTCCATTCGGCCTTTAGGACTTCAGCTGGAAATGCTTATCACCTTGGCACAGAGAGCTCACACAGAATGCTTGGGAAGAAATGGCAAGCAGGGGACAGCAGAGCCCAGGAGCTCTGTCAGGAGCAAGGTTTGTCCAAGGGACTAGGTGATGTGAGGGTCTCTCTGAAACTCTCCACTCTCCATCCCTGAGTCGATGGGTGTCAGAAGAAAGACATCTGATGGCAGCAAGTGCGGGGATATGGGGGCACTGGGGAAGGGGAAACTGCTGAGGACAAGCAATTTTTATTCTGTTCTGCTGTTTAAAGCTCATCCATTGGTTTGCCCTGGCAGCCAAGACTGCCTACAGGGCTGGGAAGGGACAGTATTGCCTGAGGAGTTGCTGGGGAACACTGGAAGGAAACATTGATGGGAGAATGACAGGAACAGGGGTGGTGGTGAGCAGGATGGTGTTGGGGGAGTGGATATGAGGACATGCACACTGCTGCCGGACCCAGCTCTCTGCCTTCTGGCCTTGCTCTCAACAATATCTACAAGGACTGTGAAGGCCACATCCAGGCCCTCTTCCAGCAGGAAGGAGCTGTTAGGGGGTAAGGTGGCTTTGTGAGGATATGTGTGAAGGTGGTTTCAAAAGACAAAATATACTGAGCTTTGTGCCTCCTTTCTGTGGGCCAGTTTAATCCATCAGGGACTCATTGAACTGGGCAAAAATAAGATGAGATCTGATCTGCTCAAGGAATGAAGAAAGCAGAATTCTTCCTGAGCTTTACCCAGTACACTACCGACCTCCTGCTTTACCACAGCCCTCATTAAGATTCTTGTCTTATCTCAAAGACCTGGACACAGGCGACACCTCTGCATGGACAGAGGTGTCCCTCCTCCTTGTAGGACCAGGGCTCAACTCTGCACTTTTTGTCAGACAGCATTTCTCTGAACTGTCGGACTGCTGAAACTCCCTGACCCATGAAACAAGAGTTGGGAGACATTGTGTAACTTGTGTCTCTGACTTGCATGAAATATCCACTGCAGTGAGGCTCCCACCCCAGACCTGGAGGTGCAGGCGCGCCCTCACGACATCACCAGCCAACAGGTTGGAAATTCACACCCCGAGGCTTTTCAAATGTTTTTAATTTTTTTGTCGGTTTTCCCCCTTCCTTCTTTGCAGTAGTGCCACACATTTCCTAGGATAGGAATTAGTAGGAGAAAAAATGGTGATGGAGACAGGCAAGCAGAAACATCTGTCAGCCAAATGGTTACCCAGAACCGAAGCTCCAATTTTCAGTCCATGAATGGCACTTTTTGTCTCTGCCGGAGGGTGAATCTGGGTGAGTGCCCAGGAGCCAAACAAGAACTGAACAGAGAAAGCATCAGCATAGTCAGTAATACAGGAAAAGGCGGAATTTTTGTGGAATCTTCACTCTTTCCTGCTGGTTTCCTGCTTGCTACATGTGAGCCACAGAGACATCTTTTGTATTGCAAGTAAAGCACAGCAGTGATTCGGGGATGACCAGACTGAGAAAAATAGCCCATGGATATCCCACTGCCATTAACCTGACTTCAACTTTTGTTGTGATGTGCAAGTCAACTAAAAACTGTTCTGATTGCCAGGAGTTTGGTCAAAGTTCTCATTCTTTTTATTTTCTCATTCCTTTGGTAACAGCCTGGCAGCCACCCAGCATCAGGGAGGATGGTCACACTGGAAGCCAGTGCTGTGACCAGACCTATCGATGTCACATACAAGCACCCAAGCAGATCCACACCTGCATGGGTTTTCCTTCTCATGGTAGTAAGAGTTTCTATTTATTGATGTATGCTAACCTACATCTATTTATTCAGGAAAACCTTTATCTGGAGATCTCCCAAAGCTTTTTTTTTGGTGCAAGGACTAGTAAAAACCTTTCATATGAGTTTCCTGCTGTTGAAGGACAGAAATAAAGCTGGACATTCACTAAGAAGTTTCTTTCATTTTGTTTTAGACTTGGTTTGGCAGTGAGGTGGTGTGATTTATGGTGAGCACCACATCCAGCACAAGGCTGGTGTAAGCTATGTGAGTGTGTTTATAAAGAGGCTACATTTATCTCAAAACCAGAAGGCTGCTGGGGGAAACTTTCCCAGTGTCCTTACAGTATCTTGCACAGAAAGGAGGGAAAAAACCCAGCATTAAACCTTACAAAAAAATATCATACTGCAGTTTTGGAATGCTTCCACTACGAAAGCTTGACCAGCCAAGAATAAAACTCAGACCAAATGAGTCTGCTTTTGAAAGAAATGCTTGCTTTCTTTTGAAAGAAAACAGTCTATGCCTCATCCCAAGGCAACTGGCTTATGAGCAAGTGCCAGGGAGATGCAAGCCTCAGAGATAATTCACTAACCAATCCTCTGTTATCATGGCTCAAACATGATTAATTCATGTGGAACTTGTTATAATAATATTAGTCTGGTGACCTCATTTGTTATACATGTTGCTGCCATTAGAACTCCAATACATTACCTAAAAGATACAGAGCTCACAGCCATCTGTGCTGTACCTGCTTGCGAGGTTCTCTGGATCTCCTCCTCTGCAATTGCTGCCCAGTTCTTTTCCCCTGGTAGGTGAAGCTGTCAAAGGAAAACTGCTGGCAGTGATTTGGATGGTTTAGGTTTAAGGACTGGACCAATGTCCCAGCGTATTCAGACTTTGTTTTAGTGCTGCTCCAGTCACTGAGAAATCCTCACTTCATTCAATTTGTCATTATTGAGTTTCAGTATTAACATTTCTTGTCCTCTTTCCCATCACCCTCATCAAATCTCTCCTCTTTATTCATCCTCTTAATTCTCTCACCTGACAGATACTGGGGATCTGCTGACCTTCCTTCTGTACACAGCATGGCTCTCATCTTGACTTGATTATTAGAAAAAGCAGGAAGGATTAAATAAGTTTTAAACTCTCTTTTGTTTGCCAAATATATGTGGAACAATCACGGCTACTGTCAGAGGTTGCCGGGCTTGGATCTCTGCTCAGGGTTTAGGCTAGAAATCCATTTTCAGTGCAGGTGTCACTAAAATTCCGTCCCTCCTGTTTGGCTCTCATACAATCAAAGTTTGTGAGGTACTTAGAGTCAGATTAATGCACTTTTCTTGAGTTTGAGCCCTGCTCCCAGAACCCACTTGCCTGTGCATTCCCCAAGCCAGCAGGTTCAGAAGATTCCTGTGGGGATGCCCAGCACTGGAGATGACCTGGTTGTGTGGGGGCAGGCACAGGGCTGCTTGATAACTCATGAGGTCCAAATGCACATCCTGTAATCCCCTACCTTGAGCTACCCTGATCACTCTGCAGGTCTGCGCTATGAGGTTAACACATGGGGACTTCACAGCAGTTATACAACTTCTTTGGTGTCTGCATCATGAAATGTGTTATTAACAATTAATTTCTTTGTTCTCCCAAGGACATTTTGTCCCCTTCTATCAATGTACTCTGCAAACATCATTTAATGCATTTCCCTTGGCTTCATTTCATGTCGTTCTTCTTCATTTTAGGTTGTATCTGAAACTAGTGGGATGAAACTGCAAAAGGACACTTCAGATTGAAACCTAGTAAGAAAAATGCCCTAACAGCAAGATTTGTAAAACCTTGGCAGCATTTCCCAGCAGGAGGGGATGGAAGCCCTGCCACTTAAATCATAATAGCCTGGGCTCGGTCTGCAGCTCAGGAATGTGTTGCAGGGAACCAACTTCTGCTAGGCCAAAGTGTCTTTCCACTCATACGAATATTCCCACCCCAGATGTGAGGCTTGGAAGAGCTGCCATGGAGTACAGGCAGCTCTTTGTAGTCTTCCAGTTTGATTTTCTTCTGCCCTCACTTTTCATCAAAAGTCCCTGGAATAACTGTCAGGTAGAAACATCTAAGAAATAATGAAATAATGTAAAATCTTGATGAGAACAAATAATAATTTCAGGAAGGGCAGAAGATAAAGGAGTCCCTTGGCAGTGGTCATCTCATTGGAACAGTCTCACCCTAGCTGAGCCAGGTGTATTCACTAGGAAGGTTAGGTGCTGATTAGTGCACCTGAGCTGGGAGCTGCCTGTGGCAGAGGATGTGATCTCAGACTGGACACACAAATAATTTTAAACAGTGAGTAAATAAAGAAAATGGTGAAGAGGAGTGTCAGAACAGAAAACTTGCAGAGGGTGAAGTGTATTGGATCAATTACTGACCATGAGCAATTTCTGCTGCACTCAAGAGAAGAAAATGAGCTGTTTAAATGATTCTAATGTCCTTCAAAACATTAAAAGTCTTTGTTCTTGAATGCTTTTCTTTTAACTTAATGACCTTGAGATGGTTTTGACTACTTTTCCATGGAAATGTGGACCACCCTGATTTTAGGAATAATCCACATTGATTTCTTCCCGATCCCAGTACTGCTCCCATGGTATTTGTTTCCCTACAAATAGCAGGAGCAAAGAAGTTTGCTGGGCATTTGAAGAAGGCAGCCCTTCAAAACCATATTATCAGTGCATGCAGCCCTGATCCCAGTTGCTTTAGTATCCACAATCTCTGAGCATGGTACCACAATGCTATCACTCTCCTCGGAGAAAAGCCTCCTCCTGCTCTCCAGGTGGCAATCCTCTGCTTGCTACAGACCCAGCACATCCATTGCATCCCATTCTTGCCTGAACCCCTACACTGTGTGCAACACTTCATTCATGCTCTTGCTCTTTTGAGCCAAAACAACCTTCACAGTAGAACTGATTTTGTGATTATTTATATAAGAATATAAATATTACAGTGCTTGAATTATGGTATGGCAGCTGATGGTCACTGAAAAAGAAGAAACAGAGCAGTGTTGGAAGGACCAAGATTTCCTGATGCTATGGGATGTCCCAGTTGGCAGAGCAGTGTATAAACTACATAGCTCCCAGATCACATCCCTCCAGCTTCCATTGATTCCCAGGCTGTGGCTATGCTGCTGAACAAAACATTCTCAGCTTAAGAGCTTCAGCACTGGACCACTGATTGTCTATCCTACTTAATTATTAGCTCACAACCTGGCACTATTTTAGCCTTTGCTAATAATACTCCTAAATGATGCCTGAACATTGTTTGGACAATATCATAAATCAGGAACAACTGCCAATAGGCAGCATGGGCAAGCGTACAGTTTCATGCTATGCAAACACTGCTCAGAGGAACTGCAGCACAGGATGTGTTTTCTTTCATGTGCTTTGAACTGAAAAAAAACACATGAAAAATTAAGGCTTATGCTTTAGGAACACAAAGGCTCCACATGTGGATTCGAGGGCTTTGTAATGTGGACACAACCAAACTCATGCTGTTTGATCCTGGTACTCGGGAATGGCCTGTTCAGCCATTGTGGGGAGCACTGTGGGGAGAGCTGAGTGCTCCCCACATGGTGGCACTGGCTGGACCATGGCCAGCTGAGGGCACCAGGCTGGCTGGCTGACTGTAATCCAGGCTCCTCAGGACACTGCTGTGCCATGCTGTGGGCTGCAGGTTAGGAGGGAAGAAGCTTTTCTGTTGGAAAAAACCTCTCCTTTAAAGACAGCAATGAAAGAAAACAGGAAGTAGTCCCACTGTGCCACTTTAGCCTTTACTGGACCTTGTCAAACTTTGTTGCTAATGCATTTAAATTGGGTGTACAGCTGACATGCAGAAGGTTTTAGGGGTTTGTGTCTTTCAAGTTCTTCCTGCTAGAAAGAGTTTTCAACTGCAGTGGTCCCACCAGGACCTCTCTTCTCACCGGACAGGCAGCTTGCCAGCAGCGGCACCAGGCTGGGCTGCAGTCAGCACTGGCAGGGCTGCCTGGTCACCCTGGTAGCAGCTTCCATGGCTGCCATGGCTCCAGCTCCATTCCTGGCCTCTCAGGCCCCAGGGCACTCCAGCCCCTTTCAGATATGCTGTCTTCCTCAGACCCTGCAGCCCTCTGCTGCCCTGCACAAAGGAAGGGAGAGAGAGGAGAGCTAGGCACCAGTGCTGAGGCTGATGGCCAGGGCTGCTGGGCAGGTACCCACCCAAAGTGGCAGGTTTGGGACAGGCACAGTCTAACCAGCCAAATACTGTCAGTGTGTGGCAAGTTGAAGAGAGGCTAAAGCCAGGACTTCATGAGAAGTGAGATGCTCCCAATCTTTTTTAAGTGAGCTAAAAAAATTGGGGAAGACAAACTTGCTTTCAAGCTATTGTCACACTGTACATGCAGGGAAGTGTGTGTCTGTGTAAACTGAGAAAAGGTTTAAGAGACAAAGAACCCCAAATTCTCAGGTCACATGAAGTAAGAGATATTTTTTATCATTCCACATGATGCAAAAGGCTAAGAACCAAGGGCTGAAAGAAAAAAGTATCTGAAATATGCATTTATTTTATTCTTCCCATGTTTTTGCAAGTGAAAAATGTTACATATGTAAAGAAACTGGAAAGCCCTCTCACTTCATCAAATAAATGAAAGGAAATGTGAGAAGGACCATGCCACACTCAGTATGCATATATACTTCTATTTATCTCCCAAAGATTGATTAAAGTGAAAAAATGTGTCCCTGAGTAGAGAAACAAAATGTTTCATTCCCTAAGAAAATGACACTGCAAACCACATTTTCAATGACAAACTGCACCAGTAACAGTGTGACTTGGGAACTGCTCAAAGGGGATGAACAACTTCTGTGTAGCTATGAGCAGGAAAGCTTGTGGGACCCCAGGGATGGGAGCCAGAGCCCTGCAGAGATGCACAGGGAGCTCTGGGTCTGCTGCAGGAGTGAGGCACATTGGCATGGCCACACAGCTAGAGAGCAGGCACTGACATTTTGTCTGCATCGGCCTTGGCTCTCCCCACCATACACTCATAGGAACTCCAATTCTCATTGTGAAGTGCAGGAACTCTTGATGATTCAACTCAGGTGTCCTTGAAGAGTAATAATGTCTCCTTTTTTGCTCCTGCTCCACTGTGGTTTGCAACTGCCATCACTCTTCCCAGCCCAGCCAAACCCGCTGTCCCTGCTTTCCCTGAGGCTGGTTCCCCTTCCTCAGGATGTGAGCTGCCTGAGGGTCAGCTCAGTTCCTCGTCTCATTTCACATCCTCTCAGGCCTGGCACAGGCGCCTTTCCTGCAGGACATTCCAGTGGTGAGTACTCACTTGCACCCTGACCAGTGCCACATCCACACACCCAGTGCTGGCTGTGTGACATGGTCTGTCACTCACCCATCCCTTTTGTTCCTCAAGTTTGCCCTGTCTCAAGGCATTAGTAGCATGAAACTCCTTACAGTGCTCATCCCAACTGGAAACACCTGCAAAACCTGAGGGACTGTAACTGGCAGATAGCAAGGAGGAACTTTGCCTGGGTCAGGCTGAAGGATGCAAAGTCAGGCCAGTGGGGGAAAGATGGTCACTGTGATCCTGTGCAGATGCACGACGTGCCCTGTGCCCAGAAATCCGGCCCATGGCAGGTGTTAGCCATCAGCTGTGCACACACAGTACCCAGAAATACTTAGGGGACAGTCCCTGAGCAAACACTGTGCCTGGGGAGCAGTGCTGGAACAGGGATGGAGATGGCAGGCAGCACAGTGGGAGTTTGTTTATGGTTTGGGGCTGACAAGAACCAGGTTCTTGCCACTACTGACAATGGCAGGCCCTGGAGAGTTTTCTTTTTCAACTGGGTCCCAGCAGAAAGCTGCGGCTGGTACAGTGATACCGAGGGCCACAGCAGCGCTGTCAAGAAGGCAATTCCCAGGACAAGGAATTCTTCGGTCCTGCAGCTTTCTGCAGTTACTGAGCGGGACTGGCTGGGGCTGACTGTGAAAGAGCCTCCGGGCCCGTCAGCCGGCTCAGGCTTTATCTGCAGTATTTTTACACGGATTTTAAAAATAAAACCCGGCCCCCCGCCTGAAAGTCGTCCTTGTCCCTTTCTGACCAGCAGTCCTCTCCCTGGAGAGGCCGCGAGCCCAGGACCGCCAAGAATGTTCCCACGCAGCTTCCACGGCACCACCCGCCGCGGAGCGCGGGGCCGGGCCGGCCGCCAG
>VZTE01001767.1:747094-780423 GCA_013397775.1 Eulacestoma nigropectus
GGGCGGGGAGCGGCGCGGCAGCGACACCTGACGGCGGCGAGAGGCAGCGCGGGAGCGGGGCCCGCTCCGATCCGCTCTGCCCCAGCGCCGGCCGGGCAGGGCCCCCCGCGCAGCTCCGGGCCTTGCCCTGAGCAAGAGCGCTCTGCTGGGGGAGCCTGGCCCGGTCCGGTCCCGAGAGGCGGCTCTGTGAGGCCGGGGGCAGCTCATTCTCCCCTGCAGCCTCCGCAGACTGAGCCGCTCTCGCCGGTGTGCGGTGACTTGGGGAGCACAGCGTGTCTCCCTGTGTGTCTCTCTCCCCTTCCTTCCACCAGTCACGCAAAATTTGACTTTGTATCTACTAAAAAGTTGTAAATCCTTAGGTAAAATCTTAAGAAAACACATACCTCTGATACACTTCAGAACAATTTTTAAACGACACTTGTCTTTGGGGCCTGCCGAATTCCAGGCGGAAGCTATCCCGACAGGACGCTACTGGAGCAGCCGTGTCCCTGCCCGAGCACAGGACCCGTGCACAGCCTGCCCATCGGGCTGGGTATTTACCTGCTCAGAGAAGCGACTGTACCTCCCGTTACCCTGTCTGCTCCAGGTTTAAGATTCAACATTCACCATTCACATTTGCTCAGGCTTTGACACGAGAAGGGCTAAGTCCCTGCCAGCCCTTCTGATCAGCCCTGCAGGCAGATGGATGGCCTGACTCCTTGCCTGTGGGCATTTTAGCAGATTTTAGCAGTAATCAGTGCTCTGACACTAACATTCAGGCCATGTGCTCTGATGGGCAATTTCTTGTCTTTCTTGGTGCCAAGTGTAAGTTCACTGTCTGGATAAGGCTGAGGTGCTGCTTAAAATAGACTTTATGTGCATTGTTGGATTTGTGTGATGTGCCATAAGCTGCTTTGGAAAGAGACATTTGTGTATACATTTGAACTTTTCAGTCTGAGTGTTTTTAAAGCTCATTAACATCCTGGGATAAGATTAAGCCATCAGGGTCAATAAAACCTCTTTCCTTCCTTGTATTTCCATGCTCTTGAAGGGATCTCTGATTCATACCTGACTGAGTAAAGGATGTGAAGCAACTCAGCTGCTCTGGGAAGGGGGAGAAATCCCCAATTGCTACATGCTGGCCTTTCAGCCTGCGTTGCTGCTCTATGCTGTGTCTGTCACATGAGGCACTGCAGAGAGAAGAGGTGTGCTGATGGAATTTCACTGGACTGGAAAACACCCTGGAATGTCTCAACAGCTCCAATACAAGAGAGGAGATACGATGGAAATAGATAACGGATGGTGGAGAGATTCTGGTTTGTTTGGTGTGTCTGTCCCAGTTCAGCTATAGTGTGAAGGCATATGACTTAATGAATAATCTCTTAAGAGTCCAAAAGAAAAGGCTGCCCAAGTTATGAGGGCTATGGTCTTCTTTCAAACTACAGCTTTCCTCCTGGGAAGGGTGAGAAGCCTTGCAGCAGCCAAGGCAATGCTTATGAAAACCAGGGCTCCCACTTTTGCAAACTTGCTGGCAGTTGTACCAACTCACACAATTCTGGTTTGGCTTTTCTTGTGCCACTCTGAAGAGGTATGATGAAGCAGGTGATCCTGCTGTGACAGATGTTTTGTCACAAGGTCTGTGAACATCTTCTGTGTCCCAAACAGGGAGGTTTGATGTAATGGTTACAGGGTGGTCTAGCAGCATGATACCTCATATACTGAGAGACAGAGGTGTGTTGTACAGAAAACCCCTTTTGTTCTGTTATGATGGTCTTGGGGAAGCACTTCATTGCCACAGAGAAGGGTGGCTGATGTAAACCCAACTGTCACTGTTGAGCAACACAGCAGGCGAGCTGCGAGCTGGACCCCCGCGGTCACGTACTTCCCTTTGACAATGACTCTGCAAGCAGAGGCAGTGGTGTCGAAATGCCCTCTGTGTTCTAAAAAGGGGGTGAGCGATAACTGCACATCTGCCTGCTCCCGGAAGCCCAAAGTGAAGGGTCTGAGAGTGGTCAATGCTCAAGGGACATCTCTGTGACACTGCAGCAGTTGCCTGTGGAATGCAGGACTGATAAACACATCCACTTGGTATTTAGGTGTTCCTGGTATGTTGATCCCATGCTGTTTCTGCAGTAATTTCTGAGGCTTAACCGAAGAGCAGAACATCTGCCCAGGATCAGACTAGGGGCTGGCTGACCCAGCACACTATCACTTGGGGTTCACCAGCAGCAGATGCTAAAGAAAGAATGGAAGAACTGGGCAACGGGTATCTCTCTAGCTGCAGTCCCGGTTTCCAGTTATCTGTGACTTAGGAGCCTTTAGAAGTGGTATCTCCAAACATGAAAGGCCTGATGTGGTTTTCTTTCCTGACTGCCAATTGCTTTTGCCAGCACTGGCCCCTTGAGCAATGAGAGGGCAGTCTGAGAGCACCACAGCAAAGCTGCTTTTCCTGCTGTATTCCCATATGAGAGAGAGCCTGGCACGGCACAGAGAGTGTAGTTGCAGAGCAGGAGTGTGTGAGTTCCCCACAGGCCTTTGCCTGCTATGCCTTGTAGCGATCAGCAGTGCTTCGTACCCAGGATATTCATTTGGTAGGATCTCCAGAAACTGGCAGCAGAGAAGCTTGGCTAATATGTGGTTTCTGAAAGTAATATGCAGAGAAAAGAAATTTCAGTTACTGCACGTTCAGTAAAAGACAGCGATGAGTGTCAGAAGGACAGCTGCTCTCTGTTTTCATTGTCTGTGGAAAAGAACTGGCACAATTCTCTCTCTGACAATTTAAATGCTTGGTAAATATTTTTATGGGGAAAAAAATGAATCCATGGTTGTCTTTTTAGAATTCCAAGGTTGGATTCTGTTCTCAAGGATAATGGGTATGAAGTAACTGTACTGATACCAGCAGTGAATAAAGCAGCTCTGTAGCTCTTGATTTTTTTAAGAGAGAAAGTCTATCAATCTTTAACACCTAGACTAAGACTTTACTCCATGTAATAAGATTACTGCAAGAAAAAAGATAGTCCTTTGAGGGAGCAAATATGGGAAAATATAGCTTTATTTTTCAATGATGTGCTGGAATTAAGGAGATAGGTGGCTGCAATACAACTTTATTTTGAAGCAAAATCTCTAGACAAGCACCTATGAACAGAGAACTGGTCTCAACTGAACAGGTATATCAGACTTGGGGAAATAAAGGAAGGCTGGTTTTCCTCCACTAACTTAAAAATCCAGGGGTACGCATTAAAATTAAATAAGAATAAATCAAAGCTACCTGAGCTTGCTTGGCCTCTGGCTGGTGCTATTTTGCTGCTTCTTTAGGACTAAGTCTCAACACTACTTCTGTTCTCTGTATGCTGTTCTTAATAGTGTATGAGGTACAGGATGTCTTTTGGGTCACTCAGTAGCTGTGACAGTTAGTGGGGTTTTCTTATCTCTCACTGTCCATCTGAAAAACAGCTTTGAACCTCCTGGTTGATGTCTGCCTTTTTTTTTCCTCTCTCTTGCTCTCTCTGTCTCTCTTTCTCTCTCTCTTTTTTTTTTTTTCCTTAACCAGAGGTCTAAAATAAATGTGCCAAACACATAATCAGCCATGAACAGAAATATCCTCTGTTTGCTGGAGCCCAGCCTCTGACTCTTGTTGCTGTGCATCTGCCTGAAAAGAGGGCAGGAAGGGAGGATGGCACTGACAGCAAAATTTGGGAGGTCCACGTGTTGTGTTGATTTGTCTTTCTTTTCTGAACAACGTGAAGAATGGAAATGGGAACAAGATGTTCACATGACTCAGAGCTCAGGTTGGCCAGTGAGGCAGGGCTCAGCTGAGTGAGTTTTGCTGACAAGACCTGGCAGTTGAGAAGTCTTGTGCCTAGAGGCAGGCTGTTGGTGGGGATGAAATGTCTCTAACCTTGCTGGCTGAAGAGATCCCTGCCCAGTTCCCAGCTGCGAGGCTTAAAGACCAAGGTGTTGGGAGGATCTTCCAAGTGAGTTCCTCCATCGTGCACAGCTTGGCCTTCGAGGAATAGTTGTGATATTTTCCTGCACCATTGCAGGTCATTTTAGTGCCTAGAGCTAAGCTGTCATAATCAGCCATCTTCTGGAGGGAAGGAACTGTGAAAACACTCACCCCGTCTTGCTCCCTGGAGGATCCAGCACCATGAGTGCTTCCAGAGGCACAGGGAAGTGCTGCAGTGGCAGCTCACGGCTGCTCATGGTCTTCCCTTTCCTCCTCTCCTCACTCACATGGTCACTGTGGTCGCTCACATAAACATCCTTCTTTGCACTGTTTCCCCCGTGTGCACTCATGCTGGGCTCACACTGGGCCCCACAGCTTCTCCCAAGCAGCACCTGTAATTCTGAGAAGTGTCAAAGCTCATCCATATCTGGACAAACTGAAAAGGGTTGTGTTATAGCTGACTGGTGGAAGGGTCACTGCTGGCTTTGTTAGAGCCTGGGTCATTAACACCTCGCTGCAGGGCAAGGCAGGTGAAGCTCAGGAGGAAGTCTGGTAGCAACTGCTCCTCTGAGATTTAGTCTGAAAGCTCTCCAAGAACTAAGGATGAAGGAAAACAGTTTGAACAGTTAGCCAATGCAGGAGTAAATAATAATATTCTTCACCTGGGAGGAGAACCTTTGGAAGAGTGGTTTGGTATTTTTGAATTTGATGTATGAATAATTTGTCTTTCCATCCCTTCATATGGTGGCTTTAAAACTGATGGACTTAATTCTGGATGTTGCTGGATAGCAGAACTGGATTGACTGAGCAAACTGAAATGGAAGACAGTCACTGATGACTGGAATTGGGCCTGACTTGGTAACACACAGCTTTAATTCCTTCATCAAAAGGACTGCATTGACTTGGAAGATATTTGCGCGAGGAGCCATCACAGTGTAAAATCTCCTGGCGTGCTGTGAAGGCATGCTGACCAAGGGGCAGATTCTTAAATCACTTGGCCTTGGCTAAGTCAGTTTGGATCATAGAAACATAGAAAGGTAAGGGTTGGAAGGAACCTTAAAGATCATCTAGTCCCAACTCCGCCTGCCATGAGCACAGACACACCTTCCACTAGACCAGGTTGCTCAAGGCCTTATCCAGCCGGGCCTTGAACTGTGACAGGGTTGGAGCTTTCACAACTTCCCCGGGCAATCTGTTCCAGTATCTCACCACCCTCACAGTAAATAATTTCTTCCTAACATTCAGCCTAAATTTCCCCTCTTTCAATTTGCACCCATTACTCCTTGTTCTGTCACTACAGTTCCTGACGAAGAGTCCCTCTCCAGGTTCCCTGTAGGCCCTTCAGATACTGAAAGGTTGTTATAAGGTCTCCATGCACCCTTCTCCAGGCTGAACAGCCTCAACTCTTTTCCCTGTCTTCGTAGGAGAGGCGCTCCAGTCCTCTTACCAACTCTGTGGATCTGCCCTGGACTTCTTCCAAGAAGTCTGTGTCTTTTTTTGTTTCATGTCTGCGTGGATTGATCTGCACACAACAGCATCGGTATTAAATGAGTCCCAGTTTTTCTGTGTCCAGCACAAACCTGCTAATCCTTCATGTCCTACTTTATGGCAGGTAAAAAGTATGAGAATTTGAGATTACGTTGTGAGAGAATTTGCTGCACACTAATCAAATGGATGCATTTTTTTCAAGTGGTTTTCCAAGAAAATTTGGGGAGCAGTATGCAGAAGCCTCTGAGACATTATTTGATGGCAGTCTGTGACCCCCACAGCTTCTCTACCTCCCTTGTTCCTCTTCCCAGAGCAAGCTACAGAGCTGCGTGCACTGCAAGTGCACTGAAAACACTCACTTCATTGGGAAATGCTGAGTGCGATTTCAAGGCTGTTACACAGAGTAGGGTAGTGTGGTGATATCTGCAAAGTATAGAGGAAATCAGCTTTTCTGAGAGCCTTTCACCTTGGACATTACTATGGGCCCACAGGGCTGGGCTGGGGTCGGATGCAGGCAAAGCGGAGTGTCCTGGCTGGGGGAGGATGCTTGATCTCCCACTGTCCCAGCTGATGAGTCTCAGGTTTCTGATTGCATGGTGGCTAGAAAGCCTTCATGGACCGAAGCTCATGCTGGCTTGCATAAAAAACTACATAGACTACACGAACAGACATACTTCTTTCCCCCATTTAAAACCAAAGTAAAAACAGAGCAAAACCACCCAGACCTGTCCATTCCTCTTTTACTGTATATTTTAAAACACAGGCAAATGAAAGAGGAACTAGACAGTAACTGTATTCCTAATTATCTAAGTCTTCCTTTGGCACAGGGGGTGGGTTTGACTGTTAGCAGGATGGCTGGTCTTACTATGTCTGCACACAGCCTCAGGAGTACCTTGTGGGTGCTCCCAGGGGGCTCAGTCACTTGGAGGCATAAGTAAGTGCTTTTCAGAATAGGGGTTTGGTCAGAGCTGCAGAAACATAAAGTCTGTGGTTGCAGTCCTGGCATGCTGATAACGTAACTGAAAGCTGCTGGACTAGGGCAGGCCCCAGCCACCAGCACTGGAGGGTGCCTGTGGGGTTTGGCTGCAGAGCCAGACAGCACCTGGGAAGCAAAACTGGAAAGGAAGGGCAGCAGCTGAATGCTGGGAGTGGGAAAACCAAGCCTACAAGAGGGATGTCCCTCAAGTGTCCATCACACCGTCAGGGCTAGCTGATGGCAAACATGCTTGGGATAGTGCAGACACAGAGCAATATATTTTTAATAAATTCTGGCCTTACAAAATATACAGTGTACCATACTGGCCTAGAGAGATGAGGAATGTCTCTAAAATTCCTGGGTTTGCTTGAATTTGTTTTGCTCTTGCATGGCCATCTGTGCTGCTGGCCTGGGCAAATGCAGCTTGCTGGTCTCTGTTCCCACAGCTGTGCTGGCCGGTTTGGGTCTAAGCCAGGCTGGGTGAAAACAGCACTGATGCTGGGTGCTATCTGAGAGTGCCTCATACTGAGGGCTGTACTGGGAGGGGACAGGAGAGGAGAAACTGGGACTTGCTTTGGTTACAACTCTAAACTAAGCACTGGTGTTTACTTTTCTGTGCAGGCACTGTGGATGCTCCAGAGACAGGGACAGGGACCTCAGCGCACACCAGAGGGTGTGTGGAGGGACCAGTGGGAGCACAGAAGCAGGGCCAGCTCCTTGGTCGGATGCTGCAACTGGGAAAGCAAAACCTGTCTGCTCACGTGAGTGTGAGGGAACAGAGGAACTGAGGCATGGCCGTGAATTCAAAAGTGAGGTGAGCCTTGCGGGGGAGATTTTGGAGCAAAACCTCCTGCAATGGCTGAAGCATCAGCCCACCCCTGAGAACAGAACCCTGCTTCCCTGCACCTCACTCAGATTCCTCTCAGGGTAAGAGATCCACCCCTCTGTGCACACTACAGGCATGAGCCTGTGTCTTGAACCAGAGCCCTTCTGGCTGTTTGTGCCTTCACAGCCCTCTGCATGGCTCCTCAGCAGCCAGGTCAGCAGAGCCTGACCACTGCGAGATGGATGGCCTGGGGTGGCTGGATTTGAGACAGTCGGTGTGGCTGCTCACAGCTGCCCCGGCGCCTTCCCTGTGCTGCCTGTGGCTGGGTCGGCCGCAGGCCCCGTGTGCCCGGCCCGCTGAGGCGTCGTGGCTGCACTGGGCAGAGGCCGAGCTACTCGCCCTCACCTCGCTCGTGAGCCTTGTGCCCCGCGGCAGGATGGGGAGAGCTGCTTTCACAACCTGGATGTGTTGTCACTCACATCCAGACATTTCCTGTTATCTAACCTCAGCCTTATCTTCCCCATTCGCAGCTTCCTCTTGAAGGAGGAGCAGCCCCTTCAAAACCGAGCTGTGCGCCCGGGCTGTGCCCCCACCGCGCTCCTGCACGACCCCCGCTGAGGCCCCGCGCTGCCGGCCCTGCCTGCCGCGGGCCAGGATGGTAGGTGGGTGCCCGGTCCTCGTCCTGGCCGCGGAAGGGGTGGCTGGGGACAGGGGAGGATCTGTCCTTCGGGGTTCATCTACTGTTTCTCCCTCGGGAGGTCCCAAAGGACCACGAGTGTTGGGACACCAAAACCCGCCGGGTGTCCATGTTCCTGGCAATGAAGAAAGGGATCCTCCCACTGCTTTCGAGGTGATACACCTCGAGCTTCGGGGGGTCTTCATCTTGCTTAGGTTTGGGCTGCCTCCCTTTGGTGATGGGGCTGTGTCTGCTTAAGTCAGAGGGGCTTTTTGGTGCCTCCTTTCAGGGATGAGGTAGCGTTTGGCCGCGTGTGCTTGGGGACGGCAGGCTCAGGGGTGGAGTGCCACTGGTCCCAGCCAGGGAGCACTGTGCTCTGGACCACGGCTCCTTGATGAGGATGAATTACGATTAGCAGTGATATGTAGCCCTGCTCGGCAGCAGGGTGCATGTGTGTGTGCTCCTTCAGCTCTCACACACACACACATGCTGCCTGTGAGCTGCTGGCAGTGGGAGATTTTGATCTAAATTAGTCATAGATGAGGCAGCGCACAAAGAACAAGGGAGGGTGAGGAGGGTGTAACCAGGGAGAGACTCTGTCCCAGCCGTGTGAAAGTGTGCTCTTCATTTATCACTATCCCGATGGTTTCAGTACAGGAGATGAAAGTTTCCCCTCTTAGGGTGTCTGGGGCATAAGCAGCCATGGGGACAGAGTCCAGTGTGCAGGAACGGGGCCTGTGGGGCTCAGGGGACTGCAGGGGCTATGGGAGCATGTGAGGCTGGTGACCTCCAGGTAATGGGGGGCTTATCAGGCCCTTCCTGGGGGCTTTGGAGTGAGCCAGTGTTTGTCTGGCAAAGCTCCCTGCAGTGTCCACTGCAGGGCTGGGGGCATGGGAAGGTCCTATACAGAGCAGGACAGCATCCAGTGGAAGCCTGCAATGAGCAAAGCCTTGTTTTACTCTGTTACGACGAAGGCTTCCAGCTCCTAGGAGAAGCACAACTCAAGGTTTCAGCTGGCCAGGGGTTCAGCAGACCCTGTTGCCACAGATCTGTGGGGTCTCGCTTTCAATTCACGCTGTGATTTGTGCTTCACCAAGAAGAAGAGAAGAGAAGATGACCTTGATTCCAGTTAAAATCCTGCATAATAAATGCATGCCTTGAAATGGCTGTAGCCTGCATCCTAGGGCTCTGCTACTCAGCATGTGAAAACCACACAGCCACACTTTGATGCATGCTGCTATTAGGTTTAGAGTCGAATTTATCCAGTAATTTTACTTTTCATTTATTTTCATTACCAGTTGCAGAACAGTCTGACAGCCCTGTAAAAATACCTGAGCGATGATGTGCAGCCTGGAGGGGAATTTTTGTGACTTTGGTAAGGGACTGACTCAAGAATGCAGGAAGAAAAATTCTTTCTGTTTTGCCTTCAGAGTATGCAGTAGATTGCTCAGTTTTACAACACTGAGCTTTTACTTGGAAATACCCACTTCAGCTTGAAACCAGAAACTCTGACAATGACAAATCCATTCACATCAGATATGATCTCTACGGGTAGAGTTGCAAGTTCCATTCCCATCTGCTGATAGAATTATCTCCATTGTGTCCCCACCCTTTATCTATCCCTCACAGCAACATTTTAAGTGGCAGTTTTTCCCCTCAGAAGCAGCGGGGCGGGAGGGGGGGGGATATGATTATTTTAAGCTGCAATTGCAGAAGCAGTGCTGCCTTGTTTTCTTCTTCCTCCTCCAGGGCCAGATCTGCCCGTTAGACATCAGCACTGAAGCTGAAGGCAATCTGGTCACTGATAGCTGTGAAAGAGCCTGCTCAGTCTTTCTCTCGTGGCTTCCCCACATTTTGGTATGGCTTAGAGTCCTTTTGGGGATCACAGGTTCACACGTACTCCAGTAGGCTGATCTTAAATCAGCTTATTAACACTGTTTTCTTATGTTTGTGACATGCACATGCTGCTTTTATCCATTGCCACACACTTCTATCCACCATGGCTGAACTGCATTTAGAATGAGGAGCCAAAACACAGAACTGGTCACTATCTACACTGCACTCAAGGCAAAGGTGGAGACAGGGGAATGCCAGAATTGCAAAGTCTGGGTAGTGACTCAGTCTAGAAACGGATTTTACCTTTATAGCTGTAGCTGTTATTTTGCTCTTAAGTCTTACTCCACTCTCTTCTGGATTCAGAGAACATGTATTTGCCATCACTGATTTTTATTTTGTGCTTTCACCTCTCCCTTTCCAGGTATGTTTCTGTGTGTGGTATTAGATGGGATCCTATGATCATCTGTGTAAAACAGAGTCACAGAAGTTACAGATACAAATGGTTGATGAACTGCCCACTGTATGATACTGTTAATATACTTCATTTAATTCTACTTCAGTGTCTCTAATGGTCTACCTTCAAAAATATAATTTAAAACATTTTAGATTTTATTTTGATACTAAAAATAGCATGACTACTTTCTCACAAACTGCTGATGCTGGTCATGTGAAATTAAAATCCATGGACTGGTAAGGAAGCTAAAACACCATGCTAAAAACTCAGCTATATCTGGACATGTCCACAAAGAGTATGAATGACATAAATAGTGTTGTGCAGAATGTGTGTGATTTAGGAGCCAGTATGGATTTTTCTGGGAGAGTTGTACAGTATCAGAATTTCAAATCTGTTTTTAGACTGAATTGCTAAACAGTCAACATCTGAGAAGTACACAGAACAGACTAATACCGTGCAACATCTTCTCTTGTGTATGTTTTGTTATTTAGTTTTCTTTAGGTGCATTTCTGCATTTCCTGCACACTCCTGTTAAAAGGGAGTAACAGTATCTTTTGTCTTTGTGCAAGAAGTGTGTGTGTGTGGGAATATGATGTTCACCCTTAAAGGCCAGATTATGCCAGCATATGGAGGTGGAAAGCTCCACTTACTGCAGGAAAGGCTTTTTCTGTGTGCTAGAAATGAAGCAGAAGGGGGTTAGTTTGTCAACGGAAGAGAAAGTTTCACTTCACTTCTGAAGAAGTTCATTGTTTCCCTATGTGGAGCTTGGTTTTCTTTCAGCATCATAATCTTTACAGTATTCTGCCAAATGGAGGGGCCTCCAGCGGAGTCAATGATGAACCCCTATGTGCATGCCCAGGGGCAGAGTTGTACTTCTTTTTCTGAATTTTGAATTAATGTAGTGGATATTTTCCTCGGCAGAAGGCAGCATCTGTGGTGTGGTTCTCTCTCACCCAAAAAAGAGTGCAGGAGGGGGAAATATGGGAGGGTCAGTGATGCTTTTTGCTAACTGGAAAAAGCCTCTGCAGTTAACAACAGCTGCTGTGCTTCTTTTCCCTCTCTGTGTGCCCAGGTTGGCATCCAGCGAGGACACTGTGACCGCCAGGAGCTGCAGTGTGGCACTGCGTGTATTTGACAAGCTGAGTCCGACACTCAGTGTGCAGAGTGTCAGTTTGTCAAATACCCCAAGTGAGGCACTGCTGAGCAACTCCACGCCAAGGGTCCAGCCCTTTCCTCCTGCTCTGGCAAGAGTCTTCCTCTGCGGGCTCACACCTCTCCAGAAACCCACCAAGGTATTGAACAGCCAGCCCATCCCATTGTTCCAGAACACCTGACTGATCCTGTGCTGCCAGTTTTCCCTTCCACCCCAGTTTTGGAAGTGTCTGTCGGGGTATCCCTCCCAACAGTAAATCTGAGCAGAAGTGGTGCTGGTGTAACTCCTTTGCACTGTGAAGACAGAGAATTGTGCCCTGGGTCCATGTTCTTTGCATCCAAATACAATGCTGTTCTCTTACACAGCATTAACTAGCCAGCTGTTAATTAAGCTCAGTTAACAAGGATCCTGGCAACTACAATCACGACATCATGGGTAAAGGCAGCATTATCCATTTTAAGAATCTTTCCTTTGCACATGTAGGAATCTTTTTTATATGGAGTACAAACTAATTAGGCTGCTGATTAACTTCCCTCTGGCCCATTAGCCTTTGAAAAATGCATGTTTGCTCAATCTGTTTTAAATTAGGCCATGGAGGCCATTGCCCCTCCTGGGAGCCTTGCTGTTTGGAGAAGACTTCTTGTCTTTGGATGATTATTCCTAATCAGCACTTGCAGCAAGGTTGCCTATTCTACTATTTAATTAAAGTAATTCCCTCTAAATCATCCCACTTGAAGATGTAATGATTGCTAAATGTTTTCAGTAACTGACTTGTAGCATTTCAGATATGTCAGGGTAGGGGAATGACAGGGGAAGCATCCAGCCCAGTTTGACACATCAAACTCTCTGAAAGCATTTGACATGGAAAACTCAGAAACAAAAAAATCCAGAGACCCTACTGACTAGTTTTAGGACAGTACCACCAGCAAATTTTGCAATATTTGAGAATATTAATAAACTTGAATACTAAGCTTTTGGGCTTTTTGTTCCAACTATTTCTTAGTAAATATTTTGAAGAAGTTGGAGTTTGTACAAAGTTGGGACCCATGAATGTATATCACTGCCTAAGCAAATTGTGTTCTGCTTTTTTCTGTTAATAGCTTGTGCACTTCTGGACAAACATGGTCCAGAAGTGGTCCAGAAATGGCCCTACTCCTTATGACTCACACTCCCAGGGTCTCTCTCAAGCACCTCCTCATGACTCACAGACATCATCCTGATCTTTATCACAGAGGTTAGCTTCAAAAGAGAGCAAGGTCTACGATTTCAGGCTTTGCTTTATCCCCCGTGGATCCTCCATGAAGCAGACAGCCATGTCAGCCCCAAGCCCTGCTGTCCCTCAAACCTCGAGGTTTCAACAGACCCAACTTCCTTTGCACCACAGCTGGCCAAGTGTTTGTTTATGCCCTTCATTCTTGTTTTCTCATGCATTTCCAATTTTTGCTTTCAGTAGTTTGCCCTCTGCTTTTTAAATAACTCTCCCCTTCATCCCCCAGATGACTTCTTCATCCTTCTTCCCTCCAGATGACTGGGGTGAAGGGGAAGAAAGTAAACCCCTTCCTCTCTTAAAAGAACAAGCACCAAATTACAGTGGAACAAATTTCTCTGGGACTTCATCTCCCATCTCCCTGCTCCTTGAAGTATGGTACTAACCCAGCAGGTGTAAAAGCCAACAAGTCCCCTCCATGGGACAGGCACTGCAAGGGGAACTGCGAGTCTCATGACACTGAACCGGCCACTTGAGATGGTGTGGTTTTGGGAGGCATTGTCCTTTCAGGGCAGAAGCTGAGCTTTTCCTTCTGTTCTGGAGCAGAGCTGGGGCTCAGCACATAAGCACTGGCTGAGTGACCAGTGCAAGGAAAGGAGAAGTTTTCTGGTTTGATGGTGATGCAACACAGCAAAACCCTCTGTGACTTTCAGAAGAAAAATGTTGTTGGAACAGGTTTTACTACAAACAAGGAAAAGGTGCCAAAAGTAAAATAAAGAAATAATCACACATTTGCTGCACAGGGAAAAACACCTCAGCACTGGGACAGGCTTCTTAGGTTTCCACTGTTTGGCTACTTGTGACCAAAGTCCTTTTGCTGCCCTAACTAGAGGCAGTGACAACACAGAGTACATGGGAGCTGGTCCATCTGGAGCATCTGCTCCCCTTTTCTTAACTCCTGTTGCCTTCTTCCTCTGTAGCTTCTCCCAGGCTTCATGTCTTCTGAGGAAGGTGTCCAGACCTCCTCAGAGCAGATCAGTGCTGGGAGGAATCACAAGATTGAAAAATTATGGTGATACATAGTCAATGAGTGAACCTGGAGCTCAGAGCTTGTAGCAGCAGGAAAACGTGCATAGAAGACCGAGCTAATTGAAAATTAATGAGGGTAACATTTGGGGGGGAAAGGGGAGTGCCATGTCACGTGTTTTGGGCCTAGATCTGCTGAGGTAAGGGTGAGGAAGCTGAGAAATTTTCAGTTCCCTTCCCACACAGTACTGACCTTGCACCATATGCTACTGCCCTGCATGAGTGTGGCTGCAGCTCCCCATTCCCCTCAACTCCTTTGTTCCGCACCACCCCGGAACTGCTGATGCCAGCAGCTTCTGTAGCACGGGATCTTCAGGGCTGGCTGCCATGGGTCCCTAGGGACAGACTGGACCCTGTCTGCCTCCCTGGAGCACAGCCTGACACCCAGCACAGCCCTCCCTGCATGGCTGTCACCGTGTTTGTGAAGCTCTCACAATATAGGCAGGAGATTTTTTTCTCTGATCTTGCCCACCTCATGTCCTGCAGAAGAAGCATGATTGCAATTCAGAGCAGTAAAGGTAAAAGTGTGGCTCTACACAGTGCTCAGGCCACAAA
Organism: Eulacestoma nigropectus; assembly: GCA_013397775.1. Taxonomy (NCBI): domain Eukaryota; kingdom Metazoa; phylum Chordata; class Aves; order Passeriformes; genus Eulacestoma; species Eulacestoma nigropectus. Next base: position 761,277 of record VZTE01001767.1, read on the forward strand.
CAGCAACGTGACCCTGCTATTAGGCTGCTGACCTGAGAAGGGATGATCCATGGCAGCAGAGACGAGCCTTGCGGGTGAAGTCAGGGCCAAGCAGGAGGGTGTGTGTGACTTGAGCTCAGTTGCTTCCCCATGCTCTCCTCGCTGCACCCACTGATTTAATAAAAGCCAGTAACTCTTCTTACCGATTTGGTTTGCTAAAGCCAGGAGGCATTCCTCCTCCCTACCAAGCCTGGAGGACAAAGGGATGCTGGCTGGAAGGAGAGATAGAGAGGACAGGGCTGACAGCAGCACTCCAGTACAGGTAAGATGCACACGATTAACAATGACGAGGCAAATTAGGCTGCTGAGTGACAGCGTACTGTAGGGAATGCACTGCAGCTGAAGGCAGGAACAACATCCATGTTGCACAATAGGTCACCATTAGTAATCACACAGATTGACTTACGTCCCACAGAGTAAATTGGTGTCAGCCTGTTGTATTCAGAGAGGTCCCTTAATCATTATCCAAATGCCTCAAATTTCTCTCTATTTTATTATGCCTCTGGCCCCCATACTGTAAAAATTAAATGCCAGCATTTCCTTCAACATCAGTTCTGGTTTTCCAGGAGAAAATCAGTGTGTGACGGTTCAGAGACTCATTCTCTCTCTCCTGAGCACTGAGTCTGATAGCAAAAACAACATTCCTGGGACATTAACCTCCCCTCTGTGGTCTCTTTACCATGATGTAACAAAAAAAGAAAGACTCAAGGACAGGCAGGATGTACAACCAGTATTTGCTGAGCTGCAAAAGCCAGAGGATCTCCATTTCCAGCACAGTCCTGGTTCCTTGCAGCCTGGGGTGTCTTAACAGGAACACACATTGGAGAGTACCCCTTGCGAGTGTTACTGACTGGCAGCATTGCACCCAGCCTGTAAATCCTGGATTTTTTTACAAGCTAAAGAATTTCATGTTCCCACTCCTTCAGATCCTCTCTTCCTGACCTTGGTCCTTCAGGTTGCTCAGAAACGACTTGCTCTATAGAAGTGGGCAGACAAACAGTTGGCTGGGGGTTTCTGCTCCCACAGGCAGGGCCTGGTCAGCCAAAGACCAAAAGTTTATGCAGCTCCTCTGGGTTAAAGCAAGCAGTGAGAGCAGAGCAGAGGGAGAACAGGAGGAAGAATTTCCTTCTGTTAGTTCACTATTCAGTACCTGCAGCCCTGCATGGCTGCTCATGCGGAAAAGCCGGTACTCTACTAAATTCCTTCTATTTCATGTTGTGATTCCATTGCAGTCACAAGGTTCTCATACTCAGGACTTTTCCTGTCTTTCACGATGGTCTTTTCAGTGTTAGAGTGCATTTCCTTGTGTAGGCACTTAACAGGGACTTCCACCTCCGTGTGCAGCAGGGCAGCATCTGTGGTGCTGCGGCTGGGACAAGAGACACATGAGTGAGAGGGACGACCAAAGCAGATGGCACTTCATTTACACCCTAGTCAGAGACAAGATCTACCACATAATCTGTGATACAGCAAAATTCCTGTTATTCTAGTGAGGGCCTGGGGGGCTCTGAAAGACACTAGAAAGTGACGTTAAAAGAATTATACACACAAAAAGAAGCACTGAACAGTTAACACTGGTACTATACATTCTCATGGCATTATCATGTTTTACTCTAAAGTTACCATCAGACAGTCTAGCCTTTGGAAAGTAAATACCAGGAATAATTGGAAAAAATGGCTACAGATGGCTATGGTGTGTCTCTGAGTTGAAAAGCAGTATGAAGGTGTTGAAGACTGAGATGAGGACAGGGCAGAAGATGTGTTTGTATACGCTAATAGGAACTGTGCAAAGTAATAGTTGGGCAAGCACTAAGATGTTTCTTATAGAGAAAGGCATCTGTAGAGGGAACTTAAAGGAAGAGCTGAGAATTTCTGTCTTTTGCTTTGTTAAATAATGGTGAGAATTTCCCACAGAGAACAGGTTTCCCATGGCATGTGCCAGGCACAGCAAAGGACCCAAAGTATCCTTCTGTTTTTGTACCATATTAGAGAACAGTCTGGCTATCTCCTGTGACCATGTGTTGAATCCTCATGTTGCTAACTATACTGCCAAGGTCCAGATCCTCCCTCTGCAAGGCAAATAATCTTTGCTTTTCACTGAGCAAGGAGGCTGCTTAGGAGTAGACATCAGTACAGTGCCCTCAATCTTAATGTCCCAAGTAAAAAATTGCACTCACAAAGCAACTTCATAGAGAGGTTCTGAAAAGAAAAAAAAAAAATACAAGATGTGCATCGACTTGTTTTATGGGTCACAGAACAAAACCCAGCTTCCAAGTGTTCCCACGTTTAGGGGATAACCCTCCCACAGGCCTCTCCCTGGAAGGAATCAACTGGGGATGGGGGTGATGGGGATGGGACTGTCCCGCCCGCCCCTCACCTCGGACCGCGCCCTCCACCGCCCGCACGCCCGCCTCGTCCCCTCCTCCCGGGGCTGACCCCACCGCCCGCCCCCGGCTGGGTTTGAGGTTGCTCACCCTCCTTCCTCCGCCGCCGCCGCCACCAGCCCAGCCCCACCGCCAGCAGCGCTCCCAGCGCGGCGACGCCCAGCGCGACCGCCGGCCCGTACAGCAGCGGGGACGGTGCGACCCGCGGGGAGCCTGCGGGGGGACAGCGCTGTCACTGCGGCCGGGGACACAGGGGCCGGCGCCACCGCACAGCCGGCAGTCCCCCGCTGCTTTAGACGGCCCTTACATCCTAACCGAAGGCGGGGCCGAGGCAACTTGGGGGTTCAGCCACTTCCCGGCAGTCACAGAGTGCCGCGATCGTTTGGTTTGGAAGGGATCTTAAAGCCCATCTCATTCCACGCCCTGCCATGGGCAGGGACACCTTCCACCAACCAGGTTGCTCCAAGCCCCGTCCAACCTGGCCTTGAACGCTTCCAGGGATGGGGCATCCCTGGGTGGAAACAAACACCAAGCTTCATGCTGCAAACGCCCCCGCCAACAGGCGTGCGGGCGGGAGCCAGGAGCGCAGCTCCTGCCTGGATAATGCCTGGTATTTGGCACGCCAGGGCCTGTTCCCTGCAGCCGTATCTGCCACAAGCACAGCAGCCAGATGTGGAGCTGGTCTGGGATGTTGTTTGCCACCCTGCCCTTGCCAGTGCAAATCTGGTGTTTTCCCGCATGAGACTCCACTCACCTGTGTCTGTGAAAGGCCGCACTGGAGCAGTATCCATCCTGGAGACCAGCATCGTTGGGACCAGATCTGTCAGTGGAGAATGGTGGATGCATTGCAGCCCCACTGGGTGCTGCCCTGGACATCGGGAAAATGGGGAATGCCCTGCCAGCGCTGGACTCACCTATTATCCTGTGTGTGTCTTGCCAGCAGGCCTGGGGCAGCGTTTGGCACTCATGTCCCCCTCCCTGACCATCACCCCAAGGGTTCCTGGCAGCCCTGGCTGATATGGTGCATCATGCCTGGCTACAGAAGGGCCTGGGAATGCTTTGGCTTTGTCTTGCTGGCACTTGCCTAGATTTCCAGAGGACTCTTTCACTCCCTCTCTCCTCTGGTGGCTCCCTGGCTGGCCTGGGGGGCTTTGCTATCAACAGCTGCACCATAAACTCCCTGAGGTGTGGAGGCCTGTGCCAGGTCTCTTGCCCCAGGCGACCTCCCACTGAAGCTTTGCAACCTCAACAGTTTGGGTCCCAGAGGGACATAGAGGACATTTTCTTGCCCCCTCCCTTCATCAGGCACACTCTCAAGCAGGGAGGGTGCCAGCCTCTGGTGTTGCCTCTCTAGGTAACAGTCAAGACACAATCATATACAGCATAGGTGTCTGATCTTGCTATGGAAGAGCAAACTCCCTGCTTTGGTCTACTCCAGCAACAGAGATGAGTAACCCTGGCCTGGGCACTCACCTGTCACTGTGAGATCCATGTCACCGCTCTCACCTCGACCTGTGGTTGAGTGGTGTCCCCCCGTGGTTCCCACATTCCTCTGCAAGGCCACTGTTGTTGTGGGCAGATCTGCAAGGTGAGGGGGAAGGAGACCATGGGGTCTGACCATGTTGGTGATGCTGCTGTGATACAGAATTCTCCACAGGAGGGATAGGCGCAGGAGGAAGCAGCCCCCAGCCAGCTGACAGGAGGGGGATGCTGTGCCAGCAGCGTTAGCCAGTGTCTGCAGCACTGACCCCTGTTCCCGTGCTGTTCCCTCCAATGTGCGACTGCTGTGAAAAGCTCCACAGGGCTTCAGCCAAAGCTTCGTGCCCTGGGAGCTCAGCAGGCTCTGCCTCTTTCACAGGTAGTACCTGTGCTTGGCTCTGCCATCAGGGGCTTCACGGCTCTGCTGATCGAGTAACCAGCCAAGGAGAGCTGCAAGTTTTCCACCAGGCACCCATCACGGAATCATTTAGACTGAAAAAGGCCTCTGAGGCCATTGAGTCCAACCTGCCACACATCATCCCGCAGAGCCTGGAGGTGTCAGAGCCTGGTGTGTGTGTGAAGTGCAATATGTCTCCCTGAGACACGCAGCTGGTCATGGGGAAGAAAGGCCAGTTTGCTTTGTTCCCCCACTGCATTACCACTCACTTGTTCCTTGTTCTCAAAATAAAGCCCCGACTCCTTGTCTAAACCTGCTGAACTGCAGTGGGCAGCATTACAGAGCCAGGGAGAACTTCAAAAAACCCACAGAGGAATAAATAAATGAATGTTTGAAGTAGAAACCCTCTTTTGCCTCAGAAAAGAGCAGTTCCTCAAAGAGGAGGAAACTGAATACAGGAAATAAAGAAGAACACCGACTGGAGCCAGCGGGGAGGAGTGTGTCGGGTGCTGAAGGCGTTTGGCATTTCCTTCTTTCCGGGCAGGGAAGTAGGATGCTGTTCCTTTGCGCTGCAGGACGTTCTCTTCCGAGCTGTGGCTGTGGGCACTCACCTGTCACCGTCAGCTGCACAGCATCGCTGCGCTGCACGGCTCCGGCCCCAGCCCTGTTCTCTGCCTCGCAGAAGTACGTCCCGCTGTCAGAGGGCCGCAGGCTGTGCCACGCCAGCTCAGCCCCGCTGCTCAGGAGCACGGCTTTCCCCGCCGGGGCGCTCCGGAACCAGCGGTAGCTGATGGGAGGGGACCCGCTGGCCTCGCAGGTCAGGCTGGTGCTGGCTCCGGCCGGGAGCGTCAGCCCCGGCTCTCCGGCTCTGATGATGGGCTTGGTGGCTGCCACTGGAAGGCAAAGCAGAGGGGCCCAGGTCACAGAGCCCTGGCTGTGGCGGGGATGGTCCCCCTGCCGCAGCAGTTCTCACTCTTGCTGTCGGTGCCTTCCCAGGAGAAAGCAGCTCAGCTCTCGCCTCACCTCCCTGCACAGGATGGGTTCAGGTCACCTGTGTGTTAATCCAGGTTACACCACTGTGCTGCCACCGTATCATAAAGTCCTGCTGTCTGGGGTGGGTGGCCCCCTTGCAGAAAGACTGTTATTTCTAACACACACTGAATTTGCTCCGGAAGAGGAGAAAGCAGACTCAGCTCACACAACACCCACTTGCTACAAGAACCACAGCAACATTGGCTGCCTGCACAGAACCAGACCTGGATGTTATTGCAAACATCATGGGTTCAGCTGGCTCATCAATAGATCCAACTTGGGCTGTACACTAACTGGCTCCCTTCCCCAGTTCATTCGTACACCTCCACGTGTTGAGAATGTTAACCAACATAGCAAGGGAGGCAGATACTTCAACCCCCAACTTAGATGGGCCAGTCATTGTAGTGTGAAAGACTATTCTCCCCAATGCTGGTGCCCCTACCTTCTTTTGGTTTAACCTGGCTGCGCGAGAGCAGGGCTTTATTGCTGGATTTACCTTTGACAACTTTAACTGTAGTGGTCACCTCTCTTGTTATCAAGCTGTTATCTGTAGACCTCCAGATGACTTGACAGGTGTAGTGTCCACTGTCAGGCATTTCAAGGTTCTCAATGAGGAGTGAGGCATTCCCTGGGCTCTGCTTTGGGATGCTGACTCGGCCTCGGAATTTAGACAGCAAGATGTGGTCACCAGAATCATCCCTCCGGAAGATGGTAGAGATGCTAGAGTCCCGCTCCACACTCCAGCTAAGCGTTTGCTGTGTGAAACCTTCTGAAGGCACATAGGTACATGGTACAGTGGTGGATCCCATCCATGTGCCTGTGACCTGGTGGACACCAGATAGATCCAGGAGGGCTGCAGGGAACAGCAGTGGAAGGGAAGAAATCAGAATGCAGCAGAAGAGGGAAACGTCCTCCAGATAGACAGGAGTCACCAGGCAGTAGATGCCAGCATGCGGCCAGGTCTCAGATGTGCTGTAGACCACAGCCACTAAGCCAGCCCACATCTTCAAGCATGGGAAAGTGAACAGCTGCCTTGACCTCATGTCTGTTCTTATTGTGTCTCTCTCTAAGCACTTGCCAATTCTTACTTCTTTCTCAGTACAGAGAGGCTCCTTGTGGGCAGGAGCATTTAGGGATATTCCCTGCAGTACTGGACCTGGAATAGGAATGGTGGACCAAAGCCAATCCTTTTGCTTTAGCCTTGGAAAACTTCAGACCTGACCCAGATCAGCACTCTGCCAAGCATTCAGGTAGGCACAGGAGAAGAGTGGGCAGATTTTCTCCACACATTCTCCCAATTTCTCCGGCTGTCTGTCCATAGATCCCACAGCTCCTCTGGGAAGTGCCTCTTGTAAGCAGCAAATCACCTGAATTTCATTTGACTTGGCTCACCTCTCCCCATACCCCTTATTCTTCTCCTGTTTCCCCTCCCTGGAAAGACACTGGTTGTATTCAGCAGCTTTAACTCACAAGAAGTTGGTTGAGAGGCAGATCCCAGAAACATGCAAAGCTGTTTTTTTATGATGAAACGGGGAATATATTTCAACCCATTTTTCTAAATGTCAGGAGCAACCCTGTGCTTCTGTATACAACTTGTAAGAGCAATTTTCTCCTGTTTCCCAAAACTTTCCTCTGCTGCTGCCAGAGTCATACATGCCCTGAGAAAGGGTATATTCAGTCAGGGGCATAGGAACTGAAGCCAAGGTTCCAAAGTCTCAGCTTTCTTGATGCAACCAGAGAGTCACTAGATGTGAGAGACCAAGGGGAATCAAATGTGCCGGCACCTAGTCTCACAATTTACAGCTCCTCTTCTTCCCAGGGCCATGCTAACAGAACAATAAGGATGCGTTATTAAATTCTAGTAGATTGCATATTTCAGCTTCACTAAGACTGTTGAGAGAGCTGGCATACCAGAGTGGGTCCTTGCCAAGGGTCCCAAAAAACTGTATTCTGTTATTGCCTTGGGGCAGGGAAGCTGACTTGCCCGATACTGCCCCATTTGCTGCGCTCTTGAAAGCACCTTGTTGTATCTGATGCCAAAGGAGACTCTCATGAATTCTGAGGCTGTGTGGTTAATGCAATAAGCTAAAGACTTTCTGCACTTGTCAATTTTTAAAAAAAGATGCTATAATTCAAAAGATTTTCCCTACCCTCTTAGTACTCTGATTTTTGTTCTTATACATTGAAGCATTTACTCACCGTTGCAGCTGATGAAAGTCATTGCAAACACCACTATCTGCCCAACTTCTCCCATTCTCCCAGAACTGCAGGTCTGTCCTCCTTTCCCCAAGAGACCCCCACCCTCTTGGGACCAGACTGCAAATGAAGAACACTTCCCTTTATTCTGTCCTTTGTCATCTAGGATCCTCTTTCTGAAACATCACGAGTCCATTTCACTGCTGAGTTAGGTGAAGGGTGAAGGAAGGAGGAAGGCTGTATGGATGTTTCCAGTCCCATTCCCTGTCCCATCCACTTCTCTTGATGCAGCCTAGGATCCAGTTGCCTTTCTGAGCTGCAAGTGCCCGTTGCCAGGTCATGTGGAGCATCACAGACCCTCTCAGCACACGTTTCTGCTTCAGTAGTCCAGTTCATGGGCAAAAGTCATCATGTTTCATGCTCTGAAAGCACGCACTGTTTGCCGAGGAGGTGACTTACGATTGGCAGCCAAGGGACATTCTGAGTGTGCTCTGTAGGGTACCTATAAAAGTACTTCTAGGAGTTATCTAGATATGATGCACAGGATTGATCTGTGCTTACTAATTATTACCAAAAGGAGAAGGACTTACGGAAAGGTAAGAAACATGTATAAGAGCAAATCTACTGACCTAGTGAATTCTCTTGTAGGCGTTTAATGAGTCAGTAGAGCAGCTTTTTGGGATTTGTTCAATAGCCATGCCTTAGCATATGGTTCTAACAGCTGCACCAGGAAAACAGTATCTTTGAGTAGGAGGCAGATATGTCTGAGGGACAGGGAGCTGTTTTCTACTGGAGCTGGGAGAGAAAGGTAAATGGGATGGTTTTGCCACAGCCTCATCCCATCACAACAGATACCTATCTGCTTGGGCTGAACCATTCACCTTGCAGCTGAATCCATCTCTGGAAGTGCTGCTTCATGTCAGTGACAGCTTATTCCCTCTCTGCTAGGGTAATGAGAGCTGGAAATTATCTTCATTTTCCAAAAGTCAATAAGCTAATGAAGAACTGTGGTGGATCTCATTTCAGTCCCAGGCAGAGGCATGGCCACCCATGGGACCCTTGCTGACTGTGATAGCGGCTGAGCCCTGCTGATTGCTTGGTGGAACTTGCCCGGAGCAGAAAGCTAAATGTCATGTTGCAAGACCTGGTGCAACAAATTCATCCAGGGCTCCAGGCCGAGAGCCACCATCAGCTGCCATCTTGCTGAGGAAGACGATGGGGGCAGCAGCACCCGTTCTTGCAAAGCATGTCTATGTAAGACATTAAAACTTGGTTTTTGCTGACTTTTCTTCTTGACATCTTTGCTGCAGCTACCAGTGGGGTACCAGTGCACATGGCCTGTATCCATGTGCCCATGCTGCCCCTGAGAAGCTTTTAGCAATGTTTGAGTGCTGCCTAAAAGCAAGCAAACAAACAAAAAAGCACTTGTTAAAATAGCTAGCTGTGTTAGTCAAAGAGGGAAATGTGTCCATTTTCACAGAGATGATTAAAACCCAACCTTTTACACACCCTGGTCCATGACTGGCAGTAGAACCTTGTCCCAAACAAACAGTCTCCTATGCAAAACAGTTTAAGAGAAGCTGAGTTTTGGGGAACATGCCCTGGAAGAAGTTGAAAACCCAAGCTAAAACTGCTGATAGGATTATTTTTTGAACCAGACATGCAAGACTTCCTGAGGCTCTAATTAGACAGGATTTAAAAAAATGACTATTTAACTAAAGCAGACATGAAGAACTGTAGTTCCCCAAACGTGATGTACATGACATCTTTCTCTCCCTGGACACAGACAGAGCTCCCTGAGTCACACAGTCAGCCCATTTCTTCCTTACCGTAAGGACTCCTCAGAGTTTTGAAACTGAACACAAGAAGAAAAAGCCTTCAGTGTGTCAGACATGATGGCTAGCCACCTGGTTTATTAAAATGTAGTATTTTATTCCAGTGTCTCTGCTCTGGGTTGACCTTGTTGCTCTCTCCCACGCAGTGCTGCAGGTAAGGCACCCTGCAGCCTGCCCGCCCCGGTACCCACCTTCCTCCCACACACAGGACAGGATACTCTCTCAAGCATTGTTTTTTTTCCTCCCACACACAGGACAGGATACTCTCTCAAGCATTGTTTTTTCAAGTACCACAGCTCAGGCACTCTTTGTTCTGCAGTTTCTGCTACTCATCTTGGGCTAACTGGAGGTGACACAGTAAAGTCCCCATGTCCCCAAACCTGACCACAGATGGTCCCTCAGACCCTGTTCAGAGGGACCAGCTCTGCTGAGCCTGCATCATACTTTCATGTTCTGACAAAGTTTGCCAGTGGCCAGAGAAGTTTGCCACCACTTTTCTGGTGATAAAATAAGATCCTTAGTGTTCAAAGAGATGAAATTCAGAACCCAACTATGAGTAAATCACCAAGAAGTAGATAACTGAAGAAGAAAGGTCTCAAAGTGCTCATTTTGAACCATACACAGTCAAAAAAGAAGCAATTTTTACTTGAGACTTTCTTGTTTGGTTCAGCCATAGCTAACTCACAGATCTGACCCAACAGACTGTATTTTACTGAGTACTTTTTGGATGTCCCACAGAAGCTGATTGTGTGATCTCCCCCAGCCATTCACACCAGAGTTCTGCCACATCAGATAATCATATAGTCAGTCATCAAAACATGACCTTGTTCCACTTAAAGAAACAGAAATTACTGTAAATTAGCATTTCCCCTTAAAGCTTGTGTGACAGAAACATGATGTACAAGTGCTCTCTTTGAAAAAATTCACTTCCCTTCCCAGGAATTCTCAGGTCAATGACATTAGTTCTGGGTTGCTACTAGCTTGGCCAAATCCTTGTAAACACCTCCTGACACCAAGAAAGTGACCCATAAGTCCAATGTCTTCTGAGTACTCTTTTCTTTCCTGGTGCTGCAGGTGGGCTGCATACACCCAGCCATCAGAACAATAGAGATGTCCCCTTACCTGCAGTTACCACACACACCAGCTGCTGGTGCTCACTGTAGTTTCATCACTATCTGATGCTGGTTTTTTTCAGGCCGCCCAGTTCCTCCTCCCAGTGCTCTGCAGAGGCTGGCTGAGCTCTGGGTTTGGTAGACAAAACTGCTGGTCCAGAATGATCTGCTGTGACTTCAGCTCATCCTCTGGCCTGCCAGTGCACAGGCTGCACAGCAGCTGCCCTTCTGCCCAGGTACACCCCATACCAAATCAGGTTCTGGACCCTCTCCAGCTGTCCCACAGTGCATGCAGACACAAAACACTTGGAGACCATAATTCATGGATTTATTTTCAGTTTCATGAGCTTGCTTTACAACAGCTGTATTTAATAACATCAGCTCCTGGTGCTGGCTGTCCAGCCAGGATAACACTGGCAGTGGTAGCGCTGCATCACCTGTGGCTTTGCAGTGCAGCTGGAATTGAGTGATTTTGGGGCAGGCTGTGGGATTCCTGGCAGCCATTACTCATGGGGTTTCAGCTGTGAGAGCTCAGACCACAATGTGACTGACCACCCTGTCCCTCAGTGGGAAGCCCTTTGTCTCTGCACCTCTGCCTTCCCTCAGTGCTCCCTTCTCTTCAGGCTGGAGCTCAGGCCACATCATGACACCTCAGACAAAGTGCCCTGTAGGTCATTTCAGTTGGCCAGAGCCATATTCCCCCTTCAGTGGCCACAGCAGTCAGGTTGAGTTCAGATGGGTGGGCTGTGCTCCTGCACACACCACATTCCCTTCCCACCTCGTCTGACCTCACGCATGCAGAAACACACACTCACACCTATTTTCTCCACATCTGCAATAAGCTGCATGTACATGTTGGCAGTTTTCTCCATTACAGCACCAGCAGCTGCCATGTATTCCCTTTTCATTCAAAAATCAAGATGTCCCCACCCTTGATTTTTAAGTACATTCTTAACAGAGAGACGTAAAACTTTTAGCACAGGAACATGCAGGGAGAAAGTATAAGGTCACTGATAAGTGCCTGGAAAATGTGCCTAGTGGTTTGTGCATTTTGATGAACTTTTAAATCATTCATTCCTCTAATTTCCCATTAGACCTCTGGCTCTCAGCCCTGGGTGAGCAGCACTGTATTCCACATTTATTTCTGTGTTGCATACAAAGAAGTACTTTTCCTTGCCCTTTGAAAGTGCTACCAGACAATTATCACTAATTTCTGCATCCTTTTCAGAGAAGCTGTAAACAAACAGCCCCTTCACCTTCTCAGCCCTGACCCCCATGAGCACACTTTGCTCATTTGTTTCTTCTTCTCTTTTTTCCAAGAGACTGTTTGCACAGATGTGGTTTTGTACCAATAATTATTCTTTACAATCTTTCTCAGTAACTTTTCTTGCTCTGCTAAACCCAACATGAGGCCAACATGCCTACATAAGGTAGCGACATTCCATGGGTTTTACAGTACCACAATCCTGTTTTTTGACTGGAATACCTTTCCATTAGGACCTCACACTCCCTTTGAATTCTGGTGAGTTTTGAACTGATGCTCAGAGACCTGCAGATGCAGAGCTGTCCTGAGTGTGAGCAGCAAAGCTGGGGCTCCATTAATCCTGTGCCTCCAGTGTCCCACTCATTTCTCACGTCACTTCCTCTGTTTTACATCTGTCTGCATGGCTTTTAATGAGACACAGGATTACCCTCTTCATTATAAAAAGGTTCTTCCATAACTATGCATGATAGATTTACTCAGGGCAGTAGAAATTATTCACAACTTACCCTTCAGGCCTTTTAGGCTGTGAGGAAAGTACTTCTTGAGTATCTACTGAGGAGCTGTGGGTGGCTTGCTGGCATTCCAAAATTAGCCAGTTGTGCAGAAATACACACATCAAAATATGTGAGGCGTGTGTAAGCAATCCTACCCCAAATTTATGGAAAAGTATCTAATTTCTTTCAAATATCCATCACGCATTTAAAGGGAGAACAGAGAATGTGAGCTCAGAAAGAATGAATGGTTGCAGTATCAGAACCACCCAGAGCTGTGGCCAGTGTGCCTAGACCTTGCTGCAGTGCTGTGGAGGGGGACCGAGGGCAGCACAGGGACTGCATGGGACATTCCTGCTTCTTGCACTGCTTCTCCTAGTGTGGCAGGCTCCCGAGTTTCTCTTGGCTTTAATCTGCCTTTCAGTGTTTCTGTAAGGCTCTCTTATATTAAAACCTGTGTGGCATCAGCTGGGCAGAAGAACCCTCAGTTCCCAAGCCAGCCACATCCTGCCCTGCTCACCTACAGGGATGGGGATGCTAAGCAGCCCTCAGTGCTGGCTCTCCTTCCACCACACGAAGGCTGAAAACACTGATCCTTTTGGCCATCTAAAGCAGTAAGTTTAGTACAGCGCCCCTAGTCTGGGACCTGCATGCTGCAGCTTTCAAAGGGCTTTCTTGGGTAGAGGTGGTGAAAGAGAATCAAGGAGAACAAAACCAGAAGTTCTATACAGGAGTCTGTAACTGAAGTTCCTGACGAGGTCTGCATTTTCACAGCAGGGATTGTGAAAGGAGAACAACCACTGCTTGTCCAACCTATCTGTCAGGGGCAAAAGTGAAAAGAAAGATACGTATTTTGTCTGGGTGAAGGTGCTCCTCAGGACTGGTATCTGCAGAGCATTGTTGGTTCTCAGGAAGTGTCCCCTACTTCATACTCAGATTCCTGGGGGTTTCCAACACAGTCAGACACATTCTTATTTACTTCTTCAGAGGTTTTGTTTTCCCTGGGCTCCATCACATAGTTGTTTTCTGTGGAAGAGATGGGTTCCTCATAGTGACCTGTGCTATCACGGCTTGAAGAAGTTGCTGCTCTCAAGTTATGGCTGAAATCAAAATGCAAGAAGAGTAGCACTCAGAGTAAACAAAGCATCTCCCAACCATCAGGATTTTGACCAATACTGTGGTCTGACTCAAACCCATGTAAACCTGGGCCATTGGACTATGGCAGTATTCTGAAGGTGAGAATTTTGTCCTTTGCTTTCCGGTGGCAGAAAAACCTTGGGCATTGTAGAAGCATTGCTTCCAACCCAGAGAAGGTTTCCAGGGAGAGGCAGCAAAGGGTGTGCAAGTAATGAAAGGATTACCGCCATTTCTTGCACTGGCACAATCAGATAATTGCTGAAGGTAAATAAATAAATAAATATTTATAAAAAATATTGGAGGAAGGGTAAATTGAGAACTGAAAGCAGCCCACATCCACCGTCTGGCTTATGGTATCTAATATTTTTTAATGAAGATAGAGTCTCTAAGGAGAAATGTCATCACAGCATTTGTTCCGTTGCTCAGGGTTCAACTGTAGCTTAAACTGCTGCCTTGCACGCTGCTGGGGAAGCCTAGCACCGGGATGCTGGCACATCCCACTGTAATACTCAACTCAGCAGCACTTTAAATTATACCTAGAGAAGTGGTTTTCCTTGTATGTTTTGACTGGATTATCAGGCTTTTCAGTAAAACTTCCACAGGTTACAAGTAGATCAGGATGTGAAACCCAAGTTTACAGAAATAGCTGTAACTTCCTGCCACAGCTATGGTTAGAAGAAGCAAATTCAGCCAGGGCTGTTTTGAGGATAAATCAAGAGTATAACCAGTGGTCTCTAGAAGGGGAGTTCCTTTTCTTTGTGTTTGAAAGAACACTGGGAATTTAGCCTTAGAACAACACAGAGAATTTAGCCTTGGCAATCATCTTCAGTAGCCCTCCCTGGCTTAGGAGTTAATAAGCAGCTCTTGCTCACTTTTACAATTCTGATATTGCCATGAAAAAGATCTTTATTCCCACATTCTGTGTTGCTGTGGAAAGCCCACAAGCTATCCTAAAATGTGCTCTTGAGCTAACTGTGAACCTCTTCAACCAGACTGCTTAAGGGGCTTTTCATCATGACAGCTAATAGCAGTGCTTTTTATTTCTGCTCTGATACAGCCCCCCAGGACTCATCAATGCGCCAGATAAAGGGTTATACTCACAATTTTACGTCATAGACTTGAGCTGGAAAAGAAAAATCAGAATTTGTGTCAATAATTTGCATTTACCTTCTTAAAAAAAGAATTTCTTTGTTTATCTTCTTGGTATAAGAAAATGACCTCTAAAGACAGAACAAAAATAGCAGCCTTGGCTATCATGACAGGTGGGTGATGACTCAGTTTCTCAGGATTCAGTCCAAGAAAACGAAAACAACCCAGCTGTCACACAACTGGGTCAAAATAACCGGCCCAATGTCAAAGATAAAGTTGAGGTCAGAAACTAGACGTTCACAGTTTCCCCAGTTTCCCTATTCATTAGAAGTTCAATAAAGAACAGTTTTGAAAGTGGTTATTCTGGATTCCTTTAAAAAAGAAAAGATAAAAATAAGAAAAATGGCAAAAGAAATATCTGACAATTACTATTATTAATTGGTAGCATGGAGTCATAGGAAGGTCATTAGAGAAACAAAGGAGAAAATGAAGTCTGTGGGATCTAAAACCCCAAAGCACACCTCTGTGCCCACAGCTGAGCACAGTTGGTGAGGAGGAGGCTCCAAGAAACATTTGGTCAGGGGGATTTCTGGTTGCAATGCAGGAGAGACAGAAGCGTTCAGTGAATATGTCCTGTGACTAAAGACCAGAGAGGAAACAAATTTATATTAAATAGGGAGAATTGACAGTTCTTCACAGGTTCTTGGCACTTCCCTCTGGGTGCCAACTATGGGAACTATCGAGCAGCAACTGGTGCCAAAGGCATTTCCCAGCAGTAGGATGGGATGAACGCTCTGCCAGAGACTTTAAAGGTTTATAACTATGAGCCTGGCCAAGCAGGTGAGTCTGAGCCCTGGGTTGTCTGTGAGGAGCAGTGAGAAACAACCATCCCAAGGCTCTGTGGCAGAGCAAGCCACACACCTCAGGATGGGCTGCAGGGCAGGGACTGAGCTGCCCCGGAGCCAGTGCAGGGATGGGAGGGTGCAGCTCAGGAGCACCAGGGCCACTGCTGCCCTAGCCCCACGGCTGGCACCTGAAAGACCCTCCTGACTGTGAGGACCTCTCTGCCTCTTTGGACCTCCCACCATCTGTACCAATCCATGCATCTCATCGACTGCCTGTAGGATGCAGGTACCAGAGCTACAGGTGGTGGCTGCAAGCACTGCTCCAGGCCCCAAAACCCATCAAAGGTAAAACCATGCTGGGCACGCATAAAACATTCAGGTTTTCCAGAACATTCTACTCACCTTCTTTGGGCTTTCTAACACAAATGATGAGGGAGATGACAAGGAAAAACACAGCACCACACACCACAGCAATCAGGATGACCAGGTACAGGGACAAGCCAGTCCTCTGGAAATCTAAAGTGATACAACAGAGGACTTTAAGACAGAGGAGCCCTCCTGGGTGACAGCAGCAGCAGTTACATGACATTTACCATGTCCCTGAGGACAGCAACAGCCAGCCCTGCCTGAGCACACAGGACTGTGTCCCTGCAGAGCCGTGTCCCCAGAGACCCTTGGTCCCGCAGCTCTGAGTGGGTGTCGTGTGACCCAGCACTCTGTGTACACCTCACCAAGAGACCACAGCCATACAGACAGCGTCCATCTCATAGTGCTGAGGTAACAGGGATGTGAGCTGGGCAGGATAACTGCACTGCACATCATGAAATAAAACTTTCCATTCAAGGGTGCTGCTCAGTTCTGTTTGGAAAGTGTCTAAACCTGTCACAATGCTGAAAAGCTGGAGGATGTGTAGATCTGCTCAAGGCACACATTGAGGTTTTTCTGCTGTTTCAGCTTTGACAGTCTAAGATAAAAATGGACCAGCTGCTCAGGAACACAGCAGCAGCTATATGTGCCCCATATGTCAACTTTTTTTTTTCATTCTTCCATAAAAACATCCAGAGCCTTTTAAAGAGTCACCATGAATCATCTGGGTCCTTTGAGAACAGCCATTAATGCAATTTTCAGCTGAAAAGGCAGAATACCACTTTTGAAGCTGAAGTTCCTGACTACATGTCCCAGCATCTGGTTTGGGTCCTTAATCTTCTTCTCAGCTTGGTTTTGTTCTTACTTACCACGAATTGTATCATTCTTCCCTGGATATCCCACACCACTCTCGGAAGTCGTTGCCGTTATGGGCAGATCTGCAAAACAAATGAGTGAAAGGCTGACAGTGCATTTCCAGCCCTCATTTTAGCACCCGGAGATCTGGGATTAGAGCTGTAGGATCAGAAGAGAATGCCTCCATCCCCTTTACAAGGCAGAGAAAATAGGCAAACTGCAGAAAAGAGCACTATGTATACACTACACTATAGGGAGAGTACATGTAGTACCATACAGTCACTGGATGGATACTGTGTATAGTATATATACACACTATACATGTATACACAAACTACATATACACACACCAGATGTGTATTTGTTTGTACAGACACACCTGCAGTAGTGGTGGAGCCCCATGGAGTCCAGGAGATTCCTGAAGTACCTCTGGACACCAGCTCTGTTTGTGTTTTTTCTGCAAGAACAGTCAACACCTGTCAACATCTTTCCTCAGCTTCTGGTGACCAACACCAGCTTCTAAAATCCTCACCTGATTTCTGGGGCACCGTAGATCCAAGAGAAACATAATCCAAACATAGAAGGTTTCTAGAAGCAGACCTACTCTAGTTCAGGCCTAAATTCCCACATCCCACAAAAACAAATGGGAAACCACAAGCCCTCCCTCAAAACTGCTGTCCCTGGTCAGGTACATGTTTTCAGTCAGGTCTGAAGCAGCTTTTGCATCCCTCGTGTCTGCCACTGGAGACACCAGATCTGCCTCCCCTCAGCAGCTTCCATTCAGGATCAGATAAAAAGCAAAAAAGCCCTCTAGAAAAGAACCAAGCCCAGAACATCCCATCCCATATGCTCTGCAACTTAGGAAATGGCATTTTCAGCTGTCCTAAGACATGTACAGTCTCTCCTACAGAGGCACAACCGATTAGCAAGCAAAAAGCCATCTGTGGAATGGAAACTGGGGAAAGGAAGATCTGCTTTCAGAAATACCTGGGTTAAAAACTGAGGCATATGGACTGAAAATCAGTACTGTCAAGACTCTGTTCCCCAGCAATAAAACCACTGCCAAGCACTGGTGTCACACTGCCCCAACACCCCATCCTTGCCATCAGCTGTCACCGCTCTCACCTCGACCTGTGGTTGAGTGGTGTCCCCCCGTGGTTCCCACATTCCTCTGCAAGGCCACTGTTGTTGTGGGCAGATCTGCAAGGTGAGGGGGAAGGAGACCATGGGGTCTGACCATGTTGGTGATGCTGCTGTGATACAGAATTCTCCACAGGAGGGATAGGCGCAGGAGGAAGCAGCCCCCAGCCAGCTGACAGGAGGGGGATGCTGTGCCAGCAGCGTTAGCCAGTGTCTGCAGCACTGACCCCTGTTCCCGTGCTGTTCCCTCCAATGTGCGACTGCTGTGAAAAGCTCCACAGGGCTTCAGCCAAAGCTTCGTGCCCTGGGAGCTCAGCAGGCTCTGCCTCTTTCACAGGTAGTACCTGTGCTTGGCTCTGCCATCAGGGGCTTCACGGCTCTGCTGATCGAGTAACCAGCCAAGGAGAGCTGCAAGTTTTCCACCAGGCACCCATCACGGAATCATTTAGACTGAAAAAGGCCTCTGAGGCCATTGAGTCCAACCTGCCACACATCATCCCGCAGAGCCTGGAGGTGTCAGAGCCTGGTGTGTGTGTGAAGTGCAATATGTCTCCCTGAGACACGCAGCTGGTCATGGGGAAGAAAGGCCAGTTTGCTTTGTTCCCCCACTGCATTACCACTCACTTGTTCCTTGTTCTCAAAATAAAGCCCCGACTCCTTGTCTAAACCTGCTGAACTGCAGTGGGCAGCATTACAGAGCCAGGGAGAACTTCAAAAAACCCACAGAGGAATAAATAAATGAATGTTTGAAGTAGAAACCCTCTTTTGCCTCAGAAAAGAGCAGTTCCTCAAAGAGGAGGAAACTGAATACAGGAAATAAAGAAGAACACCGACTGGAGCCAGCGGGGAGGAGTGTGTCGGGTGCTGAAGGCGTTTGGCATTTCCTTCTTTCCGGGCAGGGAAGTAGGATGCTGTTCCTTTGCGCTGCAGGACGTTCTCTTCCGAGCTGTGGCTGTGGGCACTCACCTGTCACCGTCAGCTGCACAGCATCGCTGCGCTGCACGGCTCCGGCCCCAGCCCTGTTCTCTGCCTCGCAGAAGTACGTCCCGCTGTCAGAGGGCCGCAGGCTGTGCCACGCCAGCTCAGCCCCGCTGCTCAGGAGCACGGCTTTCCCCGCCGGGGCGCTCCGGAACCAGCGGTAGCTGATGGGAGGGGACCCGCTGGCCTCGCAGGTCAGGCTGGTGCTGGCTCCGGCCGGGAGCGTCAGCCCCGGCTCTCCGGCTCTGATGATGGGCTTGGTGGCTGCCACTGGAAGGCAAAGCAGAGGGGCCCAGGTCACAGAGCCCTGGCTGTGGCGGGGATGGTCCCCCTGCCGCAGCAGTTCTCACTCTTGCTGTCGGTGCCTTCCCAGGAGAAAGCAGCTCAGCTCTCGCCTCACCTCCCTGCGCAGGATGGGTTCAGCACTGGTGCCCTTCTCTCTGGCCTGATGATGTCTCTGTGCCTCTATAAACCCCCCCCCCCCCACTGGGCAGCGGGCGGGAACGCA
>VZTE01001767.1:780507-801558 GCA_013397775.1 Eulacestoma nigropectus
GGAGAGCAAGCACATTTAGTCAAAAAACAGCCATGCAGTATCCCTGGGACTTCCCTACTGCTGCATGCCCCTGGGAAGCATTGAGCCATTGGCTACAGATAGAGCCAGGGATGAATTGGTGATTGAGGAGCTATAGGTCCTCCCCTAGCTGCAGGGTGCTGTGTCCTGGGCAGAATTTCTCTCTGATCTATTTGCTGCTTCTTGCTGGAGGCTGACACTGATCAGCAAAATGCTTCTGCATGGGAAAATGTGGTCACTTCCTACCTGCTCTCTCCAATTCCCAAAAGCCTTCCTGAGCCAAGCCTTGCCCTCCTGAACAGCCTCCTTCTTGGATTTACCTTTAACAACCTCCAATTTGGTGGTGATCTCCTTTGCTATCAGGCTGTTGTTGCTGTCTCTCCAGGTGACCTGGCAAGTGTAGGTTCCTCTGTCAGAGACCTCCAGGTTCAGGATGAGGAGAGACACGTTTCCTGGGGCATCCTTCAGGATGCTGACTCTATCCCTGTACTCTGACAGGAGAATGTGGTCACCAGAGCCATCCCTCCGAAAGATGGTGCCTGAACCTTTGTCATGTACCACAGTCCAGGTGAGGGTTTGCTGCATGAGGTCCTCCACAGGCACATAGGCACAAGGCAGAGTGATAGACCCCTTCCAGACACCTCTGATCTCACTGGGGCCACTCAGGTGCAGAAAAGCTGCAGGAAGAAAGGAGGATGAAAGTTAAGCCACAAAGCAGCTGGGTGAAGCAGCTCCCAGGTCGTTAAGCCATGGCAAGAGCATTGGCAAAGAGAACCCACCAGATGAGAAGCATAGGCAGGCAGTGGGGATGATGAGGGATGGGCTGCTCATGGGTGGGTTAACCAAAAATCCGTGTGGTGTGAGGCAGATGGACGGGAGGTGGCTGATGGCCAGGGGCACCAACTCCTGCCATGTGTGCAGCCCAGCTCTCCTGCTCTGCCTGGTGCTTTCCTGCCACCACCATCACTGAGTAGAGACAGGGTCAGAGTTATTGGATAATTTAGGCCTGGGGGAAGGAGTTGGTCTAAAGTCCAAGTTGCAGCTCCCTGGTCTCAGCCAGTGTCTGCTCCAGACATCATCCTTGGGGCTTCTGAGGAACAGCAAAGATTTCTCTCCTCTACTACCTATTTGTTTTTCTGAAACACACCACTCTCTCAGCCTAAGCCAAACACGAGAAGCTTAAACCATGGGGTAAAGAAGCCTAGAACTCTTTACATTTTCCTGTGAAAATGAGGACCATTGCCTTTGTCCAGTACATTCCTCTCACTCTGAGGACTGAATCTAGGTTTCCACAGACACTTCTTTACCTTTTCTGGTGGTTTTCAAACCTCCCTTTTCCTGGAAACACAAGCACTAATCAGACCCTTTGTGTTCCATGAAATAACTGTCACCACGTGTGTGGGATCTCTGTCCTCCGTGTCCATGGGCAGCATTTCCATGGCCTCATGCACTGTTGCACTCTGTGACCACTGGATCTGAAACACCTGGAGCCCCAAGCCAGCAGTACACAGACTTGGCCTTTTTGCCATATCTCTCTTCCCAAAACAGAGCCACCCCTGCCAAGCACACGCAGACACCCCAGTGCAGGGCAGGGGCTCCCCGGGCAGGGGCCCATGCCCACACCAGACTCACCGCTGCAGTGGAGAAGGGAACTGACGAGCACGGCTGCTTGCAGCAGCATTCCCATCCTTCCCGGGGGCATGGCCGCTCCCCCTCCAGCCAGGCTGACCCGCTTTCCCCAAGCTGGGGTAAATCAGGAACACTTCCTTGCCTGTGCTCACTCTGTCACCGAGTGTCCAGGACAACGGCTGGTGGTTTTTCCTTCCTCTTTATCAGGAAAAAAGTGTCTCAGTGACCACTGTCAGAGGCGTGGGCAGAGCGGAAACCCTAAGGAAGGGTGCAAAGAGGAAAGTTTAAAAATTGCTTCTATTCTATTTTGTATTTTCTGCTGAGTATGCTTCCCCTCCACTTCTGTTTTTAAAATTTTTTCCTTTATTTCTTTTGATTCCTAAGCAACTATTTCTTCCTCTTTTCCTCCTTGTATTGCTTTCTGACGAATAAGCTTTAATACACAATTACACACACACAGGTGTGAGAGAGAACTCTTAAGGAGCTGAACTATCTAGGTCCTCACAATTCACTTTCTCACCAGCTTCTGTGACACCCAACACTATGTTTCAAGTTAAGGTTCATGAAACACCTTAAATCTTTACATTACCAGTGTGAGACAGATGATTGTTGTAGGCCCCTTCCAACTGAAATATTCTGTATCACTGTAGCACATTTAAGAGATGGGGAATTCAAGTATACAAATCTAAAGCAAAAAATTTCCCGAGAGCTGCAGACACCTAGACCACCAGTCCCACTGCATCTCATAGATAGATCCTCCCTTCTCACAAAGCAGTTTAGCTGCTTGGTTTAATTGATTAATTGTTTTAAATTACAAGCCCTGATTGGGGCCATACATCCCTGCAATGCCTTCAGACTGCTTTGGAAACAGGTGAACATGGAGATGCCCAGAGAGAAAAAGAGGAACTTGTCAATGTAGAAAATCTTTGAGACCATAAAGTCACGGTTTCTTAATTGAAATGATGTATTATTAATAAAATGCTATAGTTAATCTCTATAATTCAGTAATTAAGCACTAGCCCTGTCTAAGAGAAGTATCTGTTTTCTATTGAAATACCCATTTCAAGGGATTTTACTGCCTTTTGCTGTCTTCTACAGCTATCAATTTTTCTTTTGTTCCAATGAAAGAATCTCTTCTACTTCATTGCATTCAGCTGAACTGAAATGAGCCTTTGCTGTTGTTACACCCAAATTCGACATCCCATCCTCAAATACAAATAATCAGACTAATTCAATGCAGCCAACCAAATCCCAGTCCCTGGTCTGGACACAGCTGTGCTGTAGTGATAGTGAGACACAGTTAGGGTCTGCAGTGGCACAGTGGGATCCTCCCTTGTGGCCCTGTATTCCTTCACCAGAAATTTCCCATGAGGTGCCACTCCAGCCTGCAGCCACTGGGATAGGGAGAAGCAGGAAAAGCTGCTGTGGGGGCTGAAGTGTTCACATACTTCTTGGTTCAAGGGAGGAAAAGTTCATGTTAAGGTCAAATCATTGGAACTCCTTTGCAAGGAACACAGCTTGCTGGAGGAGGGCAGAAGCCTGTATTGTCTTGAGCTAAGTCAAATGGAAACTGTGCTGGTTTTGGCTGGGTAGAATTAACTGTCTTCACAGTGGCTAATATGGGGTTATGTTTTGGATTTGTGCTGAACACAAGGTTGACAATATAGAGATGATTTTGTTATTGCTGATCAGTGTTTACATAGAGCCAAGGTCTTTTCTGCTTTTCTCATGGCCATGGTGGTGAGGGGGCTGGGACTATATGGGAGACTGGGAGGAGACACAGCCAGGACAGGTGACCCCAACTGACCATACCACATGGCATCGTGCTCAGTATATCAAGCTGGGGGGAAGAAGGAGGAAGTGGGGGGGGGGTGTGTATATGGAGTGATGTTTGTCTTTCCAGGTGATCATTACATGTGACAGGGCTTTGTTCTCCTGGAGGTGGCTGAACACCTGCCTGCCCATGGGAAGGAGTGACTGAATCCTTTGTTTTTCCTTGCTTGTGTGCCAGCTTTTGCTTTCACTATTAATCTGTCTTTATCTCAACTCACAAGTTTTCCAGCTTTTGCCCTTCCAATTGTCTCTATAATCCCACTAGAGGGAGAGTGAGTGGGTGCGCTGGGCTTGATTGCTGGCTGGGGTGAAAACACGACAGGAATGTATCACTAGTGGGGTTTGGACCAACCAAGAAGCTGAAACTCAAACTGTGTGACTAAAAAAGATGTGTAGATATTTATTCACATATTTACATTTACCCTTTTGATTGGGAACTGTGGCAGGAAAAGTCTTGTCCTTTATACAATGCAGGACCAGGCACCTGTACCTAAGGTGACTGTGGCAGCAACCCCTTACTTCTGCTTTGGGCAGCTCTGCTATCATGATACTGCTTTTTAAAACAACAATCTTGTTTTAGGAGACAGCAAAACATTCTGAGCATGGATGGGTGAGGTGGCATCACAAAGCCCAAGAGAGGCAGAGCGACATCAGTTTTTCTTGTATTCTGGAAAACTCTGTTAGAAAGCACACAGGAGATACGAACTGGTGGCAGGGATCCCATGGTCGGTGTGGGGAGGGCTGGGTTGGAACAGTGCAAAAGTAGATCTGAAAGGAGCATGAGAGGGGCACTTGGCACTTTCTCAGTCTGCACTCGCCACGCCTGGGAGTGTTCTGTGAATTCCCAGCACGTGAACGATAAGGAAGAGCAATCTTTCCTCCCCAGACACGGAATGATAAAGCCAAGGAGCCAGTGCAGCAGCCATGTGGAGAAGGAAGGAAGGAAGCTGCTGCTATGGTGAGGCCCCTGCGGTCTCGGGTAACAAACTGGTGACTCATCAGGATGCAGTGCCCCCACCCAGCCTGGCACATGGGGGCTGGTGACCACTGCCTGGCTGCTGGCCCTCGGGCACAGGCTGGGCAGCAGCTGCACTGCACTGGAGGTGCACTGGGCTGCAGACAGATTCAGCCAGCTTGTCATAGCAGAGCAGTCTGTCCACAGCTCCACGTGCCAACCCCACTGCCGTGTCCTTGTCCTTATCCTGAAGCAGAGCAGCATGTTCTGTATAAAGATCCTTTTTCCTGGCAGTGGAAATGATGAACACTTCCTTACTTTCAGGAAAATCCCACACAAACTTTAATGCCCATGGTGTTGGTTACCCCAGGCAGGGTCTGCACAGGGTGTCATGTCTGGATCTGGGGTCAGCCTGATGCTACAGATAATCTGGGCTGTTCCCTATTTCCTTCTGTTATCTCCAGTAAATATTTCAATCTATACCTTATGGAGCTGAGGGCCTTGCCTACTGAAGGGTATGGAGCACATGTACACAGGTGCACTACATCTGGTGTATTTTTCAGCACACGTGGTATTTTGAACTTTCACATCATCCCTTTTGAAAAACCAGTCCCAGGTGCCCTTCTCCTGGGCTCTGGAAACAGACTAGGCTTTCCTCATCATCCTAGTTATTCCTGAACCAGCAGCAGCTGCATCATGAGACCACGCCAGAGGAGCATGAAAGCTCTTAATTCTGAAAAATCAGTAAACAGGTTTGGGAAACATTGGCACATACAGGAACACACACAAAGAATGTACAAGAAACACAGTAATGTTTTTGCAATTCTTGAGTTTAATTACTTCAGCATGTGGGTTTTTCTTGCTATTCTGTCTTCCCCCTTCCATTGCAATCTTTCTTAGGAAAGTTGCACAAATACTTTTCCCAGACCAGTACATAAACCAGACACACAGATGCACAAACTTTTTATTTTTTTGCAATTTTTTTAAGCCTTGGTTTCTTAACTTTTTAAGAGAGAAAGTGTATTAAAAACCCATGATGCGCTCAGACCCAGTATTTGACAGTGAGCTGCACTGAGGGGAGAGGACTCTGTGACAGAGGAACATGACACTAATCCATAACAGAAATTACAGTCCAACCTGCACAGGGAGTCAGAGGTGCAGATCAACCTCCCAAAGAACTCTGTTGTCTGCATGGTGCTGTCAAACAGCACACCAGAAAAGTGGTTTTCACTGTCTCACTCTTGGCAAAACAGTGGCCTTTGGGAAGGAATTAACAAACCAAACCTGACCTGGGACAGATGCAACATGCTCACCTCCCCCTCTCCCTTCAGCTCACAAAACTTGAGACTATTCAGCCCTTGGCCTCAAGAAGTCAGCGAAAGAAAGACTGTGAAGGCTTGAATAAGACAAACTTGACAAAAGGCAATTCAAAAGATGGAAAACGAGAAGGATCACAAGGTAAGAACAGGTACAAAAGCACAGAAATAAAATGACACTGAAGGTGTTACACACTCAGGAGCAGGACCTTCCTTTGCAACAGAGATTTGACAGTGAAGCACAAATCCAACAAAGTCAGGCCAGCACAGGTAACATGCATTATCTAGCAGGCTTCAGAATATCTACCTTGGATTCTTGAATATAAAAGAGCTCAGCACTTACTAGTTCAGGAACGTTAGAGAGAACAAAGCTTGCAGGTAGCCTGAATTCCTAAAACTGGAAAAAATTTAAAGTAATTGTGCCGGTAGGAATATCAGGTAATATTATCCAAGGGGGTTTCTACCTGCATCCAGGCCTCTTGCAGCCCCAGCAGTTGGCTATCACTTCAGCACATGGCAGGTTTGTGTGGGCTGGTGAAGCTATGACATGCTTGGTACTAGCACAGAACTTGCTGCTCTACTGACACTGGGGCTGGGCTCCACAGTACAGCTGCTCAGAGAACTTGGGAAACAGTGCCAAAAGAAACTCTGGGGAAAGACTTTTTGATGAAGCAGACGCTAGTGTATGTAATTCATTGTCAAAAGACTCAGATGCATCTGGTTAATTTGACTTTAAGATTCCATGGGCAGAAATTGCAGCATGAAGCCTGGTGTCCATACAGGGGCAGGGAACAATAGCTGCTACCAGCACAGAGATACCTTAATGTGACACCCTGTGTCAGTGCAAGGCACCCCAGGGCTCCCCTTCTCATTTCAGGGGCAGCTGCTGGCCTTTGCTAAACATGAATCAGTCCTACTGACCATCTCCAAGGATACATGACCTGTGAACTGGGGGCAGGTTACCCCGGAACTGCCATGCAATGTGCATGAGAAATCAGCACTACACAGGGAGGCAAGCACTTCCTACCACAACTCCTACAATCCAGGGCAATGGATGTGTGCTAGCATGTTAAAAAATAATACTCCACAGTTAAAATGTCATTTTCCATAGGAAAAATGTTCCCTATACCTAGGAGCAAATCTAGGAGTACGAAAGTGATCTAAGCAGATGCAAACAATCGTAGCCAGTAACTATCAAAAAAGAAATCTCAAATTAAAAACAAAATTTAAAAACATCTTAATTCCAAACAGTAGGCAAGCCACCTATTGAAGCAGGCTCTCCAAAGAGTAAAACCCAGGTTCAAAATATCACACACCACATTACTATCCAGCTAATAAAAACAAACACTGCCCCCCAACAAAGAAACCCAGCCAAACTTTACAAACAGGATACAAACAGATTTCCTCTTGCAATAAGAATATTGGATAAAAAGTTATGGAATACACTGTGGTATGTTTACAGGGTTGTTTTTCTTCCCCTCCGTCTGGTGCCTTCACTCCACCAGCTCTTGTTGTTGTTGAGCCTGTGTTCAGTTCTCCCAGATGTGCTCCCTGCTTGCAGCAAGACAACTTCCATTTGTCTGCGCAGAACAGGGTCCCCAGGAAGCAGGTGAGGACCAAGCTCACACTTTTTGCTGCTCCACTCCTTTGGTGCTTATTCCACAGCACTAAGCCAGTTACAGATGTTCTATGACTTCAGGAAATTTCTATCTCAGAGGCCTCATCTATGAAGTTAGCAACAGGACTGAGAAGCAGGAGTGGAAACAGTTTATACTCTCCATTCCCATCTTCTGGGAGGAGAGGCGGATCACCCATTCCCAGAGTGTCCAGAGGCTCGGCCTGGCTGGCTGGAGTTGCAAGTGGCACAATGGTTCCACTGGCTGATGGAGGCTGGAGAGCAGGTTTCTCCTCCAGGGGAGGCAGCAGAAAGTCTTTCAGATCGTCCACCTTCCCTGCAGCTTCACCTGAAGGCAGCTCTTCAAATAGGGAAAGCAGAGGGTTGGCCCTGTACTGGATCAGCTGCATATCTGAGGGAAAAGCAAAAATTTCAAACTGTTTCACCAACTGATAGCTCTTATTCAAGGCAAGGAAATCTGGAAACGTTGCTTCAAACTTGGTGTACTACAGGAAAGCCCAAGCTGGACTGGGACAAACCCTACATCCATGGCTGTCAGAGTGAAGCCAAAGCCCCTGTGCCTGGAAACATCAGTGCCTGAAGCCCACTGCAAGCCCCTGAATCTCACAGCATGCAATGGCAGCACTGCAGTGGTAACCTGAGCAGCACTGCCTTTGGGGGGATCACAGCCTGTGTAGGAGATACTGCCACAAGGACATTTGCAGTTCTGCTCCCCACTGTGGCACTCATGTCAGGTTTCCATGTGAAAAAGGACACAGGATGGGTTTTTTCTATCTGAAAAACAGGATGGGCCTGTTAAGACTGAGGCACAGCTTCAAGATCAGTGAAACATCATAGTCTTCACAAAAAGCTTAAGCCCAGACCAAAGAAGGAGATATTACAGGCTACAACAATTCTATTTTGATATACAGTTTTCAAAGAGTGTGGAGCTGCCACAGCGCTCAGTGTTCCTTCCTGCCCACCTTTGCTTCCTGCTGTTTCCCTCTCACTTGCTCCCAGACCTTCACTGCTCTCTGCCAAGTTTGCCATCTGAAACAAAGCAGACAGAGAGTTAAGACAGAATGTTTAACAACAACAAAATGGAAGTCTTTACTGACTGGTTAATGGAATTAGATGTGAAAGGGGAAGTGAAGAGAAATGGAGCAACTGAGCAATGAGCCCCTGTTGTTGCACAGGAAGGCCTGCACACAGGAGCTCTAAGAAGGAGGCACAGTGAAATACAAATTTAACTTACTAAACAAAACAAGCTTCTGGCTAGCAAATATTTGTTCTACCTTCCAAACCAGACGCTTTATTATAATCAGTCTTGTTGGGGTAACAGTTAAACATGATTTCATCATGTAATTAAATTTTGCAGGCACTGCTTAAACGCAGCTGCGTTTTACATCAGTTGTAGTCTAAGCTCTCCTGACTGGAAAATCCTAGTTTAAATATTATTTCAGGACTACAACAAAAATAACACAAGGGTTTTTTTTTTTTTTTAATAGTATGAATCAATTTTAGGAACTGGACCAAGAGAAGTAAGTTTGTGCTGAACTTGTGTATATTTTCTGAGGAAATCCCATACAGCCATGTTCATAACAACTACAGTGTATTGCATTACAATTTTCATTTAGTACTTTTCCTTCAGTCTTCAGACAGGCATTCTGAGTGTATGACTGCACTAGGAAGGTAGGACTGGAAATTATTTTGAGATCCCTCTTAAATTCTGACATGCCAACACTGATAATTGAAACCCTGGAGTCAGCTGGATGAGATGAACCAGCAGTGTCACCCTGTGCCACCAACCCCATTCCCACCCCTGAGTTATCAAGCAAGATTCAACTCTCAGCATCACATTCACCCTCCCCACCACAGAAGTAAATCTTACACTTACATTTTCCATACCAGGGGGAGTTTCCATCAAACTCATATCCAAGGCTGGCAGCTCGGGATTAAATGTCTGAAAATAAAACCAGACCATATGTCAACTAATAAAGTTCTTGAAATAAAATTGCAGAGCTCCTGAAAGGACTGCAGAACCCAGCGTGCCGCTCCTTCCACTGAAGCATGGGACAGTGGCTCCTCCAAGGGCCTTCAGCTAGGAGCTTCAACCTGTGGCAGTAAACCGAGGTCACAGGAGGAGAAAAGGTTACCCTATTTCCCAGTGATTCCAGGAATACAGCTACGTTTCACTCCATATTATCCAGCTGAATCAAATACACAGTCAGCATGTGATGATATGTGATTGAGGCTTGAGAAGGAGAAGTGAGGCAAATTTTTTCCTTTTTTTTCCCCTCCCTTCAGTTCTGTAGAACGGAAATCCTGTATGATCTGGGAAAGGCTCCCAATATTACCATGTACACTGTGAATATCTATGAATCATTCTACTTGTAACTATTTGCTTTTCAAGATGTTCCCCCCTCTTACCCATTACAACATGGAATAAACTAGTAACATTTCATGATGCAACCTGAGCAGTATTTCTCAGAAATCAGAAATAGTGAGAGGACACTCACGTCACTGAATGCTTCAGCACCGAAGTTGTACTGCTTCCCTGACAGCATTGCTTGGAGCTCTTCAAGGCTGGCATCGATGCAGTTCAGAAAATCCTGAATTTCTTCTCTTAAAAAGACAAAATTACATAGTACTGTAAGGCACAGGTGGCAGGCAGGGCCTTCTCTTGCCCCACAATACAGGTTGCCTACAATCCAGAATAGCCAAATGGATGAAACCACATTCCTGTATCACCTTTCACTCTTTGAGGTATGGGTACCAGGAAGACTACCTGAACAGCAAGCACAACTACAGCTATCAGGTAAAAGAGCAGTTCCTCCTTCCATACCTACTCCTTCCCTCATTTTAGTATCTGGTGAATGTTCTCAGACCCCAGCCTGTACACCAGTACCCATTTAAACAAAGGTCCGATGGCTTTCCCCGGGGACAATAAATGATAAGCAAAGGACTGAAAATAATCTGGGCCTGAAGGAACTCTACCTACTTTGAAACATCGGCTTGTTGCCAAATTGGACCTGGTTCCAGGGACGGTGGGCAGGACATGAGGGACAGTGGAGAACCTGAAAAGGCAGCAGCAGGCCCAGTGCCCGCACTGCATGTCTTGCTATGCCATGAGGTGCTCCTGTACTCAATTCCCAGTGCTGAGGAACGGGCAGTTCCAAGGCACTGCCCCACATCCTGCAGTGCCCAGGAGGGAAGATACAGCAGGGCCTTCAGACCATACGAGTGCTGGGACACCACCCCAGACCCTCCTACCCACCACTGACCACAGCAGAAAAGCTGTAGGAGCAAGGGTTAAAGCTTTGTCCTTGATACAGCTCTCCTGCAGCCACAGTGATGGCGCTGGCAAAGCTCAGGTACCAGAGTGGAGCTGGGAGCTGCTCACGCAGCCACTGCGGGGAGGGAACCCCCAGCCTGCACCCTTGATCCAGGGCTGTGTGATCTGACAGAGCACATGGGAAATGGATTTGCACAAATGAGGGGCAGAGAAGGAAAGAAACAGTGAGATGACCACCAGGACAATCCACATCCATGTCCCAGGAACCAAGTGCCCACAGTGCCTGCCTGAGATCAGTGTCCTTCACCTGCTGTTTGGCAGCACCTGGCAGTGCCAGCCGTGGGCTGACGAGACACACCGATGGACGCACCAGCACTCAGGCACACCTGTTACCATAAAGGTGACAGGGACACTTACCCTTTTTCAATGTGTGATGCCAACACTTGGCTTTTTCAAGCCCTGGTAACAAAGGTGCAGAGAATTCACTTCGTCAATGACAATTCAAAAGCTAGTTTGCTATGTTCTGCCAAACAACACACCCTCCAAAACTCCTACAGGATTCCACAAGGTGACAACAGCGTAATGCTTTTCAGAAACAAGTTAATACCTGTCCAGCAAAGGATCATTTTGGTTTCCAGAGTTGTTCTCATTCAAGATGGAGTCAATTACGGACACGGGGTCCTCCGGAGCATTTGGCTGTGCAGTGTGGAGCTCCACAGCAGCCGTGCCTATTTCGCTGGATTTGCTGACATCGTTTATAGGAACTGATGGAACAGGTTCTGCACAATTTAACTCACTTGGCTGTGATACTTGACAAAGAGGTAAGCCAGGATCCAGAGCTGCCTGTGGCTCTCTAAAATGTGACCCAAACAGAAACAACACACAGGAGAATTTATCAACTGCATTACTATTCATTTCAGGTATAGTATCCCAAATCTTGATAAGATTAGGCCAGTCAAGGGTTCAAATAACAAACTGATCTTTAGAAAAAGCAGCAAAGTGGCAGATGAAGAATCTCTTACTACAGCTTATACAGAGACCATGTATGAGAGCAAAACACCTCTTTTTCCCAGGCAAAAAGCAGCAATATAGTATATGGGATTTAGGCAGGAGGGAAACTCCTAAAAGACAGACTCTGGAAAGAAAATATTCCAAATCAGTCCATATTTCACTCTGGGTATTAACAACTAAATCTGTTTTCACTAAAATCTGTTGCCACACAGAGAATGCCTTCCCTAGGATACGCTTAGTGAGAGCAGTATTGAAACTGGAGATAAAACTATACATCTTGATTTGTTTGTTAGCAATCTATACACATTTTGGATTATTAGAAACTTATATATGCATTCAGGTCCCTGTTCAGTCAAAAAGTCAAGTATGTGCTTATTTGTTGAACAGACAGAAAAGCCTCAGCAAATTAAACCTGAATGTCCATCAGCCTGACAAGCCTCCAGGGACTGCTGAAGAGACATGAGCTCTGACAATGACCAATACTATCTGCTGTAGAAGGACAGCGTACAACAGGTCTGTCATGCACAAATGGACATTCAGAGAGACATTGTTTCCTAGAATCCATATGGATCACCAACATTAACATAACTACCCAATTAACCCAGGCATATATACTTCATATACTTTGGACAAACCTGGCTCTGCCACTTGTGTGTGCCACAGCAAGGAGGCCATTGGTGGCATTTTCCAGGGTGTCAGTGATATCTCGGATTATCAGACCTGTACCATTTCCATCCTCTTCATCTGCACTGTGTTCAGAAAAAGCCATCTGCAGATACAGCACAGAATGAGTAAACCACAGGCTCTGACCTTTTCGTTTTTCATACTGAAGCCCCATTCTCCTTGCAGCTTCTCTTTCCTGTTCACATTTCATATGTGACCAGTTGCACTGATTTGCATGATTTTACAGCCAGAGTGATGCTCTAAAGCTGCCCATTGCCCATTACAAAAGGGAGAGCATTTGATTGCAAGGTTAGGGTATTTGTAGCCATAAGGAAGATTGATATCACTGTGTATCATCCTGTCCAACCCACTACCTCTACCCCTGGGGAGACTTACAGCTTGGCCACTCTCCACAGGGATGCGGACATACTGACGACTGTACTTGGAGGGTGAAGCACCCGCAGCATCCGTGAGAGACCTGAGACAAAGCACAGCTTTAGTACATCCTAACTTCCAGAGGGAAGAGCTGCAGCAGTGCCAATACAGGCAATAATGGTTATCATTCTTTCCCTCCCAAGAAACCTGGCTTTTGGGAATGTGTGTCAGGAAGGGTACTG
The DNA here is from genome assembly GCA_013397775.1 of Eulacestoma nigropectus. Lineage (NCBI taxonomy): Eukaryota > Metazoa > Chordata > Aves > Passeriformes > Eulacestoma > Eulacestoma nigropectus. The sequence goes on from VZTE01001767.1 coordinate 793,460, forward strand.
CAGGCAGCCTGCACTACACACACATTGTGGTTTGGAAGAAGTCAGTTATTCATGCACATTTTGAGATTTACCACTTCTGATAACTGTGCCCTTTGGAATTGAAAATGTATAGAACATTCTCTTCCCACCCACTTTAGTAATAAGGAGGAAATGTTTATTTTGTGCTTGACTGAACTTCCATCAGCTTTCTCAAGTTTGAATATACAAGTGATAAAAATATCTGTCACACAACAAAAACTGATTTATCCCTATAATTCACATCTGACACTGAACTGGGACTTATCAAGTAATTACCTTTTTCTTTTGACCCCAACAATATAATTTCCTCGCATCAAACTTAGTATAAATTGAAGAATCTAAAAAGGAAAAACAAAAGAAAACCAAAACCAAGTGGTCAGCATGGCAATCCTAACATTAAATTCTTAATTCAGATTTTACTATAAAATTATACAGTTATGTAACAGAAATTAACAAATATTTTAAAAATCCATTTGCAATTGTATCTTAAAGAACAAAGCAAGAGTTACAAACTGCATAGAAAAATTATCCCACTTGCACAGTTGGCTTTTTTTTGAAATGCAATATAACAGCACAAGTCACTAGAGGATTCCAGACCAGAAACAGCTGAGGGATAAACCAGAGAAAATTTTTTCCAGCGTGCAAGCTCCTACAGTTTCTGGGTTCCAAGTTCACTTCTCAAGTGGTCTAAGTGGATCCTGGTCCAAGATCTTTCACAGACTCCATTCCATGTGCCTGCAATCTCTCAAGTTCTGGGCTTCTGTTACCATGCACTGTCTCCACACACTGACATCCTACTATGACTTTTCCTTAGTGCTTTGCTCGTTGTTCTTTACTGTGCTACTTCTGGGACACTCATGAACTGATAACATTTTCTTTATGCTGTATTAATACAGCCTGTTCAGCTCTGTGTCATTTGTCATTCTACATAAGCAAAGAATGCCATGAAGTATCACAGAGGCAGGAATAAGGATGGTAGCACTGAAGATGCTGCAATGGTACCTTAGACAGCAGCTTCTGTTGTTGACTGTGCTTCTGCCTTAGAACTGCCACTTCTTTCCACAGGGCCTTATTTTCTCTGCAATGCAGAATAAATCAGAAGACAGAGGATGAACAGAGTTTACTTTATATGCTCTAGTTTTATAGCTTTCAAACTTTTAGAGTACCTTGCAGAACCAATGGCAACATTCCCTCTGTGGATAACTAACCCTCAAGTTAATCCGATCCACTAGCATAAACTCTGGGTTAACCTAACTCCATTTTCCATCAGGCAGCGTCAAACACTCACTTAGTAAGGACACCCTCATTCTCTGCTGCTCCACCAATAATCTTGATATGCAGTATTCCTTCAAAGCCTCAAAGCTGTTGAATAAGGACTTTGTGTTACACTCAGCCTGTTTCCAAACACTGACAGCCTTGGGACAGATCTAAAGGTGGTGTTCAAGTGGATTGGTTGGGTTTTTTTTGTTTTTTTTTAAGGAACAAAGAGACAAAGGTATCTCCTGAACTCTGGTTGATATTTGCTGGCATACCAATTACCTGAATGAATTACCAGTGCCTATATGAAGGGGATCTGAGAGAACAGTGATGAGGATGTGCAAAGTCCACTTCCAATTAGAAAGAAAACAAAACACCAATTGTCCCTCCTCACTGCATCTAACCCTGCTTGTATTCAAAAAATGAAATGCTTTTATTGCCCTAAAAAAGTACTACAGGTGCTGGCAACCAGAGTGAAATCTCAAGACAGTAAACAAACTCCCAGTCTAAATCTCCAGTCTGTAACTGAATTACAAAAACAAACAAGATTCAGAATGTTGTGTGGGGTGGAATGGGCATTCTTAGAAAACATATAGCTTCACCTGTTTCCAGTTCACATGAAACCCATATTTAGCCAATCTCCATCAGATATAAGCAACATTCAATGCACAAGCACCCCGAAACAGCTGAGTCTACCTCTTCATGTTAGCCAGCCTGACATCCATGTTGTTCTGCTGCTCTCTCATCTCCTGCACCTCAGACAGGACTTTGTGCAAATCCTCTGTGCAGACCTTGAGATCCTCAGTTCTCACTGCAGATACCTAGAATGGGTACACATGCTTTACTACAAACAGTGCATACTCCTTGCTGCAGGGAGAGTGCAGTCAGTCTGCAGAGCAGGACTGAGCCCCGTTAAAAGACCAGGTAAGACTGCAATTCTTACATGGCACAAAACACCACAACTGCTGCAGGTGACAATCCTTAGGACAGGCTGCACTGTATGAAAAGAACAAGATGCCAATGAAAACATGAGATTAGCACTTTGTACCTGGAGACAGTAGATAAATGACTGTAATTCATGATAAAAACCACTGACTGAAAAGGGTTGGGGGTTCTCTGCCAGGCCTGGTGACAGTTTGCCCTCTAGTGTCACAGAGCAAACACCAGCCAAAAAAACCCCACAGCTGATAGTGGAAGAACAAGATGATCATATTCCTTCTAGGTGTGGGTAAATCTGCCAGCAAAGGAGTAACAAATTTCCATTAAGTTACTGGGAGATGAAGTTGTCTAGATGGATGCATCCTACTCAATCTGAAAACTTATCCCACACCAGCTGAATTGCAGATTCCCCTATTGGTGTTTCCTCTACTGCCTCTTTGTTCAGTGACATTCCAAAGTTATGGAGACTTGTCTGCAGAAAGAAGAGTCCAAATTGCTCTTCTGCTCACAGCAGAATCCGTGAATGCTGCTACTTCAAACGATGGTGGAAAAGCCATCAGAGAGCAAAAAGCTCACCATCTCCTTCCTGCACTTCTATATTAAACATTTTCCAGTTCCTTCAGCAACTCCCTCTGCAGCAGGAGCATTGTTGGCTGCAACACAATTCAGGATTTTGAAAAAGACAGGTCTATAGTGCATCACATGCACATGTCTGAATGACACATCCAGGTTTTGTGGGCATAATTTTTAACATCATTTTACCAAATACTGACTTATAATTGAGCCACATGGAGTTGTACCAGGTATGCCTCCCAACCTACAGCCTGCTGGGAGTTTTCTTGTTACTCTGCTAAATTCCAAGGGGGATGTGAAAGCATCTCTTGTGGATTCCAAGCGGGAGGTGAAAGCACTAATGCGGGATTGTCCTGCTGAGGTCTGAGATAACTTCTGTGCAGGTTGGCTCACACATCTTGTCTTCCAAAGGGGATTGGGATGGTAAGAAACGAACCTATGGTGTTATAAACCAACATCCCATCCCTTTGTGCTGGAATAGAACACAGCTGTTGTGCAATCACTTCTCAGACATGACTAACTACTTTCTTGACATGATCCCATGGTGCAAAGGATGGACTGAAGGGTCTGACAGTTTTCCTCCCTGTCTGCAGCCTAGATGCTTTGCTGTTTGTTGCAGTTAATTATTTATGCTAATGTACACAGGGTGCCTCCCAAATGGAATTCATGGCTGTCTGATTTCTCTTCAGCACACCACCTCTCTGTGGGAAGACAACCAAAAGTTGCAGGAAATGGATGGAAATTTCAAATGCAGCCAGCTAGCCCCTAAAAAAAAAAGGGCCAATCTAAATTCCGCCCAAGTAAAAGGAGAAGCTCAAATACAAGCGCTTCAGAGTCCCCAACTGGCTAATCAGGGTGTCCAGTCCTTGGGTGCTGAGGCACTGGCACAGGCTGCCCAGAGAAACTTGGCTGTCTCATCCCTGGTTGGATGGGGATTGGAGCAACCTGGTCTAGTTAGAGGTGTCCCTGCCCATGGCAGTGGGTAGAATGAGATGAGCTCTAAGGTGCCTTCCAACTCAAACCATTCTGTTATTCTGTGAAAACATACAGGGTATCTGCATACCAGCAGAGTCAGAATTAAAAGAGAGTAAGTAAAGCAAGTCCTGCATTCAAACCTGCAGTCCTGACAGAGGCTTGAAATACTGTTTACAGCCAATACTCGAATATGGTCCCATTCCAGGCAGTAAAAGAGCAAGAAAATTAGTGACCGTTTTGCAAAAAAATCACTAATATTTCCTGTGCAACAAAGAGTATCTTTCACCAACCTATTCAACACTTCATATGAACGTCCTTGGCACTGAGCAGAGATTTTGTCTTTCCATCTAGAACACTCCACCCAGTGCACCACCGCTGGGACACATGGTGCCACACCTTACGTCACCGTGCACCTGCCCCACCAGGCGTGCACGCTGGGACACGCTGGTCACAGCGGCGGGGGGAGCACAGCCTGAGCCAGCGCCACTGCATTGATTCTGGCTCCAAGCAGGGGCAGCTCAGTGAAGAATCAATCCAAACATAATTGTGGCTCTCCAGCCTACCCTGGGCTTTTATTACCCTGGGCAATGCAGCCACACCTGACAACAGCCTAAAGAAAAGAGTCTGTTGTTCAAATGTCAACATGATGTATCATGATACTCTCGTCCTCAGGATATTATGGGCTGTAATGTGCCAATAGAGGATAAGTATCTGTGCAGAAACAGGTCAGACAAGGCCTGAATGTACAAAAGGAAAGCAGAAAGTGCTCATAAGGATGTAGCTTAGTGGCAACATAGTTTTGGAGGAGCAATATAATTTATGCAATCTCATCCAAATGAACTGGTTAGTGATGACCTTGCTAATTTTCAATGAGTGCCAAATGGGAATGTATTTTCCTTTGCTTCTTTCACTTTGTGCCCTTCTCTGCATTGGAGATGCTGACAGAACTGCAGATCATGCTAAGCTGCAATCAGGGATAGGAACTCTGTGGAGAAGGGCTGTGGTTTGATGATGATGCAGAACATGGTCCTACCCCAGTCCACGACCAACAGCAGAGCAGGTTTTGTCTAAGCACTGGCACAAGGAGGCCCAGCCAAGCACCAGCCTGGCATTGGGAGGGAGTTTCCTTGGCTCCCATGGTATTTGCTGGCTGTGTATGAAACACCCATACGTACTCCTGATAAGCCACTTTTCGTAACTAAGTGAAGTAAATATGTGCTAACACTATACCTTGCGCTTGATGTTTTCCAGTAAATGTGCCTTCCCTTGCTTGAAGAAAGGGTGCTGGAACTCAATGACTGAGCTTTTCTCTGCTGTGATGATACCATTCTCCAGAGCAATCACCTTCCTGAAACCATCTGTGGAGAGGAATCAACAAAGGCATTTCTTCCAGTTGAAAGCTGACTCTGAATACATACCGTTAAAGAGAAGTCAAATGCTACCAAAACACACACTGCAGTACAGTTACTGGGAGCAGAAACTGAAGAACAGCCAAAGTAGCCTTTCTTGGTGCTCAATGATTTCACTGCTCTGATCTTCACAGCTAGAGAATATGTCCACAGTACCACTGCCCGCCCTTGCAGGCTGCACAAGCAGCTGCACAGCAGAGGCCAGTGTGTGTCCGTGGGCAAGACAGCCGTGGCCAAACCATCCCAGCCACATACAAACCTTCACAACAGTTAGTTAGAAATGAGATTTATTACGACATCTTGAATAGAATCATGTCCCAGCGGATGCAGAGGAATGGTATAGTTTCCCTTTTATCCCTGACAACTACACATCAAAACAGATGCTGTCATGTACCACCATGGTCTACAGAATAAAGCAAGGCAGAGAAGTTAGTTTCCTGCCTGCCTATACAAACACTTGCAGCAGAGCACCTCCTTCATACTAGACTGGCTGCACAAAGTAAGATATTGCCAGTTCTATTTCCATCACTGCTCAAACACCACAGGGTAGATGCAGGATTCAGCTGACAGGCCAATCCACCTCTCTCCTCAGTCAAGGTTTTAACACAATTAATGCACTCCAACTATTATTAGAAAGCCAGAATAGGTCCAGCAGGAAAAGGAGGCTGCCACTACATTGTATACCTTCATAGGAATATTTGCATTTTTCCATTTATCCCAGCTACAGGAGAAGAGACAATTGTTTCTCTGGATTATCCTCTGTCACTCAAGTGATGGGTCTCACAAACACAAGCACACGACACAAAGAGCAGCACCTACCCTCTGTCCAGAGACTAAACAGATGTGCTTTCTCTCATGTCTACACAAAACCTATACATGCATCAGCTAGCGAGATCAGGCAAACCTACTGAGCAAGGACAGAGAGCTCCTCCCAGTCAGTCTGAATGAAATTCTAATTAAGGCAGCACCTCCTGTGCTGTTTGTCCCTCCACTGGTCCCAGAAGCTTCAGCAGTTATTCCTGCTGGTTGCTGCAGCCCTGCATGCTGCACCGTGCCCTTGAGTCACCCTCACTGCACCCCTCTGCACATATGCTATGCAACAGTGCCACAAGATGCTGTCAAGTTGAGCAGAGAAAACAACGAGAAACGTAGTCCAGCTTGGCCCATCAGAGGGACTGATCTGGTTCCAACACAGCAAAACAGGTAAGAGCAGTGGCAGCCTCAAAATCCAGGCAATTTTTTTTCATATTCTAGGTGTATGGGTGTACACACAGCCTCTACTTCCCTGGGTACACATATGCTTGCTGCAAGAGCAACACTGGAGCTCAGGCAACCTCACACTACCTTTAGGCACCAGCACATACTCTTACAGCTGTTACTCAAAAGGACTTGGAGCTAAAACACAAAAACCACACACTAAGCCAAGCTCTACCATCACTCTTTTTTTTTGCAAAGCAAACACAAGGCCAGAGCTCAGGTTTTCAGGGATGAAAGACTTGCCAAGTCCATTTGCTTGTTTAAAGAAATCCAAACCAAAGCCAAGTAGCTATGAACTTGGCAGACAGAATGTGTAGGAACTGCTGATGCTTACACATGTTGAGCTGCCGTATGAAGCTGGAGATATTGTTATGTTTGAAGTACTTGGGGAGCAGCTCCTTGGCAAACCTCTGCTCATCCAGAATGCAGAAATTCTCGCCATTCTAGGAAATAAGCAGGAGTAACAGTTAGTGAATAAGCACAACTTTTCTAAGGTGTTGCTCTTAAGTGAAGATCATAAATCAGCAGAGACTGTTCTGACAGCAGAGAAGGGCAAAAGATGTCGCCAAGTGAACTGTCTGTGGGAACGCTTCTGAGTACCTGGAACTCGTCTAAAAAGTTTGAATTCAAAGACACAATTACATGGAACACTTCTATGGAACATGAAATTTTCTTAAAGCCCTGACACATTAATCTTAATCCAAAGCAAAATTGTTCTAAAAACCTGCTCTCTTTGTTCCCAGGAAACATAAGCATTGCACAAACCCAATGGAATTCATGCCACTAAAGAGATTTAATCTCCCTTCATCAGTCTGCCCAGCTCCTGACAAGATTCTTCCATTGTACGTGCTATGTCATCACTAAAAATAACCACGTAACGTTGCCGAGTTACCAAAAGTTCAGACAACACAACCCAGCGGTGACCAGGGGTAAGTGTGACACCAGCAGTGCCAGATTTATTATATGCTCAAGATCAAACTTCCTGGAAACCGGCAGAGCTTTCTGCATCACTTTTATGTTGTTCATGAAGAGAACAAAAATACTGTGTTTCTTTCCATCTTTGCCTTTGTAAAAGGCAAACGGCTGGAAAAAAGTGGAGAAAAATCCTTCGGATTTAAAAATGACAGGGAACAAAAATAAACACAAGTGCGTGTCTGGGGTGTCTGGTCGGCGTGTCCGTGCGCTGTGCCCGCGGGGCACTTCTGTCTCCGCTCCAGAAGGAAAATGGACAGTTAATGGCTCCTAACAGCGTCCTTTTATCACCCGGAGCTGCTGACCTGGAATGCGGGACTGCCCCCCGGGGATGCCCCGCTGCACCAGCACCGCCGCCGCGGGCCGCACGCGGGGGGTTGCGGGGGCAAAGGAGGGGCCCGGGAGCGGCCCCGGGCACGCCGGTCCAGCCGCGGGGCTCCCCCGTCAGCACCAGCGCAAGCGAAGCAGGGAGGCGGGCTCAGGGCGCTCCGGGCAGCCGGGGACCCTCCACCGCCGCCCGCCCGCAGGGCTCCGCAGCCCCGGCCCGGCGTCCCCACCCCCCTCGAGCCCTCCGCGCGGGCCTCCCCGGGCCGGGCCCGGGCGGCCACCTCACCCTGCTCCAGCAGATGACGTCGTCGCTGTCCGGGTCCTCCAGCAAGGCCCAGAGCTTGGCGAGGAAGCCGGGGACGGGCACGGGGC
>VZTE01001767.1:802089-851477 GCA_013397775.1 Eulacestoma nigropectus
AGCCCGGCCCAGCCTGTGGGCGGGAGCGGGCGCGGTCGGCGCTGCGGGCCGGGCTCGTGCGCGGGCTGGGGCTCGGTCAGCCCTTGGAGGCAGCGCCCCTTTGTCCCACCCGGGCTGGTTCCCGCCGGTGCTCCCGTGTCCCGCTCTGCAGCCCTGCCGCGCCGCCTCCCGCTCCGCACGTAAGGGATAAGCCGTCCGTCCTCCTGCCTTCCTTCGGTGCTTTCCCCTCGCTCTCGGGCTGTGGTTTCCCTGCAGTCAGGTGTCTGTGCAGGGAACGTCCCTGCATCAGATGGGAGTTGGATCCCACCAACCTGCCTGAAATCTGATTTCTGTTCATTCGCGATTCCTGTGCTGTCGGGGACCCTGCAAAGGGCAGTCCTGGGGGAGGATTCTGCTGTAAAGTGCAAGGTTCTGGGGTGGATATAATATAAAATTTGGGTTGGTTTTGGTTTTCTTCCTAGTTTTTTTTTTTTTTTCCTTAAACAATGCAAATATTATTATCAAAGAAAAATTTAAAAAACACCAAAACTTTTGAAACTAATTTAACTACCTTCACCTTGCACTACTCGAGTAACTAAATGGTGATTAGTTACTGTGAAGGGAATGTGAGCACAGACTTTGTGTCATCTGCTACATCTGCCTTCAGGGATATTTTTTGCTGTTCCCTGGAATTACCCTAGAGGTGTGTGCGATATTGTGGTCAAACTCCAGGCACGGTCCAGGTGGGACTCTTGTAAAGCTTTAGTAAGGCTGTCCCAAAGACTTGTCCTTGACTCTTCAATGGCAGAGCACACGACAGAGCACTGGGAATGCCACGACTCGTGGCTGTGTGTCCCTCCCCTGAGGGGTGCCGTGACGCTGCCGTGCGGCGGTTCGGGGCGGTGAGCCGGGACTCTGTCACGCAGGCATAGTGGGCTGGCACGGGGGGCTTGTCTCCACGGGCAGTTTTCGCAGGCAGCCTTGAGAGCCGCTGTTCTCCCGCGGAGTGGTACTGCCTGCACAAAGCATCGAGATGAGAGCACACCAAGACCAGCCTGCTCTGGCTGCCGGGGCTCGGCGGCTCCCGGGCCTTCAGGAGGCCACCCTGTGCGCCGCAAGCTCCCGCGTACTTTGCCCTGAGTTGACACGAAGGCCATAGCTTGGGCTGAGTCAGGAGCATCCCGCTGCCCTTCCCTCGGGGTGTGTGTTGGCAGGGTGGCAGGTTTCAGGCTGAGGACTGGTGCTGCTGTTTCTTTCCACATCGCTGTCACCACTGCCTTTTGCTGCTCTGCTGTGTGAAACAGCACAGGTATGGCTTTCCAAACTCCTTCCTTTGAGTCCTTGTTGGCACAGAGTGAGTCAAAAAAGGTATTTTAAGTCCCTGTGAACAGCAGCAGGTCCTGGAGCAGCAGCAGCAAGGAATAAGGTCGGTGACTGAGTGGTGTGTAGGGGTGGGCATGAGCCAGTGTGCTGCTGTTGTTCCTGCATTTCTGAAGCTGCAGGGAAGGGGCTATTCTGTATCTCAGTTTCATCAGGTGTGTGACCAGGAGCTTCTGAAGGGGACTGGCTGGTGGAGCCACTGGAGCAGATTTAGAGATCCCTACAGCTCCTTTCTGAGAAAGGAGGGGAAGAAGGTGTCTCCAAGCTTTGTCCAACTTAATGACTACTTGGAAACAGCAATACTTGATTATCATTAGCTTCTGAGAATAGCACAGCATGTTTGGAAATCAAGAAGCGAAGCTTTGGAAGGTGCCTAGTCCATTGCCATATACTGGGGTTGAATCATGTCTGTTGGGTATCAGATGTTATAAGAGGTTTCAAAGCAGCTCTCTGTGACACTGCGCTGACTGAAAGCTTGCAAAATATCCAGCTTTGCTGCAGACAAACCTTATCTGTTCATGTTGCTGTTACAAAGACAGTAAAAATAAATAATGATAGTCTATGTGAAACCTTTGCCATGGTGTTATGTCACCATCCCTTTCTGTATGAAAAAGAAAACTGATTCTTTTGAGTTTTCTTGCCAGGTCATGTTTCTCATTCTTTTGCTTTCTGTTTCTCTCTGCTGTTCTGAGTTGCTGTTATATGTCTCAAGAGCTGTATCTCAGCATCTGGTTTAGGTGCAGTTTGTTTGTTAGCTACATTCAGCTTTGTTAAGGGTATCATTGGGTGAGACCTTTCGTAGTCATTTTCATGTGATTTTTCAATGCGGTTTAATCCTTCCTTATCTTTTGGCGTAATTCTACTGCCCCATATCACATCAGCTTCTCTTTCATACAGGTGATTCTTTGAGCCTGTGTTTACAGAACTGTATTTGATGATTTCGGACAATATCCCCAACTTTTTTCCAACTCTCTTTAGAGCATTTCTAATGCTTATTCCCAACAAGCTTGGTGTCAATTGGAAGTTTTATGGGTAAGCTACTTAGTGATCAAAATCATGGGGAAAATAATGGAACAGAAAGGAAAAACCTTGTGCAGCCCGTTTGAGATGTACTCCTGGGTTACAGATAGCTGCTCCCTAAGAGCCATCTCTAAAGAAGTTAAAATTTAAAATTATTTCATGGTGACTAAATTGTACTTCCTCAGGTAACTTAGAATAGAGAGACCTTGGTGGCAGTTTAAAATATACAGATAGTTGCTCAGGACTATTTCCTTGAGCTTTGTATGTGGACCTGTAAGATGATTTGGAATGTGGGCAGTAGTGAAAAAAGGGTTAATTAAACTATTATGAGAGCAGCACATTTGGTATTGGGAACTCATTACCAAGGCATGATCCCCATCTCCCTTGTGTGTTAATTTTGTTACAGAGTTATTTCCTTCTTGAATATTTGAGTCATTATCCCAATAGCACTTACACTTGATTTCTTCATACCCTCTCAAAATATCCAGCACCTTCAAACCAAATGGTCATATTCTGTTTCATTGTTTTTGGTTTTCCCAAATACGTGTAGCCTCCAAGAACTCCTTCCCTTCAGGCTGCGATGGGATCAGTCTGGTGCTTGCTGCTCTGCATCCCCATGCTGTCACCCACATTTGCTGAGGGTGTCACCCGAGTCTATTACCTGGGGATCCGTGAAGTGGACTGGAACTATGCTCCAACGGGGAGGAATGTGCTCGCCAACCAGAGTATTGCACATAACCGGTACGTTTGCTTGTAACAGAATTTAGTCTGGGACGGGCTTTAAGCTGTCATTTGATGAGTAATTTCATGCAGGTATTTTGGGGCATCTGAGCAAGCAAGAGACACACTCCCATAGATTCTGATCTTTATGAGTTTAATGTTTAACTTGTTTTATGCTCCTGTGATAAAACTTGTGTCAGTGGGAAAAGGGATGGTTAGTCTGGAGTGTCCAGAGCCTGTACACCGGAGGGAAGTGTATGGAAAACAAACATGGAACAGAAAATACAGCAGATACAGAACAGATTGTTCTAAAATAGTCCAGATTTTGCAATGCTCTGCCCCGGAGTTTCATTTTGCTTAGCTCCAGCTGGTGATCAGCTTGTTTATCCTGAAGCATAATGACTTTTCATCTATATATAAGTGACTTCACAGGGCCAGCTTGTTTTTGTTACAGTGGAATTTCAAGTCTTAGGCTTAATGAGACTTCCTGCATGGGATTTTAGGGGCTGTTTGAAAAATATTTTTGTTTTTCTTGCTAAAGTAAATCTGGAAACTGCAATAATTGGTTCGAGTTACTACACAAACAGTGTTTTGGGTTTAGCTTTCAAAACATCAAACTTTTTTTTTTGGTTGGTGTTTTTTTTGTGTGTGTGGTTTGTTTTATTTTTCAATAGCTTTCCATAGCATTTTAAAGGCATTTGTGCTTTTTTCCTTGCCTTCATTTTCTGTGGCAAATAGGTGGTATTTCTTGACCTGCTCTCAGTCATTTACCCCTCTATAATAACTAGCACTCAGCTTCAGACACCTCCTTCAGAAACAGCACAGCAGGAGCAGAAAGGGTGTGCAGAAACATCAAGGTCTGTCAGTTTAGCATGGAAAAGTCTCTGTTCTCTGGAGATGCTGTATAGATGTAAATTAGTTCACAGGAAACACCCCAAAATTCAGGATTAATAAAGATGTTACCACTGACTCCTGAAGTGATAATGAATGCAGTGGATTTTGTTTGGTTTCTCTCATAATACGTGAAGAGAAGGAAATGAAATTTAGGGCCATTGAACTTAAAAGCAATTAATAAACTGTCATCACGGCAACAATTAGCTAATGGGACCTATTTGTACAATGATTGCAGAAATGAAATTGCTGGCAATTAGAAAGTGATGTGATGTTGATATGATTGATAGTACCTCTATCAAAATATTTCAAGGAGTTTTTTTTGTTGGGAAGAAATGGACTGTGTGGGGAAAAAGAGGCACATCTGTAAAACAAAGTGTGAATTGTCCTTAACTCTTTGCTGATAACAGCTGCAGGGCTGACTTGACAAAGGGCTGAACTCTGGATCGTATAACCAGAGCCAAGCCCCGCCCGTTTTTGAATGCCGAGGCCAATGCTTAATATTTGGGTCTCAACTGTTCATTCTCTGAGATGTGCATTAGAGTTTACCTCCCTTCCAGGGCTGCTCTATTGCTGCAGGTGATCAATCTGAAGGGGGAAATGAGGGGAGTGACCTTGGCTGTCATTTAGGCCAAGGTTCCACTAATACCTGGACTGTGATTCATCTCTTATCTATTAAGAATTACCCATAAAGAGCAAATATGCTCGTGAGTTAAACTTTAGTACCTGTATGAGGTTTTAACTCTGGAAGCTGGTTACATGCTGGGTATGTACCTGCCTGACTCATCTGCCACTCTGGAAGGAATTTGGAAACTCTTAAGTAGAAAATAATCTTTCGGACTCGAAATTTTCGCCAGAGAGCTCAGGAGACTTCTCCACCCCACTCTACCTGCCTTGTGATTTAGCTGGAAATGCCACAAAGGAATTGAAGTGAGTTTTGAAGAGCCCAGTGAAGGCTGAAGGGGGCATGAGAAAGATCCTCCCTGTGACACCCACATGGGATTGTCTGGGAAGCACCGTCCTTCCCATTTCTTGTTTGCAGGGCACAATTCAGGAGTGCGTTTTTTGTCTGTTGGTGAAGAGCTGGGGTTGAAGTCGTGGCCATGCATGGGTGACTTAGAGCATCCCAGGATCCTCTAATGCTAAAGCTTTTGGCTGTACCCGGGAGAGTGGAGTGCCACCGTCACTCTGCTGCAGTATTGACCAGCTGCTACATATAATGATGACTCATAGTGCCTTTCCCTTTGAATTCAACAGCCAGGCCTCAGCATTCCTGCAGTCTGGGAAAGACAGGGTGGGAAGCACGTACAAGAAGTCTGTCTATAAGCAATACACGGACTCCACGTACACCACTGAGATCCCCAAACCTGGCTGGCTGGGGTTCCTTGGGCCTGTCATCCGAGCAGAAGTGGGGGATACCATTAAAGTACACCTAAAAAATTTTGCTACTCGACCGTATACAATCCATCCTCATGGTGTTTTCTACGAAAAGGATTCTGAAGGTAAATGAGCTACTGCCATCATGGAGACAGATTTTTCTCACTGGGAACTTAGAAGTATGCATGGAGGAGAACTGTCCATAAAGCCCCAGCTGGAAAGCAATTGCATTTGGGTGTTTGGTGAAGACACCAGCTGTTGGGTTAGTAGGGTTATGAGGCTGGAGTCCTGACCTGGGCCCAGGTTTCTTGATTTTAGAAACTCCAAAACACTGATGAACTCTAGAGATCATAGAGAGACTGACTGTGGGGGCACAGTGCAGAATTGAAGGCAAAGCAACGCTAGGCAGAATGGAAATAATCCTGCTGACTCTTTGCTGACTCTGTGCTGACCTGTTTACTGGGCAAGTTGCCTCAGTGCCTCTTTGAGGAAGTGATGATTAAACACTATTTCAGCCTTGGGATGGTGAGTCTCAGCTCAGTATAAGATTACATGTGTGGGCATCTTGGCTCTTCTTGAATGGATGTTGTGATTGCTCAATTGTTCTAGGATCCCTGTATCCTGATATGTCCCCCCAGGATCAGAAGAAGGATGATGCTGTTTTCCCAGGAAGGAATTACACCTATACTTGGACTGTCCCTAAAGATCACAGTCCAACTGCTGATGACCCAAACTGCTTGACCTGGATCTACCACTCTCATATTGATGCACCAAGGGACATTGCATCTGGATTAATTGGGCCATTACTTACATGTAAAAAAGGTAAAAACACCAAAAGAAAGCAGCTGAGGACTGCAGTTCCATAATGTAAAGGTTTTGTGGTGACATGAATAAGGACAGGATGTGAAGATACTCTGGTGTGCAGCTCCCAGCTTCAGGGGGAAATGCAGCTTGGTTAGAGAGGACAGTACCTGGGTTCTAGCTGGATTCTGGTCACTGCATTGTCTTTATCCCCTAGTGGTTGGGCAGGTAAGCTTGCAGGCCTCTGGATCCAAGAGAGCTGCTTGAATCCATATCAAAAGCAAGACTCTTGTCCAAGATCTAGTTTGTGTATGAAAAACATGGTGACTGGTTGGTTTCAGCAGGAGTGAGAAGACTAAAGTTGTTGTAGTTGAGCTATGCAGTGGCAGAGCTGCTTGGGAGAGAGAACTGTATTGGTAGGGATATACTGGAAAAGGGTGAGCTCGCCACTCTGGGGTGAGCTGTGAGGATGGTGAGAAAGCATCTGTCTCCAACTCATGTGACAAGACTTACTCTGCTACTGCTGTTTTAATCTCTTGTCTGAGGTATGATTTTCTGCATGAGTGATTTTCTGCATTCATTCCTTTCTCCTTTCACCTCAGGAATACTGACTGGCAGCTCTCAAAGACGCCAGGATGTGGATGTTGATTTCTTTCTGATGTTCAGTGTGGTGGATGAGAACCTAAGCTGGTACCTGGATGACAACATAGCATCATTCTGCACAGATCCTGGCTCTGTAGACAAAGAAGATGAGGAATTTCAGGAGAGCAACACCATGCATGGTCAGTGTCACCTCTGTGAGGCCACTGTCTCTGCCGAGACACTCAGGAGTGTCAGTGCTCCAGGATCTCCTCTGAGATCACATGCTGAGCAAATAATACCTCAGGGACAGGGCAATGGCTCCAGAAAACGGAAGTATTGTTTTGCTTTTATCTTTGGCTTGGATGAGCTTTTATACCCTTTGTTTTAAGAATGAGCTCTGGAGCTGGGCTCTCCAAAGCAGAAGAGGAGGAGGAGGAGGAGTTCTGGTTAGGTCCATCCTCCTATCATGTCTGTGCTGTCACCTGCTGGCAGGAGCTCTGAAGTCCCCTTTTCTGCTCTCTAATTTTGGCTTGCTTGGTTTTGCAGCTATTAATGGTTATGTGTTTGGCAACCTCCCTGAACTGACGATGTGTGCTGGGGATGATGTTTCATGGCACCTCTTCGGGATGGGCAATGAAATTGATATTCACACAGCCTACTTCCATGGAGAGGCACTCAATATCCGAGGCCACAGGACAGATGTGGCCAGCCTCTTCCCAGCCACTTTTGTTACAGCAGATATGATCCCCAGTAACCCTGGGAGATGGCTGCTAAGCTGCCCGGTCAATGATCACCTACAAGGTAAGGCAGAGGGTGGAATATGTCCTAGACTCTGTGACCTCTGTTTTTGATGTACATGATGTACAATGTGGTAGGGAACAGTACCTTGGGCATGAAAAATGTCCCCAGATGAGTGTATGATTCCTTGTCTTGTAAAAATTGGAGTGGGCTGGTTACTAATGCGCAGGGCAGCTTTGATGGGGGTGACTTGTACCACGGTGTGTTGTTCCATGTTTTGTACAGCTGAAAGCTGAGATGAGGCAATGCCTTAAGAGTTCTGGTCCCTGTAAGAGGTACTTGCATGATAGAACTGTAGACAGCAGAAGGTTCTAGTCCCTCTCTGTCCATACTTCCATAGCATCCAATATCTAAGGTTGGAAGTTCCGCTCACTGACACAGAACTCTTTGCTGTGGAGTTACTTGCCTTCTCCCATCCATGTGCCTTTTGGGACAGCAGAGGGAAGGTGGGACTGCCCATTAGGCTGGCTGGAGGGGCTAAGTGAGTGTCCACCTTCATGTCTTGGACAGCTGGGATGGGCGCACTCTATGAAGTCCGGCCTTGTTCTCGGCAAGCTCCGGCACCCACCCTGAAAGGGAGAGTTCGGAGATACTACATAGCTGCTAAGGAAGTGCAGTGGGACTACGGACCCTCGGGGCTCGACCAGATCAGTGGGAAGCAGCTCAGTGATGCAGGCAGGTGAGTGAGAGGCTGGTGGGCTTGGGCAATGTTTGGGGAGTCTGGCCTGTATCAGGAAGGCTGCTCAGGAAAATGTGGAATTTCTTTCTTTTCAAAATACATGCCTGCTACTCACATGGAGTACATTTCCTGGGAAGGCTGATCACCCCATCTTGAAAGGGAAGCTGCTGTAGCTAGACTGCACTAGAGTGCTGTGTGGCACAGCTGTACCCGCAGGCAGCAGGAGTCCCAGCAGATGTACAGTGTGAGCTTTTGCATTTGTCTCTGGGCTTCATTTCTGCTTGCTGTGCCTGACCTAGGAGCAGATTGATCTATTTGAGAAACGGTTCAAAAAGCCCCTGGTGCAGCAGACACAGGGTGGCAGAGGTGGCCTGCAGATGGGCTTCAGGCTGCTGTTGTTGCTGGAAGCAATTTCTAGGAAATCAGATGCAAGGACTTGGATGGCAGCCCTCCATCTCGTGGTCAGGTGACTGTGATAGCAGTTGAGAGGCTGCCCATTCAGGCTTTGGCTAACTGAAAGAGATTATTCTCCTTCCATAGAGATTACTTCCCTTCCCTAGTAATCTGTTGGAGAGGATATACCTTATTCAGATGGAGAAGAGGAAATGCAGAGTGGTTAATTATTTACCCAATGCCATGCAGCAAGTCATGTAGACCTTAGACCTGTGAGCTGGCCTTGCAACTGCACTGCCTCTCCTGCAAGGCTTGTTACTTATATTTGGTGAGGGTGGTAGCGGAGGAAATAAATACTTTTACAGCTGTTTATATTAGTTGTGATTGTGGCTGTCCCCTGGGCTGTCCCCATCTTCTGAAGAGGTTGGAGTTTTAGCACTGCCTTCCCACTGACTGGACTGCAGTTTTGTTCATTCCTTTGCATATCTTGTGTAGTGATGCTGATCACACCTGGCAGGTTCACCTGGGAGAGGGCTGTGTGCCACAGGTGCTCCCTGAACACACAGGTAGATGAGTCTGTAGGGGCAAAAATGCTTTGCAGAGTCAAAGCTATACTTGTTCCAAACTAGAGGTGCTGTCCTTGTCTGAAATACTGCTTGATTTGGAGATGCTGATGGCCTTGCCAGAGGAAGCAGGGGAACAGGACCGATTTTTCTTTGAAATGACCTGACATTTGTTTTTTGCATTTAGTCCTGCTGAGCAGTATTTCAAGCGTAGCCTCTACCGAATTGGGGGTGTCTATTGGAAGGCAAAATATGTGGAATATACTGATGAGAGCTTCCGTGAGGAAAAGCAGCAATCAGAAGAAGAGAAACACCTTGGAATACTTGGTGAGAATCATCCAGGAACACAAATCCTCTGTCAGTGTCTGTGAGAAGGATGCTGGGAGTGCCAGGTGGCTGTACCTGCCTGCTCATTTTGAGGGGCAGGGAGGGGCACAAGAGGTACTTCACAACAGTCAGATGTGAGAGCAAAGGGAACGGGCCAAGGTGCGGGGTAGTAGAATGGACAGAATGACTACAGGGGTCATTCTGAAGGTGTTCTAGAGGTAAGGGCTGAGGGACACAGTATAGTATGTGTGACTAGAGCTGAAAAGGTCACAGCGATAGCTCCTGGTTATGTGTTTTTGACTGAGCCCCTTCAAGGCATGCTGCAAACCCCATGTTGTCACAGAGAGCGTTTTCTCCTGAATAGGTGCTCGGGGACAGGCATGGTAAAGGCTCATAGGTCCTCTCTGGCTGGCTAGGTCATGGCCTTACAGACTCTGGTGGGCTTGGAGCATCTCACACCTCTGAGGCACATGTTTTGGGAGGCTGAGGGGGCCTTGTGTAGGGTAGGGGGAGAGACATGGGCCTTTCCTGAGGGCATTCCAGCACATCTGGCTGTTCTGTTATTTCCCCCTGTGAAGGTGTGATGCCTCTCCGAGTTCTCCTGTAGACCCAAACTGCCTTCAGACAATCCTTGGCAGCCCCTGCTCCCACTGAGCTCCCTTCAGCAGCAACAAGGCCAGGTCATCTGCTGCCTCTCATCTTTGGCCCTGCAGCTTGGGGGAAGGTGCCCTGTCTGCCTTGGTTTGCCTGGTGGCCAGGGGAGATGCTCTGTTGCTGATGTGCTCTCTCTGCTACGTTCTAGGTCCAGTGATCAAAGCTGAAGTTGGAGACACCATCCTGGTGACATTTTTTAACAAAGCCTCCTGGCCCTTCAGCATCCAGCCACATGGAGTGTCCTATGGGAAGGCGTCAGAAGGGATGTGGTACCATGATGGTTGGTGGATCCCTTTTCTTGAGTACACCCCCATCACCCTTCAGAGGTGCTGGGTGTTTTGTTGACATTTACTTGAATGATGTAAAACCTGCTGTGAACGTAGCTGGTGAGAAGGTGTAGCCAAGTTTGTGCAAGGACTCAGGAATAACCCTGTAATCCCTGTTTTAAAGGCCTGTCCCAGAGTGGGGTTTCTGTGGCGCCACTGCACAACTTCACGTACCGCTGGACTGTGCCAAGGCATGTGGGCCCCACGTCCAGCGACCCCCCTTGCCTCACCTGGATGTACAGCTCGGCTGTGAATCCTGTCAAAGACTCCAGCTCGGGTTTAGTGGGGCCTCTGCTCATCTGCAAGTCAGGCACTTTGGACGACAACAACAAGCAGGTAAAGGGGTTTTCCTGCCCTGTTCCTACCATATTTTTGCTTTCATGTAGAGAAAGAAAGCATCAGCAAAACATTAAGGAGCATAATAAAAACAAATGTGCAGTAGTGTAAGCCCAGGAGAGTCAAATCAAAACCTTGTTGTTGGGCAAGGTAATGGTGGGACAGGTGGTGCTCAGGTCTCTCCTGGGAAAGGCCAGTAGTGTTCTGGGCTCTCAAGAGTTGCCCTCAAAACAGTTCCTGAGCTCTGCTTTTAATTCATAGAGAAACTTCGCTGAACAACTGTACCTTGGAACAGTTACCTTATAGGTAACTCTTGTCCTGAGGCTTGTGTAGCAGGCTGCTTTCAGAGAGGCACTGGAATAATCATTGCAGTCCCAGAAGCACTGAAAAGACATTTCGCTTACAGGTGTTCTGCTTGGCTGCTACAATGCTTTGAGGTTTGGGTGAGCCTCATTTATTCTGCAAGAGAAGTTAATTTTCAAGCAGAGCTGACTACAAAAAAAACATGTGAAAATCCGTGTCAGTCTTATGCTTTTGATGGAGAGGTGAAACCTGAAGGGCAGGCAGAACTTCCTCTTGGAATTTCACTCAGGGGTAGTCTATTCCTGGCAGTAAGTCTAGGGAAGACAGTAAATTGATATCCCTGACCAGACAGGAGCAAAGCCTTGTTGTGAAAGACAGCAGATGGCAAATCAAACCCCCGCTGCCATCCTGCAGCGTGGCTCGTGGAGCAGTGACGGATGTGGGCACTGCTGCCCGCAGAGCCTTCTGGGGGGGAGTTCACATTCTGTGAGGGCACCATGTGACTAAATTAGGAGTGCAGAAGAAATCAACATGCTACCCAGGGTAGAAGTGTGGATCTGCTGAGCAAAGAGGATTGGGAATACACACAGCCCTCGAGGTGAAGGAGCTGTGGTAATGATAAACATGGACAGGTATTAGAAGGGTGTAAGCAAAAGAGACAGACCTTTGTAAATGTAGGATGGGGAAAACTCACGTGGGGTGGCAATTCTGGCTCCACAATCTTAGGTAAACCTTTAATGAATGCCTAATTGTGGAAGGTGCATGGCCACTCCCCTGTACCTGTGTGCTGCAGCCTGGGAATTGCACACCTAAGCAGGCTGGCTGCCTGTGTGCTGCTGGGGACAGTGACACCAGTGGGAGAGTCTGGACACAATCACAGTGTTCTTTTAGTGGGGGAACACCATGCTTTGGAGTGCATTTCTTAGAAGAATTAGCACTCTCAAGGATTTAGGGTAATTAAAAAATCCCCAATCTAGGCCTGTGACAGGAGGCAGGAGGGGTGTGGTGTGGTCATCAGCCTGCCTTATGTCTGGGCTCTGGTCTTGGGTGTGGTTTGGACAGACACCTACATGTAGGCCTGGGGGAGGAAGGGAGCACTGACTTCATGGCCTTGGCTGAGTTTTGTTCACCTTAATCATGTGAAATATCATGGAAAATGCACAAGTGGTGCCTTTTGTGAAATAAAAGAGGAATGTTCAACATGGGTAAAGGGACAGAGTCCTGTCCCTCAATGAGCCATGTTTTAAAATAAAGGGGAATATGAGAGCCAAGCAAAACAGTTTTAACTCTAAGGATAGTGAATTGGTGCATTTTAAAAGTTAACAGCCATCATTGTAATTATAGAAAGGGATCGACAAAGAATTTTATCTTCTCTTCAACGTGTTTGATGAGAACCTCAGCTGGTATTTAAATGCCAACATGAAATACTACTTGAGGATGGAAGAGACATCTGTGAAAAAGGATGATGGCTTTGAGGAATCCAACAGGATGCATGGTATGGTCGGATGCTGCTCTGCGACAGCAGGGATGAACCTGCAAAGCACGGGCTGATGTTCACCTAAAGGCTGAGCTGGGGGCTGGACAAAGGGCTGTGTGCTGTTAGCCTGGAATCAAGCCAGGCTAGAGGCACCGAGTGAGATGTGGACAAGCAGCACAGCTGTCTAGAGAAGTGTGCTCTGAGTGTATTCAGGGGTGAATGACAAACAAGTTACCATTCTTCTGACTGGCAGGCCTGTCCTATGAGGTGTATGCTCAAAATGAATCTCCTGGCTGACGCCTGCCTGCAGAGAGTTAATTGCTTTCTCCTTTCCAGCCATCAATGGACTTATGTTTGGTAACTTGCCTGGGCTGGACGTGTGTGAAGGAGACAAGGTGTCCTGGCACCTCCTGGGCTTGGGCAGCGAAGCAGACGTACACGGAGCTGTGTTTCAAGGGAACACCATGCAGATGAACGGGATGCGGAGAGATTCAGCCAATCTGTTCCCCCACACATTTGCCACTGCTTTCATGCAGCCTGATAACAGTGGTGAGTGCTTGCACAGCTGACTAGGCAGATGGAAGAGTCTCCCACTGTGGTATTTCCTCCTGTGGCAGATTCTCTAGCATGGCATGAACTCTTACAGGATGAGCTGTGCTTCAGGTGCTTACTGTGTAAGAAAGCTTCCTGAGATATTTATGTGTAGGACTTTGTTGTGCCATTCCTGCTTGGTTTCTCCAATGACTCCTTTTAACCTTGGCCTGTGGCAGCCAAGCTCCCTAAACACCACAGAGATACACCCAGCACATACTGACACCGGCCAGGGAAGCAGCTGTTTCCTGGAACCTTCAGAAGCAACTGATTTCCTTGTTCATCCTGCCTCCCTCAGGGACTTTTGAGATCTACTGCCAGACGAGCAATCACTACCAGTCTGGGATGAGGGAACAGTACATCGTTTCCAAGTGTGGAAAGGTGGGCACTGCCTCTGCCCATCGCTACACGGGAGTGCGGACGTTCTACATTGCGGCGGAGGAGGTGGTGTGGGACTACGCGCCCGACCGCAGCTGGGAGAGGGAACGGCACAACCACTCTGCAGAGAGGTAGAGCTCATCTTCTGGGGAAGCCTTTGGCAGTGTCCCAGCAGACCCTGGTGGAGCCTGTTGGGTGTCTGGGCCACCCTGTGACCTGGTGCATATGCTGGTGGTGCTGCTGGTGGGAGCGCAGCCCTCCATGTCATTACGCTCTCCTTTGCAGCCCAAGCCAGCCCTGGGAAGCCCCTTCAGCTTGTGAACCCCCTGACACAAGTTAGTTTTTTGTTCCCCATGAGGTTTTGGTTATCTCAGCACTTGTTTGCATTTCTCAGCTATGCTGATGTGTTTCTGAACAACGAGAGTGGACTGCTCGGCTCCAAGTACAAGAAAGCCGTTTACAGGGAGTACACGGATGGCACTTTCCAAATCCCCAAGGCCAGGATAAATGGTGATGAACACCTAGGGATACTGGGTAAGGATGTGTGCAGAGGGTTCACCTTCCTCTCACACAGCAATGGGACTGGGGCTCTAAAGCTGCAGTGGCTCACAGCTGTAATCTAAAGGCTCACTGGATATTTAGGCATCTGCTGTGTGTCTGAGTGCAGAGAAATTGGGACTGTCTCCTACTCACATCTGCCAGCTTTGGAGACAGCAGTTAGAAGGGTTCTGTGCATAGCTTGTAGGAAAGCCTGGGCTTTCCCACTTGCCTTTGAACCAGTGTTCTGTCATGGCTCCGGCAAAGTGTGTTTTACAGCTGCATTTCTCCGACTATGGGACAGAAACAAGCACTGACTTCTGGAGAGGAGTCTGAGAAATGGAGGGGAAAATCTGTAGCTGTGAGAAATGCTTCTGGGGCGAAAGGAGGTGGCCTTGGGAAGTGGAGGAGCATTCTGCAATGACTAGTGGAGATCTGTGGAGACAGAATTCTCTGTTATGGACCCAAGGCTGTAAGTGGTGTCAGGGCAGCCAGGCTGAGGCAGCATCTGCCACTCAAAATAAGCTGCAGATCTGATTTGTGACACTGTCAGGCTCAGTTGAATATTACCACATTTTTTGAAACCAATAGCAAGGGATGATCAACATGTGACATTTAGCATAGCAGTATTCAGAAATCAAGTCTTAGCTCTGCTGGGCCCAGCTGAAATGTGTAACCACCTTCACTGTCCTCATTGTGAAAATCAGTCCAGTTTCCTAAGACTTGGATTGGGACTGACATCGAATTATCTTTTTGGGAGTTAGAGAAGAGGAGGGGGAACATCATAAATATTGTAAGGTAATATTTTTTGGGAGAAGATGTTGAGAGAGGGGTGGGAATATCCCAGAAGATGTGCTGATGGATTTTGCTGGTCTCAGAGTACATTCTTCCTGTCTCAAGGCCCTTTTCTGTGGGCGGAAGTGGGCGATATTCTTAACGTCGTGTTCAAGAACAATGCCTCACGGCCCTACTCCGTCCATGCACATGGGGTGCTGGAGCAGCAGACTGGACATCCCCAAGTGGCAAATCCTGGTAGGTCCCTGTCTCTAGCTGCATTCCTGCGTGGGCTTGCACAGCTGATTTTAGCCCGGAGCCAGACTGGTTTCCTTAAGCAGCCTCAGATGTCCTGGTTTTGTTACAGTCGAGTGCTGGAACTGAACAGTGACCGGTCTTTCAGGTCCAACATGGTTTTAGTGATACCATTTTTGTGAGGATGGCAGCTATCTGGGACATGTGTAGGACATTCTTTTATGTGCAGCCTTATCCCCCCCACACTGAGTGTGGTCTCTCTCTGGGAAGGGGAAGGTGATGACAGGTGACAGCTCAGCCAGTCCTGGAATGGGGAAGCCTCTTCTTGGGATGCATGAGCACAGTAGTATGAAAATAGTATGAAATAGGAGAAACACACAATTGCTTGCTGGGATCTGACTGAAACGCCCCTTTGTCTCATGATCCAGATACCAGTGCATTTAATTTTTGGTCCCCTCCAACTCGCCCAGACTGTCCAAGCCACAGGCAGGCTGTCAGCCAGATCCCATTGTGAAATGGGCTGCTAATATGAAAAAGGGTGATTTTAAAACCCAATTTGAATCAGCATCATAAATTCACTTCAAAGAGAAGAAAGATTATCTTAAGCTCCATCTAAATGAGCTTCCGTGGTCATTCCATGGTCATTTCCATGGTCAGGTCCAGTCTCAAAAGCGGCAGATAAAGCTGCATTGTGCTGGTACCAGACAATGTGTACATCCTGTGACCCCCTCCGTCTTGCTCTGAGAGGGGAGCTGCCACCCTGCTTTGTGTTTGGGGAAGGCAGATGCAATATCTGACAAATACAGAATTGAATTCGGGCTTTGGAGACAGGATTTTCTTTTTCCATTTGGTTTTGCTGCTGCTTGGTGAGTGGTTGGATCACCTGGTATATGCTGCTGCTGTGTCCCTCAGGTGACATTGTGACATACCGGTGGGAAGTTCCCGAGAGATCTGGTCCAGGGCCAAATGATTCAGCCTGTGTTCCTTGGATCTACTATTCCACGGTGGACCCAGTAAAGGTAAAACAAGTTATAACCAGAAAAGCCTAATTAGACTAATTTTTTAGAAAACAATGTAAGTTGGGTGTAATTTAGAGACTGGCCCAGCCAAGAGGTAGAAGAATAACCTGGTAACATGTCCAGTCTTCTCCTTGGAGAGGAAGTCTTCTGAGTTTGTCCCGATGTTTGTCCTTACTTTTTCCTAACAAACCTTCGTAAAACAATTCCACCGTCTCTCCTTGCTACTAACCTTCCTCCAGTTATTTGTGGGATATTAGAACATCTCCCAGTTGGTCATGGTTTCTACTGGTGAGAGTCATAGGGCTGATCTAGAAAGGCAGAAATTTTCCAAAATAAACGTCATGAATAAAGCAGGCAGATTTGACCATTGGTAGAATTGTCATAGCACTGATTTCACAGGGCAACAACCTGGAACATCCTGCAATAAACTGTCACATTCAGCCCAGAAATAATGGCCTTTTTATCTCAAGTTGCAGATGTTTTTGCAGTCACAGAGTGGAGAATATTTTGATACCATCCATATTTATGACTTTTGGATTTGCATTTAGAAGAGCACGTATAGTTCCTGTTCCTGTGTTTTGGTGGCTGGTGCTCTCCAATGAGAATACTTGCGTGGCAGCACTGGTTGTTTTCAGTGGGGTGGAGTGGGAATAGAAAATGATCGCTGAAAGGCAAAAGACTGTGCACAGAGGAGGGTGAGAAGGTCCTTGCCTCAGAGCTCTCCTTCCTTCTGATTAGGATATGTACAGTGGGCTGATCGGGCCCCTGAAGGTCTGCCGGAGAGGGGCCCTGCGGTCCGGTGGGACCAGGAAGGATATAAAGAGGGAGTTTGCTCTGCTTTTCCTGGTTTTTGATGAAAATCAGTCCTGGTACTTGGAGGAGAATGTGGAACGTTTCAGTAAGGGAAATCACAAGGAGATCAACCTGCTGGATGAGAAATTTGTGGAAAGCAACAAAATGCACGGTAATGTTGGTGTTGATTCTGCAACCTGTCTAAGTAAGGAGCCTGACTTGTGGTGAATGTCCTCATCCTTTTCCATTATCAGTGGCACAAGCAGAATTAAACTGTCTGTCCTCAATATTGCAGCACACCTACAGCCCAAATCTTGGATCTGCAGTGAAAGCTGATCATTGTGGCTGTCCTTATAAGGAGGAATAGTAACATCCAGGCCAGAGAGGTTAATCTCTGATGTGTCTGAGTGACTCGGAAAAGGAAATAAAATCAAACATGAAATTAACTTGTCAGACAAATTTAATTCTGTTTGTCTTGGGGACCATCAGAGTATGTTAGACTTTAAATTAATTTTCTTAGCTATGTGGCTGCAAGACCTGGCTCAGTTGTTTTAGCTGATTATCAAAAAGCTATTTCGACTGTAGAAAGATGAACACATTTATTTAAATTAGTGTGTTATTTATGTTAGATCCAGATATAATATGTACAGAAACTATCTAAAATACCCTCAGCAAAACAGGTCCCTTGACAGTTGTGGAGATAAAAATAGTGAGGAGTTCCATTTTGTGTACTGTCATTACTACTGGTTTTCTATGAGTGAGATAAAGACTCTCCAAATACACATCCATGAAGGTGTAATTGTTAACCCAGTATTACAGCTGGCAGAACCAGCATGCTGGAGTTGGATGCTTGTTTTAGGCTACACAAACTGCCCAGGGCAGAGCTGGGAGTAAAACCCTGGTGCTCTGCCCTCAGATCCCGCCTCTTTCCATCTTACTCTCTCTGTTGTCATCTGAGCATGAAAGTCTCTGTGTCTGTGCCATGGCAGTCAGCTCACCCCCTGTTTCGATCCCTTTCCTGCATGTGCAGTCACAGCAGGATTCCTTCCAGCTGTGCTACTTGAGATATAAAGTCCTGCCATGCAGAGATTTTACAAGTGGTTGGAATGTGATGTGTGTGGCCAGCCTGAGGCACAGCACCACAGGGCTGCCCACTGGCAGGATTTACCCCTTTTCAATGTTCATCAAAGAAATTGCGCAGACATTTATATGTATGTAGGTATATACTTATTTCTCCATCATTGGGCTGAAAAGGCTTTTTTAATGCATTTTGACTTCTGGAAGCAACCACTTCTGCTGGCTGACTGCAGGTTTTCAGCAAAGGTAGTTTTTGAGATTTATTTGAGCTGAGCTACAGCATGGCCTTGAGTGCAAGTCACTTTTCCTGGCTGTGAGCAGAGCTGAGCTAGGGGGACTGTCCTGTGGGGGACACTAACTGCTGTTACAGTGGGTGCTGTATGAACTTTGTAGCCTCTAATCTGCTGCCTTCATCTGAGGAGGTGCAGCACCCATACAATTTCACTAACAGCCTCTTCCCCTCTGTGTTATTCCCTGCACAGCAATCAATGGCAGGCTCTATGCCAACTTGCCTGGGCTGACTATGTACCAGGGAGAGTGGGTGAACTGGTACCTGCTGGGAATGGGTCACGAGATTGATGTACACACAGTCCATTTTCATGCTGAGACCTTCATATACAAGGTAAAAATATCTGCTGATGGTAAAGCAGGTACTGCCTACTGATATCAACACTTTTAACTTGACTTTGTGTTTGAATGTTTTTTAATGACTCCACAGCAGCTTCGCCCAGCTAGGAAAAGGAAGTGATTTTACATCCCAGTCTGACTCCCTGAGCCTCTGTGTTGTGCTGTGATTCCAGCTTAATCCTTGTTAGGGTTAGGCATTACCAGGTTGTTTGCTTTCCAAGCTGCAGCCCTGGGGCTGCTTTTTGAAAGCTTTTGTTTTTTTTGAGCTTTAAAAAGCTGAAGTGGTCCCCAGTAACACTGGCAGAATTTTCTTCCTGAGAAGATGCAGTGAGCACTGCAGCTAATGGCCTCCCTTCTCTGACAGAATGGCAAAAGCTACAGAGCAGATGTTGTGGATCTGTTCCCTGGGACCTTTGAAGTGGTGGAGATGCTGGTTGGGAACCCTGGGACATGGCTGCTTCATTGTCATGTGTCTGACCATATCCATGCGGGGATGGAGATCCTCTTCACTGTCCTGCCTAGAACAGGTAGGGAGCTGTCACCGTAAAACATCCAGCAGCACTTCCTGCTACTGCCGTGAAATTCTGAGTGTTCGTAGCTCACCTCTCTTACATACTGTAAAAAGCCAGTTAAATGGAGCAGATAATTACTGAAGTGTTAGTAAATTATGATGTTCCCTTTAAATAAGGTAATACCTAGAGGTAATAAATTGTTTTTTGGAGTTTACATTACATTACCTATGTTGTTAATCTGAGTTTGGTTTTTAGTGTGTGTCTGAATTGCGATGTTCAGCTCTCAGCCAGTAATTGCTCTTACTAAGAACTGGAAGGTGCTCAGAGGTCAGTGACACTTAGTACTGGGTTTGGCTGCAATGGAGCCCACACGGTGATGTGGTTTTAGATTTATTACCAAAACAGTGAATTGCCCAGTGGTTCAGCTGTGGGTGACCAGTGCCTGCCCAGTGTCAGGGCCATCTCTGTTTCTCCCTCAGCACTTTTCTTTTGAAGGCTGGAAGGGGTTGTGCACTGACGCTGGGGCTGTCTCTGAAGCAGGAGATACAAAAATTCTCTTGTCTCATGTAGAGAGGGAAAAACATTGACAGGACAAATGACAGCCTGCTAGTCCTGGAAAACCATGTTGCCTCTGGATCTAATCCTTGCCCTGTCCTGGGCTTTGCCTGCTCAGCCAAACACCTTCTTACCCTCCTTTTGTTTCCTTTCAGAGTCAGAGCTGGAAGTCGAGAGTGTCACCCCAGGTATGGTGTGTACAGCACTGCCAAACCCTGTCTGTGGGAAGGGGAGGGGGCAGATCCCTGAGCAACACATTGATTTGGATCTGTGCAAGGGGAGGGAGAGGCAGCGCCTGCAGCCGCTACTCTGCCAGCCTGGCACTGCCTCAGTAGATAACAGGGAGGGCACCAGTCTGTCCTCTGGTGATAGAAATAAGGAAGTTGGGCTGGTTAGGCTTGTTTGCCTGTGTTAAGTGGAAAAGGTTAGTGACCTCGCACCCTGTTGTGCCTGCTATGTATGGATTCAGATTTGGAGTGTGAGCTTAGGTACTGGCAGAGATTTGGAGGAGGGTGCCTGGGATGGATTGTCCTCCCTTTTTGGACTGTCAGTGACTCTGTGGTTTAGGGAAGTTTCACAATCATCTCTACAAGCTGAAGGTATGGAGTCAGCATGCAAACGCACACATCTGCCTTCTGCTCTCATGTTCCCCTAAGAAAAGAGCCCAAGTATGTGCCTGGAGTTTTTCGGGTGTTGTAAAGAACAGATGTGAGAAGACATTTGGTTGAGCAGTGCAGAGAGAAGGGGAGTAGTAGATACGATCCCTTTGAAATGTTCTGTGGTAGAAGTCTGAGTAGTGTACATTGGTGGTTTATTTTCCTGATTTTTCAACTTTCTTCACAACTCCCGTTTTCCAGCTGCTGTGAAGAAATTCAGCTGAGCTGATTTGAGAGCCAGTTCAGGCCAGCTGCAAATGCCACCACCTACCTACAATCAGCAGGCTTTCTCCACTGTTATTTCAGTCATTTTCTCCCCAACATTTTCCTCACTCAACATGGGCATACTGGAAGAGGAGTAGGAAATGTGTGAGAGCAGTAGTGGCAATATTAAATAATTTGGTTTTATACCATATGCAGATATCAGCTTGTGTATGCTCACCAGGCAGAAACCTTGGCCAACAGTTGTTGCCTGAGCAAACAGCCCCTTTTCTCAGGAGGTGGCTGCTGCCTCTGTGTGGAGGCACAAGCAAGCTCAGGATCTTGGTGATTCACCATGGGCATGGCCGAGCGAGTGCACTCAGTGGTGTGTAGGACAGCAGCCATGGGCACAGGGAGTGTGGACTGGGGGAACTTGGAGCAGCCCCAACCTGGACACTTGTTCTCATCTCTGGGCAGGGGACAGCAGTGGCTTACTGGGCTGGACACCTGAGAGACACTGTCAGGTTCTGGGGTGGAGCAGGTTAGGGAAAGAACCATCCATCTTAAACCTCTGTGTGGGCTCAGGGATGAGGGTCTGACAGATGGATGGCACTGGGGCCTCCTTTGAATTGTTGAATCATTAAGGTTGGAAAAGACCTCTAAAATCATTGAGTCCAACCAGTAACTCAGCACTGTCATGTCTGCCACTGAAACATGTCTCTAAGCTCCATATCTACGCATCTTTTGAACACTTCAAGGAATGGTGATTCCACTACTTTGATTGCATCAGGTTTTTCTCTTGCTCCTTTGTTGTATTTCTTGCAACCTTTCAGTTGTGGTATTGCTGGCTCTTGTTGAAAATACCTTTCTGTTTGTCTCTCAGGGTTGCCACTTGAGGATGAGGATGAGTCCCAGAAGATGATGCTTTTTGGATCTAAGGTGACCCAAGGGCAGATAGAGGCCACAGTCATCTCTCTGGCTGTTGTAGGAGTCCTGCTGCTCCTGGCTGCTGGTGTCCTCCTGGGAGCAGTCATCCATCTCGAGAGGCAAAAGAGGTTACGACGCAATAGGAGATCCATCCTGGATGATGGATTCAAACTCATGTCTCAAAAGAATTCTGGTCTCTGAAAGCCATGTGCAAACATTGGGCTGTGTGCTTGGAGCAGAGGCTGGTTCCTTATCCACAGCAAAGATTTTGGGGCATCATTTCAATTGTGCACTCTACTTCTAGAAGCTGAGGAGGGAAAGCTGGAGCCCTGACCTCTTCATATATTCTCCTCAGCCCTCTGTAAAGAAAATACCCATCCAGGAGAGATCCAAGGACCCTTTGAGCTGACTGAAGACAAGTAATGATTAAAAAAGGTCCTTCTGAAATACTCTACTTTCCCAAGGAAGAGAGGAAACATTTTATTCTCTCCAGAACAGCTCCAGTTGGTCTTTCCTAGCAGGATAGCTTAGGCCAAATTCAAGTCTTGCTCCATTGCCAGAACCAAGTTGGGAATTGTCTCCCAAGAAACTGTGAGCCATTAATGTAATTAATGTGAAGGAAAGGAAGATACTTACAGTTTTGTGAATCAATGAAGAATACAGGAAAAAAAAATTGTTAATTTAGAATTGGTTTGCTGTTTTTTGATGAGTAAGTGGGCAGACACAAATTCAGGGCACTGCATGTCACTGAGAACCCCATCAAGGACCATGACAAGCTGTGCCTCACTGTTAGCCTTGCTGTGACACATCCTTTTGCTCTTTGCTGGGAGCCAAACTGGGAGTGGGTGGTGGGACCAGAGTTCTGTAGCCCACCTGTGGGCTGTGGTAGCCATCTTCCATCATCAGCTGTGCCCACACATAGCACTGTAATATCATCCTGTGTGTGCCCACACATCCCACAGTCCCATCGCCCTGTGGGTCAAGTACCGAGCCCTTTCTTATGAAATACCTGTCCAGCTCCCTCCCCTGAATCCCCATTACCCAAATGGATGCAGGTTAGTGCTTATATATTTCTGTGCCTGGTTTTAAAATGGAAAGAGCATAGAAGCAATCTGTTCTGGGTGGCTTTCAGAGGCAATTAAAGCAGCTAAATGGCTCTAATGACAAGGGACTGCTGGGGGCTCCTTAGGTATAACAGCACCATTTTCTTCAGAACAGTGGTTATCGCATACTTAATCATGTTCAATTCATATCAAGCCCCTGCGCATTTCCAGCTGCCTTTTCCTTTGGCAGTGAGGACAAAGCTCATTATTTTTCTTTCATTACACTTCATTAGGCCTGGTGAGGGGCTGGAGGGCTGTTGAATAGTCTGAATATGGATGATCTTTGCTTAGATTTAAGCCTGGTTCAGCTGCTAATGCAAACTGCAGGTTTCCAAACCCATCAGTTGCAGGGAATTTTAGAAGCTACGTCATGACAAATAAGAATGAAGAAGGAAGTCTTTATTTTATTTTTTCCTCCTTGGCTTGTTAAAAACTAGATCAAAAATGTTTTGGGTCTGCACTGAGATAAAGGAGTGAGTGTAAATGTATTCCCTTGCTTCAGGGCAGCAGAACAGGGAAATTGCCCTTCCTGCAGCTCTGCAGCCTGGGCCCAGCCTGGGCTTTGGGTGCTGGCCCCAACCAGGGCAGCAGAGGGCTGGGAGCTGGATTTCACACATTCCATAAACAGCAGGCTGCCAAAATTCCTCTACTGTAATGTTTTCTGGACCAAGTGGAGCATCAGTGGCAGAGGTCTCCTCTCCAGCAGGGGTTGTGAGGAACTCTGGGGGCAGGCTCTGGAGAAGCCTGTGGTGCAAGGGCTGTGTCCTGTGAGAACCAGTTCCTCCCCAAACTGAGAAAACTCAAGGGAACGCTTTGGACAAAACAGAAACAGATGATTTTGCTAGAACCTTCTATTGCAGCAAACTGACAAAGCAGTTTATCAGCAAATTCACAACTGCTTCTGAGCAGGAGTCAGGTCTCCCAGCCAGTGTGCATGTGAGGAGGAGAGATCACAGTATCATAAAATATTCCAAGTTGGAAGGGACCCACAAGGATCACAGAGTGTGGTTGTTAGGTGAATGGTCTGTACAGGGATTGAACCCTCAACCCTGCATTATTAGCTCCATGCTCTAATCAACTGAGCTAGTCCAATAAACCTCTACCATAAACCCACCCCACTTTAACCCACACTACCAGTATGAGTTCAGAACAGATTTACCATCATGGAAGAGCTGGAGTCACAGGTTTTGTATGGGATAAACATAAGAAGCAGCTAATACTGCCTGTTGTAGTCACTTTAGGTAGTGCTTTCTGCCTGCAGTTTTAACACCGCTCTTCCTAGACCCCCATTAGCTGTGATGACATTTTAAAAAGTTGACCCAGATGATCACCCACCTATTTGAAGCCTTCCAGGCTCTCTCAGGTGACTGCAAAGCAGAGTTACTCGTTACATGGCAGCATCTGGCTGTTTGCAGCAGGACTGGGATGGGATCCCTGTAGTGTCACCCCACTCAGGGATGGGCAGGCAGTTGTGCCCTCAGCCATGGCCACGCCAGCGTGTGGCTCACGCTCCTGCCGACTCCCACTCCGACTGCGCATGGGAGACATGGGAGTCAAAAGCCGTTTGGTTGTGCACAGGGAAATATAAAGTGTTGTCTTTATACTTTTTTCTCAAAACACAAAAGTTAATGTGGAATTAACCCATGGCTCTCCATAAAACAACTGAGACTGGTAATTGTTACGGACAGGGTTTGCTTTCAGCAGGTAGTGCAGCCTCTAGTTCTGAACTAAGTTGCTTGGTGATCCAGACTGGCCATGCAGCCTGTTTGCAATTTTGTTGGCATAGCAGATTACTGGAGCGATGGCAAGTCTGGAGTGAGGTGCTAATAGACTGCTTAGCAGTGTTAGGGGAGAGGAATTTGGGCACAACAGCTGCAAGAACAAGGAGATCTGCAAGGTAAATCAGAGAATGGATCTGAGCAGAGGGAAAGCTGCCTCTGGCTTATTCATATATGGAGTCTGGGATGTGGGATGTACAAATAAGGCAATGTGTGCACATGAGATACCAGACCTCTGCTGCAGCACTTGTCTTGGAAACAATCAATGAATTCAGTCACAGACTGTTCTTGGATGTGAGAAGAGCAGGACTGGGCATGTGGTGATGTGAAATTAGCATTTATGGTGTTAAAAATCAAAGACAGCTTGTCTTGGAAATCAATTTGTTTGTTAATTTGCTCTTATTTTGGGGAAAGTAAATCGGTTGCTCACCGGGTGCTTTATAAACCTAATGTCCTTTGGTGTTCTTGAGAGACAGGCTTCATCCTGCATTCTTTAACTGTGGGAAGGATGGGCGAGATTAAACAGTCACCTGTCCCTGGAGAGACACAGGGAAACAGTAAAGGAGTTCAGTCTGTTGGAGAAGGTGTGGGCAAAGGACTTGAGGCGTAAGAGACAGTTCAATGCGGGCTGTGCATGTCTGGTAGGCACAGGAGAGAGAAATACGCTCTTAGTGTCATCAAGTGTAACAAAGAAATTATGTCTTTCTTTGTGTATGTTGATATGGGAAGCTTTGCAGTCTGTCACTGTAAGGAGCTGACAGAAAACCCTGCCTGTAGGACCTTCCTACTGCATCCTTATTTTTCATATTTAGGGGTTATTTTCTTCAAAGGAAAGCTTTCCCTTTTAGAGGCAAGTGAAGAGCAGCCATCTTCTTTGGGTCAGGCTGACTTGTTTTGTGAGAAGCAAACAAGCACAAAGCAAAGCTGAGGATGGTAGTGAGCACAGTGTGTCCCTGCCTGCCCGTGGGCTCCTGCTGCTGGAGGCTGTGCTGGGACGGCCGTGGCTGTGTGAGGGATGGAGTCAGGTCGGCAGTGAGATTGTCCTATTCCCCATGTCACTGCCAAATGCAGGAAGGTCCTAAGCCAAACATAACGTGGAAGAAGCCACTGGTGTGGGTGCTCTAGTAGCTTCAGTCCCTCCAGGTTTGGTGTTTCCCCCTAGTCCTTTTGAAAACCTCCAGGTTTTTGTGCTTTGGAGTCAGTGGGGTGAGGGATGTACAGCCAGATTTGGACAGGCTTATCAAAACTGATCCTCTTGTACAAGGCTGAGCATGAGGATTGTGATTAGTCCAATTTGCAGACTCTCAGTTTTGATGTTAAACATCAAAAAACCCCAAAGAGTGAGAGCAGTGTGGGTGTGAGGAGGCGGGTGGTCAGCTGGTGAGCACTGCAGTGCTCCAGCAGGGCTGGAAGAACTTGTTAGTGCTGCACGGAGCTGAAACAATCTTCAACCTCCTTTTATCAATACTCTGTGAATATACAACTCAGTAGGTTACAGCTGGCATGTGACCCCAGAAAACCTCTTTTCTGCTTCATTTTCTCAGTGCAAAAGAAATAATTTTTCTTGGGACGAGCTGCTGTTTGATTTATCTGCTCTATGGCCCAAATGTTTGAGATTGTGCTGCTATAAACCTGCGTGCAGATGTTCATGGATACATGCACATTTTTGCACCAGCCCAGTGTACAGTATCTTATTCCAAGGGCTGTACAACCGCATGGGAGGGGCCTCATAGGTACAGCTGCGCAGGAGGGGCCTTGTTGTCTGCTGCCAGCCCTGGAGCCGCTGGCTGGCTCCTGTCATGCACCAAGATCTGGCCACAGTCTTACACATGTAGCTCCGTGTAAAGCTGAGCACTTAAAACCATTTCCCACTGCTCAAGGCATGTCATGCCTTCAGGTCGTAATCTCTTGTTTCACAAAAAAAGTAAATGCACATTTCCTGACTGAAAGATTTTGCTTCAATAAAGCTGCAACAGGCATTCCAGCTCTACTTTCTGAATATCTGAGGGAGATTTATGTCAAAACTACACCCTTTCTTTCGAAAGGTCTTTGCAATGGAAAATGAAAATTATCCTTTCAGTTCACAAAGCTGTTTTGACCAGGATGATTAATTTGATTTTCACAAGGTATGACTGAAACTATTAAAAAAAATATATCAACCTTTTGGGCTGGGACTAGAGCCTACAGTGACTGAAGTTTGAGTTTGTCCCTTTCTCCAGGCATTGGCACAGACCCGCGGCAGCTGCCTGGGAAGTGCCAAAGAATGTCCTTAAGCGAAGCTGCCGCCCAAGTGCATGCTGCCCTCTCCATGTGAGCTCCTCCCTCCACCTTCCTGCCCATCCTTGCTCCCTCTGAAGGTCTGGCTGCAAGTCTTGTGTCAAAACAGATTGTGGCTCATGGTTTTCTCTCTACAGCCTTTAGAGACTTTTAGCTTGGGGGTGTTTCGTGAGTTAGCCCTGGAAGAACTGGCCAGGATCTCTTGGCATTGCTAATTACCAGTCTGAGAAGCCCAGTGGGTGAGGAACCACCTCTAGGTGTTGTTGTCGTGACTTTTATGGCTTTTTTAGTATTCCAGATGCACAGCTGCATAACCTGCAGACTTATGGCAGAACTGCAAATTTTAGGTGTAAAAATACAAGGTTTCACAGTTGCTTTATGAGGAACCTTCTGGGAAATCGATTGCTGGTGCTGTGGCTGAGTTCTGTGATTTCCCTTGGGTGAAGCTCTACAAAGATTTGATAAAACTGATTGCAGTGTTTCGTTAGCCAGCAAATTCCCCAAAGGCTGATCATCCAGCAGAGCATCAAATTACTGTCTGCAGTGATAGAGGATGGGAGACTAGGCCACAGCTTTTAATGCTTTGATAATAAATCACTGTCAGGGTAAGTCATCATCTTCAGTCATGTTGAGAGCCTGAAGACTGGTTACAAGTGGCAAGGCTGTGGGGAAGGGTCTGGAATCATCAAGCTGAACCACAGTAACACAGCGCTTGAAATGCCCAGGGATGCCACTTAACATAATGGTTGATGCCCTCATGCTGTGACCTCAGGGTCTGTAAGGAAGCAGCTGGCAACTCAAAAGGTTATACAAGGCTTTGGGAATAAATTGCTGCTGCTTCTTTATGTTCTAGGAATTTAAATAGCAATGGGTGACACTGGCATTTCACCCCACGTTTCAGACAGCAGTTTCATTCTTACCCAGAGGGACATCAGTATTGCTGAAACACAAACTATATCCTAATTTGGGGGATTTTGAATAGTCAAGTGAAATTGAACCAAGATTTTAAATTCTTCTCATTCCAGTTTGCCCAAATATTACCCAATCAAACCAAACACCTCCTCAGACTTTGCCCATATTCAATCAGTAATCATCAAATTCTTGTGTCCTGAGCCACATGGCTCCTGCACTTGATCTGTGACCTCTGACAGCTCTTCAGCTACAAAGCAACGCACTGTTAGGGCTTTCCTGTGAATCCTTTTCCTTAGGCTGCTTTGTGCTGCTTTATTTATCTGCCCTTCTATAACCTCACTGCCTGAGTAGTGCTTCATGACAGTGACTGCTTTATGGGTTCCATCCCTGCCTGCTCACCAGGATTTGTCCCANCTTTTCCTTAGGCTGCTTTGTGCTGCTTTATTTATCTGCCCTTCTATAACCTCTATAACTATAGCCTGAGTAGTGCTTCATGTCATTGACTGCTTTATGGGTTCCATCCCTGCCTGCTCACCAGGATTTGTCCCACTGACCACCTCTCCCAGGGTCTCCTGGTGCTGCTCTACACAATCCATTGAACAGTTCTTTGAGTCATCTGCAACATCCAGCTTTACTGCTGCTTCTCTCTAAATGGTGAATCTCAGAAAAACAGCAAATTCGTTTTACAAGTGTGTTGCCATGGCAATGCCACATCTGGATCTTGTGCCTGTTTGTACCTGGACACCTTCCTGTAACCAGGAGTCTGGAATCAGAGAGCAGATGATAATTTTGATGGAGCAGGGCAATAAGTCATAAAGCACATTTCTGGGTCTGTCCCTGGCCTGCCCGCTGACAGTCATGACCCAGCTTTCTGTAGGCTAAAGATTACTAAACTGAATGGAGAAGGGTCACTGAATCCCCGGCTATCTTGTCTCAAAGTGATGGCAAATAAATGTCACACTGTGGACTGGATGGGCAACAAACCTTGACTGGATTCATACCTAGCACAACAAATTCCTGACTGCAGGGCACAATCCCACACATGACAGAGCTCAGCTGGGCTTCTCTCAGGTTCTGGTTTGCTTTGTGTGATAAAAAAGAGTTTTCAGCAGGTCATCTACCTGTTCCATTTGACATTTCGATGCCAAACCTCTGTGAAGACAGAAGCAATTCGTTCTGTTCCTGCTGAGCGAGCCCCTTGCTGGCTCCTGGGTGTGTGTCACAGTGATATTGGCTGTGGCAAACGTGATCAGCTGAATCTGTGGAGCACAGCGCAGAGACAGAATGTGAGAACTGATTGAGGGAAAGTCTGCAGGGCTTTGGAAGGAGGGAGGGTCGCGAAGAAGCGTCAGTCAGAAAAGTGAATTGCAGTTTGTGTGCGTGGCTGCTACTCTGGCAGCATCAGCCTCCTCTGTTTATCTGGGGTTTGTGGCCAGTCGCTCCAGCCCAGCACTGTGGGTTCCAGGCCTGGGTCACCACTCCCAGCCCTTGCCAATGCACTCTCAAAACACCTATGTTTGTGCTGATGCTCCTCACCAACACCTGAGATGTTCTCATTGCTGTCAGAGCATTTAGCACAGACATTAGCACACCTTCCATGTTCTATGTGTAAACTCTGGGAATTTGGCTGCACAGAAAACAGGAAAAAAGTCATATTGTCCAAGATGCTGATTAGTAACAGACAGAGCAAGGTGGTGCCCAGAGATTCAGGGCTGCTTTTGCCTCTACTTGGCTCGCTTTTCTGTGGCAAAAAGACAGAAGTAATTTCTTTGATTTTTGTTTCCCACACCTTTTCAGTGTTCTTGCAAATTTGGCTGGCTGCTGATGCTTACAACTGCTTCGCCCTCCAGCAGCTCCAGCTGCTCAGCACTGGCTCCAGAAGTCCCTGCCCAGCATGGGTCAAAGCAGCACTATGGATCAGGGACAGAAAGGCATCCTTTGTGTGCAGAGCTGGTTGTTTTGCTTCAGGTTGACTCACACAAATGTTCCAATGATTCAGAAAGAGACAATATTTGGTTACGGGGACGTTCTGTGCTGGGTCTGAGGTTCAGCAACTCAGATGCTGTTGTTGATAATTGAACCTTTGCAACTAATAGCCACTTCCACTCATGGCTCTCAAGGTTTTTGAGTATTATCCTGTTAAGCTGGCAGCAGAAGAGGTTTGTAAAACTGCCAGGCACAAAACCCTCTGCCCAGCTTGGGAGAAGTTTGGATGTAATTCAGGGCCACTTTGCTTCAGATGGACTATAATTAAAATTTCATAATACCTTCTGGAGGTGAGATTTATGTGCAAATCGGGTACACATGTGCATAAAACCTTTTTGGCCAGTGTTAGAGGTGCTGGTTTTTTGAGTGTATGAAAGGAGACAGCCTGTTCCCAAATAGATTATTACTTTTGATCTTTCATGGGGCTAAGTTCTGGGAAATTTTAGGAAAACACAAACAATAAGAATACCATTCATTTCAAAGGGATCGGGATTGGAGCTAAAGACAGGAATAGCAGTGTAAACTTCTAAGCTGCTTTTATAAAATTAGGTGCATTTCTCTGTGTTTTGGGTCAGTCCTCAGTTAGCACCTTTGGAGCTCCTGGGATGCTGGAGGTTTTTTTCTCCCTTGTTTCTTTTTTTTTTCTCCTGTATTTCTCCCTTGTTACCCAGTGTACCCATTCCAGAGTGAAGTGTAATGACCCAAACCAAATCACTAAGAAGGGATTGGAAAGAAACATTTCTAAATTAGATTGACTCCCAAATTGCATCTTCCCCCTCTTCCCCCACAACTGATTTCAGGAGAGATGCAATTGCAGCTGTGATCTATTGATGACCAGAGGAGATGTAAGCCCTCGGAGAAGCTGCTTGTGTTTGATTAATGCCCAAGTCTGCCCAGCCTAAGGAGAAAGTCCTTACTTAAGTAACCAGCAGCAGAAAAGAAAAAAATGTAGGAATTTGTAATCTGTGTTGAAAACCTCTCACACAGGAAAACCTCTCATGGACTTTTGTATTTATTTTCACATTCTGACTGTTAGAAAAGAGTTAATACAGTCTCAAACTTTATTTCTTTCTCTTTTTCAGTTATGTCCTTTCAGGCATTTCTTCCAAGCTGAGAGCCCAGATACATTGGTAGTCTTTGAAGGAAAACAGTTGTAATGATGACTGCAGCCCTGGTGGTGTCATTCCTCCTTGAGATTCACCAGTATTAGAGACATGAATGACATTACCCTAAAAAATGTGTTCTGGAAGCAGGTGAGGTCTCATCAGGCTGCTTCATCAAGCAAAGCCTTTAGGGTAGTTTGACACAGGCACTTTTTTCTTTCCCTAACACATACTTCCCTGCACCAAGGAGCTCCCATTCTCAGTGATTCAGTCCTTTGGAATGGCCTTATCTGTCTTTCAGAAAAATTTTTTCCTTTATTGTTACTTCCAGGACAGTGAATGGTTCAGCACTTGCCAGTGGGTCTGGCTGAGCTGTGTTCCTTCTGCTTAACAGGGAACACATGAAAATGTTCTTGTCTCTTGCTTATTTTAGCTGGGTGAGGTTGACTTTTTTGACTTTTTTTTTCTTTTTTGCACTCGCTCTTGTAGCTTATGTTGCAGAGAAATAAAGAAGAACAAAGGCTGTCTCATTACACTTTCACTGCCAAGTAACTCTGCTGGAATGTGTTTGCTTTTCTGGAATGTGGAATGTTGTGTGCTGGAGAGAAAACAAGACCAAATAATTTCTACTCTGCTCATCACTGGCAATTTACAGTATGGACAAGAACTTTAAGATACCAGTCACTTGAAGTTAAAAATTTTTAGGAAAGGTTTTAAATGAGAAAGCAATTTACTGAGGAAAAGTTTGAGATTGATGGGGTGATGGGGTTGGGACTGCAGAGGTGCCTGGTGCCATCACTGACCTGAGGGTCAGCAGCCACTGGCAGAGCAATGCCGAGGTTGATGCTGGGGGCAGCAGCAGGGAGGACAGGTGCTGGCCATGTGCTCAGACTGGGCTGCAGGAGGGGTCAGCGCACCCTATTCCTTGGAAGTATCCTGGTGGCCATGGCTCCCAGAGGCCCAGGTGGTGAGTGGGGAGTTCAGGCTGTGGTGTCCCAAGCTCCCCTGGCTGCCCTGGGCAGGTGGTGGGCAGAGACCAGGGTTTGACCTGGCTGTTCACTCTTCTGTCTTGAAAATATTTCTATACAGTAATTTTTATAAACACCCCCTGTAATCATACCTTTGTCAAGTCACCTCATCAAATTACTGATGGTACTTTGGAGAAACTGCAGTCCCCCCATTTCAGCTAGAAGGGGCCTGCCCCAGGGCAGGGGAGTATCCTGGTGCCAGAGTCCTCTATCCTAGTGCCAGCATCAGACCTCTACAGCAGGAGACACACTGAGACCAGAAACCTGAGACTGGACAGGAAAAAGGATACTTCCAAAGGATTTTGTGGTTTTTCTAAGATCTCTTGATCTTTAGGACCAGCTCAAACAAACATCTCTTTCTGGACACACATTCTGCTTCTTTTCTTCCCAGCTTTCTTTCAAATCCAAGTGTCACATGGAGCCCCTCAAGACCAAGCTGCTGCCACCTGCACTGTGCTGGAGCAGCAGCTCCAGGGCAGCCCATGCAGTTTGGGATGGAGCTGCCTGGTGGGAGCTGTGGGACCACCTGGTGCCACAGAGGGAGTGTGGGGGGTGGTTTCTGGCACCTGTCCCCAGCCTCTGCTCTCAGCTGGGAAGAACTGCTCTGAGACCACCTCCTGCTACATTACCTAAAGCCAAGCCCAAGGAACAGCGGTTTGGTCTCTGATTTTTGCTCCTCCCAAGGCTCTCTGTTTCCCTGAACTGATTGCTGATACCACCCACCTGGCTTTCCCCAGTGCCAGTAAAGAGGCAAAGAAAGGCTGGGATGTTACGGACAGAAGGTAGCAGCTGTGTAATTTTACATAACAGCACAATTTTGGGAGGTTTCAGCTGATTGTACCCTCGTAACAGCAGGTTTTGTGTGCCTGATGCAGCTGCAGTTGATCTGTGCTCAGAAACGGGTCAGTGTGAGGAATGGGCTGTTAGGGCCATCACCTTTCCATCGGGGCAGCAGGGAAGCTGTGCATCTTACTTTGAGTCCTGCAGTTGGTTTCCATTTCTGTGAAGAGGTGCTGAGGCACAGGCTGGTAGGGTTTAGCTGGGAAGTGGTCGAAAACCCTTTAGAAGCAGCTGTGCCCCTGCTGCAGGGCAGGCAGCGCAGCCCTTAGCAGACATCCTGCCAAGCTTTTCTCCAGCTACGGCCCTTGTTTGGAACTCACTTCTGAGCACTGACATCACTCTTACAGCTTGCCAAGGAGCCTTTTGGAGCTCATAGAGTCAGGAGGGCTCTCAGGAGGGGCGCCGATGGGTCGGTGTGCCAGAGAGAGGTTTGCCTTCGGGGTGTGTGGTACCTCTGTCCCTGAAATTTTGGATGTTGAAAAGAGATGTGGGGATTCATAGATCATCTGGGAACATGGAATCTGGCATCTAAAGGAAATAGTACAAGTAATTTTTTTTTTCTCTTGCAAGCCAGGAATTGTAGTGAGTGCAGCTGGGGCTGTAAGGAGAGAAAACAAAGCAGTGGCTAATTCTGCTTTTCCTGGAGCAGTCAGATAAAGGGCAGTTGAAAAGAGAGAAGGGAATGAATGCAAGAAATGTTTTTCATACTATGAACGCAAACTAATCCAAGCTGGAATAGTCATCAGTGTTTCCAAAACTTAGCCCCTGAAATATTTGAAGAAATGAAAAAGAAAAAACAAAATCCAAGAATGAGAAAGAGGCAGTGAAAAAGGCTGTGAGTGCCTTAAGGGCAAAAGAATCCCACTGAGAGATGTCTCAGCTGGCAAGGATGTGAAGGGCGCGGTGCAGTAGATGAGTGCTGACAGGTGGAGGTGAGGAGTGATCTCCTGGCTGAGCTGCTTCCAGAGCCGACCTCCCCACACCTGAGACGAGGCCATTTCTGCTTCTCACTGTCAATCTACCACCTACTCTCCTCCCTGAGGGACCCCTGCACAGGTCCATGTACCCTGGAAGCATTTGCCTCCAGCTCTGTACCAAGACCCCAAATTCAGCAACTGAAGTCTGGGTTGAGAGACTGAAGTTGGAAAATTTGTTATTTTAGAGGAATATTTGCTTCTGAAGGATAGCACGGTATTTTAATTTTTTTTTTTAATTGAATGGGTTAAAATGGATTGTCCATAGCTAAAACTTCAGATTGTTGTTGATGACATTTATGTCCTGGCTTTCATTCAGGCTTTCAGTGAAAAAACAGCATTTTCAGAATACAACCTGCAGAACACCACCTATTCTCCAGTCACTCTCTGAAAAAGAAAGCTGCTGTTCATGGGTGAGTTTTGGGACTGTGTGTTCAGGGCTCATGGCATCCCTGTCTTCAGGAGTGTTTCCTTTCAAATTGTATTTTATCTTCTGCATCAGTTATTCAAGGACGATGGCTCTTGATTCCTGTTTGAACATTTGTAGCTGCTAGCAAAGTCAGACTGGGGTTTTTTTTTTGTTATTTTTCAGAAACTTCAAAGTAGTTTTTAGTCTACTCCATCCTTCCAGAGGCGTTTCCTTCAAACTAAGGAAAAAAGGCTTGACAGAGGGTTCCACAGCAACTCCCCTCCCTTTACCAGCATCAGCTGGCCCTGGAACAGCCCATCTGGCTTTTTCTCCTGGTATTGAATCCTCTAGAAAGTGAAAAACCCCCAACATTGCCTGAACCTGGCAGTGCTCACTTCAATCTCCTGATGGATCATTAATGACAGGTGCCATGTCACCTCCCCTGTACGTCCTGTCTCCTCTGTATCTGCTGAGCCTTCTTTGCCAAGAGCCAATCTTCTGGATTAGTGCATGTCAAATTCCATGTCCTGAGCCAATAGAGACTCCCTTGGCTTTACTTTACAGTCATTTGATAGTCATAGGGAATAACTTGAAATTTTAGAATATAAATTTGTGCTTTCAGCTGAGAACAACATGCCTCTACCCTCCTCGAGCGCTTTGCTGTTTGTGCTACAGCTGGTCCTCGCTGTGTATCTGGCACATGGAATTAGAAATAATTGCAGGTACAGTAGGGAAGTCATGGTAAACCTGTCAGGTACATTGTATTGAGCTTCATAAATGCGATAGCCTGGAGCTGACTCTTCCTCTGGCTCTGGGGAGTTCTTCCTCGCCAGGTGAGGGACACTCAGCTGACCCAGGCTGCTCTCTAGGAAAGGACATGGTCCATTACAGTGCAGCAGTTGGATCCAAGGTCATTCAGCTCCTCCCCCATGTTCCAGTTCACTGTGAGTAATTTATATGTCAGGCTTCACTGCAGAAAAGCTGGTCTAGCATATTCGAAGAAGTCATTTCCAGCTCCTAAGTCAAGCATCAGCACTCTAGTATCCCACACGTGTCCTCCATTCTTTGTTCCTCCCATCTGTCTGCAGCATGAGAATCCAATTACGCTGCCTCCAAGAAAGCTCTGAGAATAAAAGCTAAAATACTCTTTCAAGGGGATGTAACTGAGTATCTGGAAGAGATGCTCTGTGCCCAGCACCTTCTTTCCACATTTTCCCCCACGAAGAAGGATTTTTCTCAGGGAAAAAACAAAAGGCATTGAGACTGGTAAATTTACCACATTGAGAGTGGTAAATTTTATGATTTTGCCTAAAAGTCTGCCCTCAGTAAGTGAAAATATTTTGTAAAAGCTGGATTATAGCTGCAATGGCTCTCATATATCAAGAGAGAGCACGCAGTGAATGATGTGAGTGGGATGGAGGAACACGTAGGTGACCCTCGTGTTGCTGTGTGCCGCGGCTGCCTTTGCCTGGGTCGGGCCGGCCGTGGGGTTCGTAGCCCCGCGTGGTACAGCGATGTCGGCTAGAGTGGTCAGGGCTGGTTGACCCCGTCCCCTCAGGCCAGATAGCCGTTCTCAGCAGGCAGTTCTTGGCTGTTGCAGGGCAGCAGCGAGAGCAAAGATGAGAGAATGGACACCGCTTGGCTTTAGTCCGAGTTTATTTCTTCTGCCCCGGGGGCAGAGAGATGTTGGCTCGAAGGGAGCCGGAGCGAGTGACGGTTACTCGCCCCTAGGGACTGGCTTTTAACGGTTTTACAAACTGAGGTAGACATCAGGAAATGACCAATACAAGGTAAGGGTACATGACAAAAGATCCAGTAGTAACATCTCAGGGGAGGAACATCTTATCTCTAACAAATCACAGCAGAGATAGAGGGAATTTCAAACCATGCTAGCTTGCTAGAGCCTGTGATCATTGGTAGCTCAGGGGACAGAGACTGATGTGAGTGACAGTCTCAGGGTGTGGGCTCCTTGTCCTCGGAGTTCTCCTTTGATCTGTCCTCAGGGACCGAATCATTCGAAGAGAAATTGACCCACTCAGAATTATCCCCACTAGCAATGGTCTCCAGGACAGCAACAGCTGTGGGCTGAGCGGATCTTTCCCTCCTCAGGAGCCAAACTTTGGCTCACTTGCACAGAAAGGCATAGTGTATAGTGTGGTTTTGAATGGTTAGCACCTGTCTGAATTACAGAACTACTTTATTTAATGTATTACTGGAGTATTCACTCTGTTATCACCATTTATTTATTAAGTCTTATTATCAAGTCCATGAAATATCCCAGAAAATACCTGTGCCTGTTCGTCCCACGTTTTCTGAGTCAC
Source organism: Eulacestoma nigropectus (assembly GCA_013397775.1). Classification (NCBI taxonomy): domain Eukaryota; kingdom Metazoa; phylum Chordata; class Aves; order Passeriformes; genus Eulacestoma; species Eulacestoma nigropectus. The sequence goes on from VZTE01001767.1 coordinate 838,328, forward strand.
AAAAGCAGGACTAGTCATTGCAAATGAAGAGGAGTAGAGTGTTCTAAGTGCTGTAAAGCCAATAGGAAAAAAGAAAGAGTTGCAGATTCATGGTTTATGAGTATTGTCCAGACTCTTATTTCTAACACACCTTTTGAGTGAAATAAAACTGCAAGGGTTGGTCTATAGCTCTTGTTGTTTCTGTTATTTATCAAACTTGTATTTAAAGTAGAAAAGGGTAAACCATGAGCCTCTCTAGGGAAGAGAAATCTTGCAAGAAACTACAAGGTGCAACAGACACATTGAATTAAATTTTCTTCGTTTGGACTTGACAATTTCAGCTGTTGAATTTTCTCCCTTTGGACAAGGCTCAGGCACTGAAACTTCCTGTCTGCTTCCAGCTGCTTTCAGCTCTGAATGGCAAAGCAAGAGACAGTTTCTTTTTCAAGCCAGAAATTTCATTATTGCACCAGCAGACCTTGATTTAGGCTTTGCCAGCATCCATGTGCTCCCTTCTTATTGTGGCACGGCTCCCAGACAGTAGGACAGGGGATTCTCTTGGAGGCTGGATGCTTTCTTGGTGGGTGCTCTGGGCATCAACTCTCTGTGTGTTGTGAGTGCAGATCCGAAGTGGAGTAGCATGTTACCTCCAGCAGCTCTCACCTCCTTTCCTGATGATGTGGGAAGCCTGCACTCAGCATCAGGAGTGGAGCTCAGGGAAGGGTGGATGGAGACAAAGACAAGAAGCCAAAAAATGCACATTTGGAGCATGATGGGAACATTAGGAAAAGTTTTATTGCAGTGGTCTTGGGTTCGCAGGATTTCTCGTCTGCCCTCTTGTGAGGTCTTTACATACCTCATAAATATGAAGTATAACAATCTGCAGGGACCTGTGGGGACAATTTTATTTGGTTTTTGAGCTCAATACTCCAGTCATGAAAGCATTTTCTGTACATCTTTGTGGGAGCAGACAAGGACAAGCATTTGAAGGTGTGTACCCACTGAGCCCATGGTAACAGCCTGGGGAGAAAACTTCCATTGCTATTATGATTTGCCTCATCATTAAATACTGTCCAGTAATGGCGATGAATCATGTCTTTAGAAATCATTTCCTTAAAATTAGCTTAAATTCAGGTACAAGTGCAAGCAGCCTCAACCCTGGATGCTTTTACATGCTGTACAACGAGCGTGACTGCTGAATTATCTCACTTGTCTCTGTCAGGCAGGAAAAAGTCCCTGCAGAGAAGTACAGGAAAGATTCCATGAACCCAGTGAGCTCAGGGACTTGTTCCCAACAACCCCCTTGGCCTCCATGAGCAAAGGTGATAAACCATGGTAATGACCTGTGAAAATGCCTGAAATCTGCTGTTTTAATGTTCCCAAGGATCTGAATTTTTATAGTATAGCTCTGATTTCTCTGGCCCTCATCAACATTGATCTGTTGATGAGATTACATTAGATTACATTAGATCTGTTCAGAAGATGGATATGCATTTCAATTGACATTTCAGCAACCTGACATTTCTTTTCAAAAGAGCACTAAAAAGGAAAATGCTGAATAATCTCATGAAACCAAAAATTTGTGTCTCAAGTAGTGTCAGCATGTGAAAGCCAGAAATCTTCTATAGAAACAAAGGGTGGCACAATTCACCTGGATGAGCTGGCAAAAGTACATTTCTCCCTCACTTTCTCTGTCTGACTGAGTGGCACTAGCACCAATGCATGATGAACCCCAAAGCCTACTTGAAGCAGCTCAAAATGTATGCAAGTGAATAATAACTGCAGCAAACCAGCATCTGATTGCTAAAGTGTTTGTACTTGCGACAGAATAAATCTGATCTGCAGGAATACGGGAGAAGAGTCGCCCACCTCTGGCATTCGGGACATCTCAGTGCTGTTGGGTTCGTGCATGTGCAGCCCGTGCTGCTCTGCCCCCTCATCCTCCTGATGCACAGCAAGGAAACGGCAGGGGCTATGGCAAAGGGGTGTACTGGGGCCATACAGCAAAGGAGCCCAGGAATGGAGCCCTGTCTGTTCCTGCAGCCTCTGCCAGATGCTGCAGAGATGCTGGCGGACGCCTGAACACCCTGGGGCTCAGCGTGGGCCCCAGGCCAGCCAGGAGGCAGAGAGTGCAGCCGGCCATCCTGGGTGACCCCCGAGCATGCTGGGCTGCTGCTCTCATTGTCAGATTGCGTTTCACTTTTCACTCTATCCTCTGCACCACATGAGAGCAGGGAGGGGCTGGGGCCAAGCACAAAGCCCTCAGATGTTCTCTGCTAAAACTCTGAGATGAATAGAAAGAGAGATGCCACAAAGTAGTGAAGATGCTTCACCCCCATATAGCTGTTGTGCTGGGTGTCCAGAGAAGAGCAGAGAGCAAATGGGGGAGATCATAGTACATCCAGCATCCATCTATGTTTTGCTGCTCTCTAGATCTGCACGTCAGGCTGTGCCGTTGCCCACGTGTGGGTTGTGATACACCTCAGGAAAATCTGGGAAGAGATCTGCCATTGGCTCCTTCCTGTGCAATGTGTCATCTGGCAGCTGTGTATATCACAGGGAACACAGGGACCACTGCTGCTGAGAAAAGCTGCTTCACTGAGTAGTCAGAGACACTTGGAAGGGGAAAAGCAAAGCGAAAGGCAGCCCTTGCTTTTTTGTCTCTGCCAAGCTCTGAAAACTCTTGGGAAACAGAAACCTGATGGATTAAGGACTGTGTGGAGAACCAGTAAAGCAGATTTCCAAGGATAAGCTGCAGATTGAAGAAGAACAGTATCCAAAAGGAAATACTCACTGAGATTTCTTCCTTGGTGCAGAGAGAAAGTGTTTGGGGATCTCTGATATTTCAGCCTTTGAATCAGCTTCTCTGTGGGGGACATATAGGATTTAAGAAGGAAAGCTGACGGGGAGCCCCTGAAGCAAAGCTGACGTGTCCCCAGCACAGGCAGAAGGACCCATTTATCAACTCTTTTCTCTAGTTTGCAACCATGGGGCAGATTTTGAAAATACAAGTGTGTGTGTTCCTTCCTGCAACCACTGGCTTTAGCAGCTGAGCTGGCAGAAGACACTGACTAGTGTGTGGCCGGACCAGGGCTCTGCTGCCCCAGCCATGAGACAGCACACCTGGTTCCCCTTGCAGTATATGCCCAAGCCCTTCTGGAGAGCAGAGAACCACAACACAACCAACTTCTTCTCTGCACTGTACAGCTTCCCTAACCAGTCCTTCTTCCACAGTGACTTGAACCTGGAGGATCTGGGGGATTTTGATAGTGGAGCCAAGTATGAGGGAGAGTCCCAGAGCCGGACAGTGAAGGCGCTACTGATCGTCGCCTACTCCGTGATCATCTGCATCTCACTGTTCGGCAACATCCTGGTGTGCCACGTGGTCATCAAGAACAAGAGAATGCACTCTGCCACCAGCCTCTTCATCGTCAACCTGGCCGTTGCTGACGTGATGATCACCACCCTGAACACCCCTTTCACACTGGTAAGCCCCGTCTGGCCACACCTGCTGGTGTCTGTCAGCTGTGTGCACTAGGATTGAACAGGCTGGGACCAGACAGGTATCCAGACTTTCTTTTGCCCCTCTTCCCCTTTTGCCTTTTGGGGAGGGTGTAGTCATGGCCCCCATCCCCAACACCCCCTGAGCAAGTGGAGCTGGGGGCCAATGCCCCCACCTCGCAGTCCATTGCAGGGGTCACTCTGCTGCAGCTTTCCCCCTCTGCCCAGGCAAGGCACAGATCTGGAAGCCCCTTTTGCCTGTTGATGGGGAAGGAAGTAGGGACAAGTTTGACACAAGAAAATCCAATTAATGGCTCGTTTCCTATGGAAACAACGTGAACCAGGTCAGTCCCTGTGCAACATCTCAGGGAAGTGCTTACGCTGCACTGAACAGTGTCGGTGGCATGTCCCTCCCTCAGCCACTACAGATGATGCTTCCTGGGGCTAATCGTCCTTTTTTAATTTTCAGTGACCAAATAATATATGATATAAAAGAACATTAAATGAATGAGATGGGAAGAATTAAAGATTCATTTCTTGCCCACTGTCACAGACTATAAATGCCATGTAAACAGGACTCTGCACCTGGATTTGATGCAGCACTCCTGTTCAAAATCCTCCTGCTTCATCCCTGCCCAGAGTGTTCTTCTGCCTTCCAAAAGCAGGTCTTGAATTAGCTATTTGAATTCACCCTTTCTTAAACTCATGCTGTTTCTTTGGTGAGATTTCCCTGCCTTGCTCTGATGAGATTTGCATCCCCTAATTTGTTCAGGGAGAGCCTGGTGCCCTCCTGTGTGCTCGCACACCAACAGACACACACTAGGCACGTGTAATTAAAATTTCTGCCAGCTCTCCCAGGAACGAGCTTTACAATAGCTCCAGAGATCCAGCACACTGCTCCAGTTCAGTGACAGTCAGTACTACAAGAGTCGCCCCTACAGGGAAATTAATTAGATTAATTGAAAACACATTAACTAGTCTTGACTAATTTTCTGTGTGGACAGATGCTTTGTAGTAAATGTGCTTTACTTCAAATTAGCTTAATCTGCAGCAAAATAAGTTATATTAATTTTTAATTATTATTGCACAGTCAGGAATAATGAGGGAATGAGGCAGTTTGGCACACTCTCCTCTGCTGAGAAGCCACCATCAGTAATGCCTCTCTGGGAACAGGTGAGAAATTCTTCCATGGATTTCTCTCACTAAGTTTGGAGACCATGCAGCTCTCAGCATCCACATGTTCAAAGGTATAATGTCTTCTGGGAGGCACCTAGTGTGCCCTGCAGAGACTCGTTGAGGAGTGGAGCTAAGGTTTCTTTATGTGTTCCAGAAGGGCCATGGTAAATGTACAAATGTACACAACATGCACAGAGCACTGCTCAAGCCATTTGTTTGCACAGTGCCATAAATCTCACCTCAGTTTGAAAGGCTCTCGGACAGTCACAGTTTCCCCAGGAAAAACTGAGGATAAAGCACCTCCAAAGCCTCAGGAAGCTGTATTAAAGCATTTTTTCCGTACTGTGCACCTGGGAAGCCACTTTGCTTCTCTTCAGGTACTGCTCCTGTTAATCTGATGTTGTCTGTTCTTCAGGTGCGGTTTGTGAGCAGCACCTGGGTTTTTGGAAAGCTGATGTGTCACATCAGCCGGTTTGTTCAGTACTGCTCTGTCCACGTGTCTGTGCTGACCCTTGCTGCCATTGCACTGGACCGGCACCAGGTATGTCGAAGACACAACCCCTATGTTTGCTAGAAAATAGTTGTTTCCTCCTCAAATCCCAGTACCTGGAAACCTGCACTGTCTTGGGACTCAGGGAACAGAGGGGAGAACTCCAGCTTTCATGGCAGTGGACAAAATACCTGTGTTTTTTACAGTGAGGGTGATGAAATACTGCAACAGGCTGCACAGAGAGGTTGTGGAGTCTCTGTCCTTGGAGATACTGAAAACCTCAGGAGATCAGTGCCAGGCAGCCTGCTCCAGCCCTGCTCTGCCTGGGCCATTGGGCTCATGGGCTCCCTGCCCTCGTCAGCCCTGCCTCGAAGCACAGCCCCACCAGCAGGGTGGGGATAAGTGCTGAATTCAAACACCAGCCAGCCTACATGTTCTCTCCGTATAGATTTGTGAGAGTCTGTCAGTTCTGACACTCGCCCCATTCCTTTGGGTTGTCTAAGGCTGCAAACAGTAAGAATTATGTTAACTCATTCAGTTCAAGGTGAGAAATTCTCTCCTTCTCCTCCAGCCCCGATACTTACCAGCCAAGAAAACCTTTCAGGTCAAGTAATGAGCACAGACTGAAGGGTTTCCTTAAGTGAAACAGAGTTTGTAATTTGTGCTTCAGCTGATGAGTTCTGAGTGCTGGGAGGCCAGATCCAGCAGGGTGAGCTCTCAGGCAGACTGGATTTCTTGCAGTGCTGGAGCCACTGAAACAATTGCTACCAAAAAGCAACTTCGCATGGTAAGTGCTGTGGCTGGATGAAGTTCAAAACAAGAACAGGCTCCACCTGGTGTCAGAGAATCACAGGGACTGCCGGAGCATAGATCAGCCTGTCTTCTGTCTTTTTTACCACAAAGAGTTTGACAGTCTGCCCATTTCATGTGCAATATTACAGCTCCTGAAATCAAAGCACTTTGACAGTGATTCATTTTAATCAGTAGATTCTGGGTTGATTGCAAGGCATGGCTAGGTACCAAGAAGTGTTTCTTTAATTAAGGGCAAACAATACATGCTCTTAAATTCGGTGGAGTGGGTTACTCAGAGCTGGAACGAGCTCGTACGGCCCAAGGAGATAAAGACAGAAGTGAGGAGATGTCCCTGACAAAAGGGAAACCAACACTTGCCTCTAAAAATATTGCTAGTCCTGAAGTGCCATGGCAGACAGATACTCCGGGGGAGCTGTACAACTTGATTAAGTAGATATTTATAATGGGACTACAAATGACATGCATAGAATACCAAAGACTTCATCAGCCAGGAGATCATCTGGATGATATGATAGGTCTATTTTTAATCATTGTTTCATTGCCTAAGGTAATCCTCCATAGTGCATATAGTTCAATAGAGATCTCACCACCGTGGTCTCTGGAGTCATGCTGATGGGTCACACGGAATGTGTTTCTCTGCTCAGGCTCTGAGCCAGCAGCAACACTCAATACATGCACAACTCCATGCATTTCCCAACCCTTGTACTCCTTGAAGTTCTGTAAGGTGACTCTCTCTGCCTTTTAACACTGAAGAGATGTGGAGCTGCTGCTGCATGTCACATGCAACATGGGGCTCAAAGAGTGACAAAGATGGTGTAAATCCTCAGGAGTCGTCGTTCTCTGCAGGTAATCATGCACCCTCTCAAGCCACGCATGTCCATGGTGAAAGGAGGGATTTGCATCATCATCATCTGGGTTATGGCCAGCTGCTTCTCCCTGCCTCACGCCGTTTATCAGACTCTGACAAGGTTTTATATTGGGTAAGACATTTACATAGTTTTTGTTGTATGACATTTGCAAAGTTCCACAGAAGCCAAAGCCACACCTCTCCATCCATGTTATTAGAGCAGAAAGGGTGGTGAAGCAGAGAAGTTTTCCTTCCCTGTGCATGGGTGCTGTGTCTGTCACAAAGGGACAATGACAATTGATGGAACTGCTTCCAGGCTGGTTCATTAGCTGTTTTGGGCTCAGAGATTCAGCCATGTAATTTGGGGCAGGCACAGGGGAGAGGGCCTCCTTGTCAGCAGAGGACACACATGTCAATATGGATGATTTCTTTCTTTTCCTGGGGATGTGTTTAAGATACCTTCATTGGAGCCACAGGTCAAACCTAGAGTAAAATTCTCCATTAAAAGTGGTACCTGCCCATGATACTGAATGAGTTCTGCTACCTGTACCTGTACTGAAACCCATCTGAATATCTGAGGTGTTTGTCCTCAGATGTGTGCAGCTGGTAGTGGAATTGAGAGCTCTTTCTCTTTGATCTTCAGAAACAGAACCATCCGAATGGTCTGCCTCCCCAGCTTCCCTCCTCCTGCTGACCTTTTCTGGAAGTATTTGGACCTGACTACATTTGTTCTCTTGTATGTTCTGCCCTTGCTTGTGATCTCCATCACATACACCGTGGTGGCCAAGAAGCTCTGGCTGAGGAACGCCATCGGGGACCTTACCATGGAGCAATATTATGCCCATCAGCGGAAGAAGAAGATGACACTGAAGATGCTGATGGTGGTGGTGGTTGTGTTTGCTGTGTGCTGGTTTCCCCTGAACTGCTACGTGGTGCTGATCTCCTGCAGGGCCATCCACAGCAGCAACGCTCTGTACTTCGCTTTTCACTGGTTCGCCATGAGCAGCACCTGCTACAACCCCTTCATCTACTGCTGGCTGAACGAGAACTTCCGCGCGGAGCTCCGGTCCCTGCTCTGCGTGTGCCGGCGCAGGAGCACGGCCCAGGGCCATGCTCTGCAGCCCATCTCCCCACCGCTCTGGCATGCCAAGGCTGAGAACTGCTGGTACAGAAGAAGCAGCACATGCCAGAAGGAACAGACACCCTCTCAGAGGAACTCTGCAAAGATGGACATATCCAGCGTGCATCCAATTGTGGCAGAAAGCTGAACCCTTCATCTGACAGCTGGGCAGCATCACACTGGGATTGCAAAATGATGGGAAAAATGGGTTTGGAGAGGCCTCTGGAGACCATCAAGTCAACCTTCTGCCCAGAGCATGTGAACTTCAATCTTTGACTGGGTCATTCAGGACCTTGTTCTCTCAGGTGTCAGAATTCTCTAGGAATGAACTGCCACTTGTGGGCTCCAGAATGACGGGTGTTGAGTGAATTTTTCATTGGAACAGTCAGCAAAAATGAAGAGAATTATTTAACAGCACACAAAGCCTTTCATGGTCTAAGCAAACATGGGGAAGCCACACTGGTTATACACACACCAGCTGTGCCCACTGTGGCTTGATGTAAAGCTGTTTGGGCTCTGACTTTGTGAATTGACATTTCTTTAGCATAAAATCTAAATTATTTTCACTTTCAATAGTATTTTATTTTTTACCAGTCCTCAAGAACTGTGTCCTTTGTGGCTTCCCTGCCAGCCTGGCAGCCCTTCCCCATTGGGTCAGCCTGTCTCTCTGTCCTGTAGTTATCCTGTGGGCAGCAGCAGCAACCACTCGGCAGCTGTGGAACTGGGGGTTCTGGCTTTGTCTGAGATGGAACCAGCATTGTGTTGGTTCCATCACAGTGGAACAAACCAGACCTGCAGGTTTTCAACCCAAAAGCAGGAGACAGAAGTTTAACCTATAACATGTAAACCTTAACATGTAAGCCTTCATGTATTCCCTGCTCAGTTAAACTGAGCATATGACAATGTGCCACAGCATTCGCCTCAAGCACTGATCCTTGTGTTCCAGCTACATTGCTGGTGGCAGGGCGCAACAGCAGTGCTGGTCCTGGTCCAAATGGTGCCTCTGGAATGCAAGAGATAGCTGGGATTCCGGGGGATGTGGGTGCCTGACAGATGGCGCCAGCAGCTGCTGCTCTGGGGGCTCACGGTGGAGCCAGCCACCGTGTTTCAGAGCTGGGTTTGGGTCGCTAGTGAGAGATACCCAGTGGGAGCACATGGCCAAATTCAGCCTATGGCTATGAAAATCCACCAAAGTTGTGTTTTCCTCTTTCTCAGAAAGAATAACCAGTTTCTTTGTGTCCATTCTGCACTGGCTGAGCCTTTGTGATGGTAAAGTGCTGAGCTTCAAAAGACAGTGAAAAGGAAATGAGCTTCAGTCTTCCCATGCAAAATACTCTAAACCACACCTCTACAGCTGACCATTTCCACACAGACTGGCAGTGTGTCACAGCTGCAGACCTGGGTGAAAGGCTGCTTAAATCTGGAAATCAAGATGCTTTGATGGGTACAAAAATATGTGACCTGAGAATGTATTTGTATTTCAAAATGAAACTGTGAAGTTGAGGAAAGAGTAAAGGCAACATGAATCTTGCTTTTTCCTAAGCTTATTGTGGGAAGGAGGAGGACAAGAGCAGCTGGGACAGGGACCTGGCATGGCTTGGGACACTGCAAATCCCAGTGGCATTGACAGTATTAAGACTTCAGGTCTGTGCTCCCATCTGAGGCACAGTGATCTCTTTTCCTTCACAACTGCAGGAATTACTCTGCAGAGGATATGCTATGGGGAGGAAATGGAATTGGAAAAATCTCTTCATAGAGCAAATACCCACGGCTTAGGTATCGGCTCTGACTGTGAGCCTTCGATTTGGTTCCACTGGAGTGGAGTCCTGCCTGGAGCTGGCATCACAAAGGCAGTACTGGAGCCTTTAATTTTGTGTTACAAGTAAATTACAGCATAAACCAGACATTACTACTAAGTTGGGTGGTTTACTGTCTGGAAAACTGGGAATCCATGACACTGCAAATGGCATTTTCCTAATACTACTGTCTGGAGGTTTCTATAAACAAGATGTCTCTTCTTGAAAAATCAAATCAATCACAAATGCAAATAAACATTGTTACAGTAACTTAATGAAACTTATTCTCATTCAAATGCTCTTCTCTTTACATTGGAAAAAGTCAGTGAGATTAAATAATGCAGTTTGCATGTATATCCCAACCCACTCCAAGAGAACTGTCAAACTCCTTACTCTGGGCTAAATAAATCAATCAGAGTCTGTTCTTGCCTCTCATCCTTCAGCAGGACAGTATGCTGGGTCATCATCCCTCAGCCTTGTGTGGACGGACGGATGGTGCAGGCCAAGGTCAAACCCACAGGCTGCGTGTCTGACCATGGCAGTAGGCAGACATCCCTCACCTGGCAACGGTTCTCCAAGGGACAGTTTGCTCCCAGATGAAAAGCTGACGTTGTTTCCTCATAGCACATCCCATGCTGATCATTACGCAGCAGCGCTTTCCTCAGTAGAAGTCTGCAGTCTGACAGTGTTGAGCTGCCTTAAAAAACATTGTTTCTTTGAGGTGATTGTTTTTGTAAAAGCCTGGCAAACTTCTCCCTGATTACACACAACCTCCCGGATGCTCTTACTTTAATACACACTTTGTTAAAATATCTGTGTGGTTGTAAGATTTGATCCACCAATGTTCTTTGGGGGCTAACAGTCAAATAAAATACTGGTTCAGCACCCTCTCTCTCGTCTGGGTTTTGTGTAACTTTTGAGTTACAAAAAAGAAATTATATTCCCTCTTACAAGAGAGTTAGCAAGAAAGCATAGACTGCTGCTCCTGGCAGACATAAACCCATGACCAAAACTTTTGTCTCCATGTATTTTGACTTCTTTCAGCACGAACAGCCCTTTCCACAAAGAAGTGCAGGTGAGGAGTCAGCTGTGGATGTGCCCCAACTGCAAATGCTGCTTCATTACCATGCACTTCCCTGCAGTTCATGCAGTCAATGGCTGGTCCCAGCAGCACTTTTTGCCTGGCACCTCGGTCCAGGCAGGAGTATGGGATGCTTTGAGGTCTCATTGAATTTAATTGTTATTCTCCAATAAACACTTCCATGAACAGAAGCACAGCCCAATTGATTCCTTGTGCATTTCTCCCCAGTGGTCCTGCTGGGATCCTCAGCCATCCCTTGGCTTCCTTCCCCTTGCTGGGGAACTTGTGCTCTCCCTCACCTGACCATGAGCAAACAGGGCAGGAACCATGCACAGCAAGTCTGCTATAGCTCTGCCACAAGTGAAAACTGGACATCAAAGCCAGATTTGTTTGGAAGGGGCTGCTCAGTAATAACACATGCACGGTGACTGTGCTGGACCCAGGCTTGTTGGGCAAAGCTGCAAGTAGGGCAGTAAGAGCTCAGGCAGGTAACTGGTCACTGAAGCTGCTACATCAGTTTCCAGCTACACATCTACTGAAAACCAGCAATTTGCCAAATGTGAGCACTGCAGCGACATTAAAATAACCCTTTAGCATTTGAAGTATTAAAACCAGGTGACTACACTAAAAGAAAATATTTTATTGTCCTCTCTGAAAAGCTATTTCTTACCTCTCCTTTTGAAGAAACTTTCCAAGCAGAATAATGAAGCTGCAGCTGTGAATCATTTAACCAGCCCTGATGAGCTTTGTGCAGCTCCACAGAGGGCTCACAGGCTTTTTGAGTCACTTCTGGGTGATTAAAAGGGAAGCTCTTAACTGGCTTCACCTCAACATCGCCCAAAGCACTGTGGCACCCTCCAAATCCAGACCAAATAGCTTTCGTTTGTAAAATAGGGAGATGTAGGAAGAGGAATGCGTAAGTTAGAGGGATGGGAAAGACATCCCTCTACGGAGGGTTCCTCTCGTTTTAGCTTTAATTGTGGTAAGAAGACACCTGAGGGTTTGCTCATAGGGTGCTCTGCTTCTCAACACAAGGCATTGAACATGCCAGACGCGTCACCTGAAGTGATACTCAGTTTGGGATTGTTGCTATTGTCAAAGAGTCCAGTGCTCATTGTGCAGGAGGTAAGCTTGCCTGTGAAGTAATTATTAGCTAATCGAGTAACTATTAAGCTGGTAAAACCGAGTTACTTGGTTTGCCACTTTACTGCTACTGTGGACTTTGGCCATTTTTAAAAATTTTGATCCCTGACTCAAGTACGGGACTTGCTTCTTCTTGATGATTTTTCCATACAAGAGAAGTGTTAACTCACACAGTGCTATTGTTTGCACAGAGACTGATCCCTCAGGTGAGGAAGAATGGGCCTTCTCTCCTACACACCAAAATGAGAAGCCACTCGTGTTTTCATAGGAGGACAAAATTCAGCTGAGGTGGAAAATCTTCATCTCTGGCATCTGCACTCACCCTTAAATGATCCTGAATTCATTTTTATTTTTAATATTCCTCTGTCACTATGTGGACAAGAGTAAATGGGGTTTGTATTGACATTCACTTCACAGAGACCTGGTGTAAACTGTCCCCCCAGGATGTGCATGGGCAAGGGGCTGGGCGTGGGTGGCTGCCACAAAGAGATGGGAGAGAGGCTTCAAGCACAGGGACACTGCAGGAGCAGGATGGAGCCCGGAAGGGACCGAGCTGCTGGCGGCTTTTGGGAAGGCTGAGGACCCGGAGGGTGGCACATGACACAGGCTGCGTCCCGTCCCATCTCTCACCCACTGTAAATGTAGCAGTCTGTTTTTCAGCTGGAACGTGTCACACTGAGGTCCTGTCATTGCTGAAGGTCTTGTGATTCTTTATAGGATCTGCATTGCCAACAGGGCTTTACACAGGTACTTTATACACCTGCACTGGCTCAGCTGTTTCACATCTGCCTGTCTGTGAAATGCAGAGATTGATGTCTCCAGTGGTTTATTTATTCCTGGTGGTTTGCTTTGCTATTTTCCAGAGTGTGAGGTGTAGAACCGACTTTTCACATGAGAAAGTGCCCCCACCTCTGCCCACTCAAACACGCCTGATCCCCCACCGTAACCGGGATGTATCCTCTGGGTTTTGCCCTGCAGATCCCGGCTCACTCGGCTGCTCCTGTGCCAAAGGAAGTTTTGAGTTCAATAAGCAGGAAAATACTCACAGGTCTCATCGCCACAAGCGGTCCCGGGGAGCCCAGAGCTGAGGTGCCGATATCTAATGACCGGTGCCAGTCGAGAGCCACCGGGAAGCGCCTCAACAGCGTCGTTAAATGGAGAAAGGGACCCGGGAGAGGGCACGGGGGGAGCGGGAACGGCGGCG
>VZTE01001767.1:852147-872944 GCA_013397775.1 Eulacestoma nigropectus
CGTCCCGCCGTCAGGGCGGCCACACGGCCCCGCAGCGCCCCCTGGCGGCCGGGGGCTCCCGCCCTGCCCGGACGCGGCGCCCCGGGGGCCCCGAGGGGGAAAAGCCCCCGGGACTGCCGGGACCGGGGCGGGAAGGGCCGAGCGGGGTCCCCGTGATCCGGGGTGGGCAGCTGGGTTCGTTCTCAACCGCTCATCCCGGCAGTGGAGGTGAGTGAGGCTGTCGTACCCAGCCCTCAGTGACTGCCGACCTCGGCAGTGCTGGCGTGCTCCGAGTGAACAGGGGTTTCTCAGAAAATTTGAAAAATCGTATCAAAATGTAATTCAAGGTTTGAGAAACACTGTACGGACGTGGACACCGATCTGAGCTTCTCAGTCATCTGCAACAGGAGAAAAGAATGTGATATGTGATAAGAAGTGTATGCATGTGCCTGCCTGTCCCTGGAGGTTCACCTGCAATTCCAGAGGCCCCAGGTGCCGATAAACCAGGCACCCTGCTCGCTCGGGATGTGGCACAGTGACCCTGCACTCTGCTCGCTCAGGATGTGGCACAGTGACCCTGCACCCCGCTCGTTTGGGGTGTGCCTTAGCGACACTGCTCGTGCCGATGCCGGTGCTGGAGGTCTGGAGCTGTGCTGGTGCTTTGGCAGGGACCCTTTGAGCCTCGGACACAGCAACGGCCGAGGAGTTTGGTGTCTCTCAGCTGACAGAACACAGTCAAACAAACCAGACAAGGCGGCCTGAGCTCAAGCTCCAGTCACTGCCCCGAGCCCTGGGCTCCCGAGAGTGGCAGCACAGACCAGCCAAGGAAGGGCAGCAGTTGTGTCTCCAACACCTCCCTGACAGACCTGAGCTGCCAGCCTGGCAGGGGGCTGCAGGGGGACTGTGCCAGGGCTGTGGCACTCACAGCCACACAAACATCAGTAGAAGGTGGAATTGCCCAGACCCTGGCTGAACCCCAAGTAAGCACAGACCCCCCCCATCTGGAACCACTTCCACAGGGAGGCCATGGGCAGAGGAGATGTGACTCACAGCACACACTGGGATGGAGAGCTCTGAGCAAATGAATGAATTAAGCACTTGTGAACAAGCCCCTTTGAGTGCCACTGCCACATTTGTGTTGAGGCTCAGGACATTTCAGGATCCACTCCAAAATCCTTCGTTATTCATGTGTCTAAAAATAGGTCTTGACGGATTGCAGTGGTCTGCCAGAGCAGAGTAGCCACATATCTCTGATACACAGAACTTAAATCTTCAGACTCTTCCAAAAAAGACCAGGGAGGTGACAGATTTCCGGTGCAGCTGAACGAAATGTTGGAGGTGTCAGTTTTCGTCCTCTGACATAATGTCTCTCCTTTCCAGCTGATGATTTGTGAGTAATAATATTGCATCTAATATACATGAAAGCCCACAGCTGAAAAACACTTGCCCTGGGAAAGTTAAACAAAACAGATGAATCCCACAGACACTTCTCCCAGTCATTAATGTCTCCCAGAATATCATCACTTCTCTGAAGGCTGGTTTGAACAACCTGTCATCTTTTTTTTCCATTTCTGCTCATGAGTCAGCATCCTGTCTTTTGTCCACTCTTCTCCTGAGTCTCCTGAGGTAGCAGAATCAGACCATCAATAAAGCACTATAAATCATTATTGTTTCCATGGATTTCAGGGAAGCAATAAAACCTTTCCTTGGCTGTGTAACTGAGTTCATAGAGCCAGTGGTACTGCAGCCAAGCACAGATTTTCTCTCCAGAGCCCCACACAGCAGGTCAGCCCGGTGGGATTAGCCACATGAGGACGCAGACAGACCAGCAGGTGTCACTCAGTCTGAGGCAGTTTTAACTTAATCCTGTAGAGCATCATGCACTGAGTACCCGTGGCCACGAACTAAAGGTTATTTATTGGCTGCGTTACTGCCTACAGCCTGTTACCCAGACACTGTGAAGTGTGAGTCCAGGTACAATTGGCTAAGTGAAATTCAAGGACCATTTGCCTTTCCCCATGTCCTCAAGAACCGGTCTTGGCCGTGTTCTGGGGGCCTCTTCCTGGGATTAGGGATGTGCTTTGGTGTTTTGCTCCCAGCTGAGGAGAGCTGGCTGCCATCCCAGGGCTTGCTGCTGAGGCTGGAAGGTAACCTGATAATTTTGCTTCAATTGTCAAATTCTTGTTCTTCTTTTGAGCAGAATCCCCCTTCAGTCTTGCCCCAGAATATTTGTTATTTCAAGTGAGTTATTTTCAGCCTGTTTTAGCCTTTGCTGTTTGAGTCCTCGCTATGCCCTCAGTCACCCTTATACTGAAACACAACTGTTCTTTAGTGGTTCTGTTGGGCAGCAGCGCCCAGAGCCAGGTACCCAGGACATGCAGTTTGTGATGTCTTCAGCCTAGGGAACTCCTCTGATGTGCTCATGTCCCTGGTAATTAGTGTGTGTGTGTATAAATGTCAGCTCAATTTTCGTGGTGATCTGGCTGTTTTAGATGAACTAAATTACCTCAGTCTTTCCCGTAATAACAAATGTCTATCTGTCAATACATTTTTTGCCCTCATATCCTTGGTAATTTTCACCCTGAACTGCTGGACACTTCAAAAGTCTGGCATTCAAAATGCAAAGAGCTCTGGTTTTTGTTCCCTGTATGATAATTTTTTTTTTTTAATGAAGTTGAAAAGAAAGAAAAGCTAGAACTTGGCAGGTGTGTTTAAAGAAAGCAAAAATCACTCAAATCTGAAATGACGACTTTTCTCTCTTTTTCTGAAAACAGGCAGTTTTCTTCAGCAGCTGTTCCTGCTATTTCTAGAAATATTAAATGAAAAACATAAACTTCTGCCTCTGGATAAAGAAAGATTCTAACTATAAATTTTTGTGAATTCTTTACCTGCCTGAAACCCAAGCAAACACAACAGAGAAGAGCCGCCAGAGGCACTGGTTGAAAAGGAGAGCCTGTTCCCTTCAGCAGCCTGTTATTTCAGCATTATCTGCTGGAGATGATCATGATCTATAACCACCGCATGGGGTGAAGGAAGGGATCCCAGGGGTTCTGCTGCTCCTCTGCTGGGAGCTTTTAACCAGTTTCCCAAAATCCCTGAGACAATTCAGACACAAGGAAGGAGATGACAGGGATAAAAGAAGAGAGTCTGTGGTGCCAGTATGACAGCTGTCAGTCACACAAGACTTCCAAAGTGTTTTATAGAAAAAGCCAGTTTCACAGGAGATCCAGCCAGCAAGAGGATTTGCCGATTGCCACGGGAAAATCAAAATGTTTTAGATTAAAATACAAGCTAGCACTATCAATCTGAAATTGGAAAAATCTTGGGTGAAAAATATTTTCCAGTAGCAAATTAAGAAGTATATCTTTTACAATATTTTCCTATTGCAGACAACTTTCTGTTTGCAATGTTTTTGTATAGGAATCTCCTGCTGTTGCTGGCACAGGGTTGGCTGGTGCATTTCTGTCACTGGGACATGGACATCAAAGCAGGTGAACAAAAATAAGCCATTATTTTTTTTCTTGTTTCCTTTCCAGCTGTGTGTGCTCAGGCTGCTGCCCAGGGCTTTATGGTTTGGACCTACCTGCAGGGTCACATCACCAACCCCACTGACCTTGGCTTAAAGGTTTCCTCATTAGGTTGGTGGGTCCCTGAAGAAAGACCCTTCCCTGTGCCTGGTTGTGACCAGACTGTGTTCCTGCTTGTCAGAGCTGTCCCCTGGGAAGCTGCTTCCCCCAGGGCTGCCTGAGCACCCTGGCTGGTGCTTGCCCCATCCTTCTCCCATAACCTGGACAGTGTTAAAGGTGTTGGATGCAACAGAATGAGGCTTTAGTAGTTTTAAGCCATTCAGGCTTGGTCTTAATGCCTTCACTAATGAGCCTGACAACCTGTAACACTGTGAGTGAGTCTCCTCTTAATTCCTCAGGGAGCACTTGGTAATATAGTGTAAGCCACAGAAAGATCTGGAATGTGAAATATAGATACAATGGGAAGAAAGAATTGTAAAACTAATGGTTGGGTTTTGCTAGGCCTGGAAGTTCAATGGGAGGGTCCCCATGACGTTTTACTACTTGATTCTATGTTCTATGATTTTAAAGTCTATTGGAATAAATTGCAGTCAGCTCTGGGCTGATCAGGGCTTGCAGGTACCACCCTTTCATGGGGCCTTGTGAATCAGAGTAAGTATTCACTGAATTGAGGCTTCTGGGCATTTTTCCCTGCTCAGTCTTACCAGAGGCTCTTCTCTAGTATCACTAACTTTCTGTTAGGGATAATCACGGATTGTCTCAGTTTCTAGAAACTGACATAAGCCATATGCAAGGAACTTGCATATGAAGTCCAAGCCATATGCAAGGAACTTGTTCCTCAGCAGCTTTACCTACTGTCATGATCTGTTTAACTGGTGTTCCTTCTGGGTAAATCACAGCTGGTGGAGAACAGCAGAGGCACTGAACTGAGACACTTGCTGCAGCAGTGCAGGGGTTAGGTACTGGTGAGATGGCAGTGGTCAAAGCAATAAGCACAGCTCATTTGTAATCGGGAGGGTGTGTGGCAGCCAGAGAGATCTGTCAGATGAGGCAACAGGAGCCTGCTCGGCCTAGGCTCTGAACTGCTCATGTCTTGGCACAGGACCTTTCCCACTTTTTTTTTTTTTTGCCTGAGGCAGGCAAAGGTTTAGTTGTTTTCTAATACTTTTAGGTCTGGAAGTCTTATGAGCACCTGTGTGCTGCTTCTCATCTGTCCCATCACTTGAAGTGACTTTCCCATAGTGGCACCTACTTCTCCACACCTTTGGTGGGACCAAATTTTCTCCAGCTCCTTCTCCCTCTTCTATCTTTTCTGATGATGCTGAACTAGTCATCCCGGGCATAAAGCCATTGGGGGGAGGAGGTCACAATGTTCCTGTGCGGTGATTAATGGCAAGTGTTCTTGGAGCAAAGAAGTGAGCTGACTCTTTAAAATAACATTCATCAAAGGAAAGAGCTTGCTGGTTGCTAATTTTTGAGGGAGAGTCAGTATCCTCCCTCTGTGGGCTGATAATCCGGAATTGACTCACTGACTAAAATTGTCTAAACCATCATATTTCTAAAGTGTTGCATTTCAGACCAGGGCTTAAAGGGCCAGGAGCAGGGCTGGCTGACACCTTTAGGTATGTGTCACCATCCAGCTTGAGGGAACATTACAACCACAGGAGCAATCTCTAAAAGCTCCAGCCATCAAAGCTGCCTCTCCAATTGCTCCCAATAACCCCCTCTGTTTTCCCATAAAAGCCATGTGCTTTAGAAAGAGACAGTGTGCTTGGGAAGCCAATAATTGGGTAGAACACAGAAAAGAGATTCTCCGACCTGTGTGTTTGAGGGACTTGGTCAGGCAGACTCTCAGAGGGGATGCCAGACACAGAACTGGAGTGATCTTCACAGCTATGCATGTCTTGAAACCATGCAATTAAATCCTTGCCCAGCAAGTGGAAGGCTTCCTCCTTGGTGGGAAAAGCTCCTCCTGAGCTGGGGGGCTTTGGCCAGTGTACCTCCCTCTTCGAAGAATACCCTTGCCTCCAGCAGTCACCCACATGGAAAGACTGTTTGAAGCACAGGCCTTCCTGTGGAAGCCGTTCTACTGCAATGGTGTGTGTAAGTTAAAAATCATCTAAAACAATAATTAGTTCCTCTGCAGTTCAGTAGGGAACTGCTCAGCTGTCTTCACCATCGCCACTGAAGTAGGGGAAGATGCATCAGCTGCAAGTGGGGCTGAGCAGGCACTCACAACCCCACGAACATCCCCACAGGCGGCACCGAGGGACACAGGAAGCACTGAGAAATGCACTCTTTCACAGGAATGTACATGGTACCACATGTCTGGGACCTTGGCATGGATCAAAACTTGCTTTTCTAAGCCCAGTTCCAGAGGTCCTCTCCTACTTGTCCCAGCTTCATGGGTACCTATCCAGGGAGAGGGACATCTGGCAGGTTTGGCAGTGATAAACATTTGTGTTTGGTAAAATGGGAGCCTGGACTCTGCCCTGCATCCAGTGTTTAGCCTTTGCTGCCTCCAGGCAGAGCCACGTGCAGGGAAGACAGGTGGAAGAACAGCGTTCCCATGGAGGGCGAAGCTCTTCAGCCCCTGCTAGCACCCTGTCCTGTGTCCCCGCACTGTGCTCTGGCCAGGTGTCCCCAGGACCACCAACAGCCTGAGTGCTGCTATTCAAACATGGAAAAGTCATAAAGCAATCAAAGAATGATCAGGAAAGCCTTTCTTGGAGTCTTACCCAGTTTTCTGCAAATTGCTCAACACAAATTAAAGTGTTTTAAAATTACCCCAAAACTGCTATGAATTATATGTTTGGGTTTCTTGGTAGCCTGGGAATGGAAAGTTGCTGCAACCCCATTCTGCTATGATTAATACTATTTTAACTTTCACCTCTTGGGTGGAAAAAGCATTTTATGTCTTGAATACTTCCTCTTGCCCTGGTCATGCAGGAGTCCTGAATTTTGGCAGTCTCAATAATTGTGCTTAGCCTTCAGCAATCAGTCAGGCAGCTGACGTGGGCTTTCGGCAGAGGAGTTTTTGGTGATAAAGTCATACTTTGGGCTGTGGACAAAATAATGCTTTTAATGGACACATTTATTGGAAAATTCAACACGTATCCAAAAGACCAGGAAAACTGCAGTAGAGAAATAGTTCCCTCCAAAATAAAAATCTTCAACCATTGAAGATGCCTCTATGGTGACTTCTGATAACACCAGTTTCCTGTTCTTCCATAAAACCCACATGCATTTTGGTGGGGAGAGGAAGAGAAAAGGAAAATGCAGTGTTAGTCAGATAACTGTCCCTTCTCTCAAGTCTCAATAAAAATCTGAGGCATTAGTATCAGGAAAGTGTGTCCCCTGAATGTGTGCTCTGCTTTATATCTTGCTTCTGTTTGAGGAGTGCAGGATCTTGTGTACACAGCAAAACTTATCTTCTACACAAAGAGCTTTTCGTAGTAATTGCACTTCACTGACTGAGCTTGTCCAGAACTTCAAAAATATCTTTCCTGACACCTCCCCGTGCTGAGATGGAGTGTTGGGCAGTCTAGGTTTCTGCTAGTCAAGATAGGAGTTTCCAGTACGTGTACCATTAAAAAGGGGGAAGGCTGTTTTGTGCCAGTGTCAAGTGTGGTTGGCACGTTCTCTGTGGCTCAGCCCTGCAACAGCTGGGACTAGGTCACCCCTCTGCGGGTCAGACATGTCACTTGGTAAAAATAAAACCAGCTGAGAAAGCCCTGCCTTCAGGGAACAGCAAGGTCTGTTCCCCTGTCACAGCCAGGATGCTGCCAGGGACATTGTTAGTGTTTCACAGTGGTGTGATGTGCAGGGTTTGTGCCAGTGAGTTCCTGCAGATGTGGCAGAGGCCCTGCGATGCCCATGGAGTGTGCAGCAGTGCCCGTGGCACACAGCAGTGGTGTCCATGGTGCCTGTGGCCTTGGTGCCTGCCCTTGGTGTCTGCAGTAAATGTGTTGGTGCCCCGGCTGTCGAGTCTGCCCCAGCTGCCGCTGTAGTGGCAGCCAGTGCAAGGACAGAGCCCAGCAACGGGCCCCAGGTGAGGGCCAGGGGGTGTTCTACCTGTGCAGGGTCTTGGTGTTGTCTTCAGGCTGAGGAAAAGTGGCACTGAGTGCAGGGACTCTGAAGGGATGCTGCTGCAGGGCAGGCAATGGAGGGAAGGCAGAGTGGCTTCCCTTGTTGTTCTAGTGCCTGGGCAACCCTGGTGTTTCTTGAACAGGTTGCGTGGAATGAAACAGCAGAATGAAAGAGCAGATGTGAGCGAAGTGCCATGTACGTCTCTGCTGGCCACCCAAAAAAGGATACCTGGCACTGCTCTGCTGAGGAGAGGGATGGCTCAGAGACGGGGCCTTTGGGCTCTCACTCCCACATTAATACCAATTCTCCATACTTGCCCTCAGCAAATCATTTCTCCTCTCTTTCCTTTCCATGAAGTGAGGTTAATGATAGCAATTTCTCTGCTTCACAGGAGGGCTGAGTATGAATTAATATTTATCAAATAATATGAGACATTTAAAACAATATTTATGTGGAATAAAATTTCTGCAGAGGAAATGCAATTTTTAAATTTTTGGGATCTCAGGAGTGAAATAGCTAGACATGATGAGTCGAGACTGAGGAACACAAATTAATGTCAGAAAGATTTGGGAGTTCATGTGATCTGGAATGCCTGTGGCTGGCGTGGTGAGAGCACAAGGTTTGGGGAGCAGGATACTGGTTTTCTGCAGAGCACAGAAAAGAGTTCTGTCACTGGGAGTTGAGAGGAGACCCCAGGGGAACAACAGGGATCCTAGTGATGGGCTTTGTCTCTCTTTTTGCACCAGCATGTTAACATTACACGTCACGATTCTAACATAAACATTCCCAGCAGCCGACGAGCGTCTCCCTTGGAAAGCCTGGTCCAGCCTTTGTCTCTGTGCCAACACTGGAGTGGAAAAGATAAATGAAGAATTCATATTGTTGGACTAGAGTCTGTTCGTCAATAATTCCAAGTAGTTCCTGAATTAGGCTATTACTAATTATCTATTTTCACCATAATTGGGAGGACAAGGGGTTCTGGCAGGCGGCGCATGAGACATACAGGAGAAAATGATTAAAGCAGAGCCAAAAATATCACCATACTGGAGTCATGAGTCAGATCCTGACCTTTCAAATAGCACTGCAGAGAGCCTGAGCTCATTTGGATGGGATCCCAGGGATCCAGGTGAGAGTGACAGGACGGCTCAGCATGACCAGCTTTGGATAGAGGGAAGAAACTGGGGATGTCCTGAAGCAGGGGCAGAAAACTAAAGGGCATAAGGAGCTTCAGATGAATGTTTCTCCTTCTCTGGCCCTGGTCTTCCTGAAGAAAAGGGTAATCCCACATTCTTGAGCTTAACTGTTTTACCTGTCAGCACTCCTGATCACTTCCTGCAAAGCATGTGCATCCTCTGGTTAATGTGATTATCAGCAGTAATTAATTCCAGCTTCCAGTAATGAATTACAGCTTCTTCTTAATCAGTATTTTAAAAGCCCTTTAAGCTTGTGTCAAATCATGTTTGCTCAGGAAAGAGGAGTTATCAATCACTCCTATGGAACTCACAATTCCTTGTGAACTGCTGCAACCACAAGAGACTGAATTTCAGGGACAAAGTGCCCGTTGTGAGACTGGCCACAGAACTCCAAACCTGGCTCTGCAGGGACAGACTCAGGTGGACCCTCATCAGGGCTGGAGATGCTCTACGTCAGGGGCTTTATAACACTGAGCTGCTCTGCAGAGGCTGAGAGGAAAAGCTTTGTCCTGAGCAGGGATCGGTGGCATCCTCCTTCACGCTCTGTCTGAGGACTCTCGCTGGCTCTGACACCAGGAGGGCACCCAGCCCCTCAAAAGAGTGTCCCTTTGGGCTCCCTCCCAAGGCAGCTCCACTGACCTCCAGCTAGCACAGGGAGCAAGAGTGTCTGTGCCCTGTATCAGGGGTGAAGCTGTGACCCTGCCGAGGTCTGTCCATCCCCCTGCCCTCCCATTCCCTGGGATGCGATGCCTGCCAAGCCACACAGACGGTTGCCAGCAGCAGAGGAATATTTGTCTGCGTGCATTCCTTGTTAATAAAAATAAGTCTTTTTTAAGGTCGTGGGCAGAGGAGTTGTCGTGTCACATCCTGTTCTGTGTCTCCACAGCAACTCCAAACTTCCCAAACACATGGAGCACAGCAGTGATGGTCTGTCTGCAATGCATGAACTCTTGGGCTGTCCTGGCTGTGTCACCCACTGGCCCCTTTCCCAGAGTGGGAGCATGCAGAATAGCATGTGTGGCAAAGTGGCATGGTACTGGCCCAGTGATGCTCTCTGCTCCACTCCCCTGGGACCGGGGAAATG
The DNA here is from genome assembly GCA_013397775.1 of Eulacestoma nigropectus. Classification (NCBI taxonomy): domain Eukaryota; kingdom Metazoa; phylum Chordata; class Aves; order Passeriformes; genus Eulacestoma; species Eulacestoma nigropectus. Next base: position 862,020 of record VZTE01001767.1, read on the forward strand.
CTGCCTGTGCACCCCAGCAGAGCCCACAGGGCCCCATCAATGGCAGATAAAAAAATAATATTGGCGCCCAATATTTGGCTCCCAAGTCCAGAGTCACTCACTTTCCCTTGGATATGCAGGTGTTTGACCATGGATGTTTCAGAGGATCACGGGCACTATTTTCTCTCTCCTAAGAAAAATTACTCCGCCAGATAAAACAAGCAAAAAATGCTGTTTGTGCTGATTCATAAGGAAACAATTTCTCTTCTATTTTAGCACTGTACAGCAGGAAATTGCAGAGTGATTTGCTGGAGGAGCAAGAAAATCAGGATAGTACAGATTGTACAGCATTTTCTGGGTGACGGATAATTCCTTCACAGCCTTAAAATCTGTGAGCAGGTTTGTGCTGCATGATATGGTGTAGGCTAGAGATTCATCTGCATTTTCAGTAAGCTCCAGCTTCAGGAAGAGCAAAAATGAAGAAGCCTGGAGCTCAGTGGTCTTATTTATATGTCTGAGGGGCAGCAAACCCCTATGTGCTCCTGGGCACATTGGCTGTGCTGGGGTTTGTGCATGAGCTGTTGGGTATTTAATAAACCTGGGGAATTGCCCTTGGAGTGGTGGTTTTGGCACTCAGGCCCAGGAGGTTTGGGAAGGTCCCAGCTCTGCAAGTGGAGGGGTCTGGTGGGTCTGCATCCAGAGCTGATTCCTCTGGGCTGTGGGGTGCTGGGGGGCACAGCAGGATTTGGTTGTGTCTGCTCTGTGTTTCTGGCCTTCTCCAGCTTGATACCACACTGGGCAGGGGCTCTGCTCTTCACAGGGATGTAGCTGAAGTTCCAGTTCCTAGATCTTGAAGTACTTAAGGGTTTCAGGAGAAGTTTAGGCTTCACTTTGCACCTAAAAGCCTGATTTGCTGCCATAGCAGTATAATTGCCTATTCTTATCTGCTTTTAGAGTTGTGAAGTGGTTTCTTCCTCCGGTGAATCCTTCTATACCTCTCTCTCCTCTGCTGCTGGTCAGGCTGTTCCACAGCTCTCGCTTCCCTGAGTGTCGCTGCAGTCCTGTGAGGATTCAATGGCATCAGAGCATTCTGCCCTTTTTGCCTCTCATAATCCCAATAAATGATCTGCAGTGCAGGAAAGACGCTATTTTGCAATGCTTGGAAATGCCAGCTCAGAACTCCTGAAAATTCAGAACCTCAGGGTTTGCCCCCCAATCCTTTTGCACTTCGAACAGCATCTTGGTGAAGGATTAGCTCAGCTGCAGTTAGCTTCACTTTTTGTTTCCGAGATCATGGTCATCCCTGTCTGTGTGCAGTTTTTCATGCTAAGGGAGTATTAATCCAAGAATGTGCTCAGATACTTAAAGCAAACCCATGGAGGCCGGGAGGTGTTAAAGATCACAAAGAGAATGAGGCTGAGCTGGGCGGAGGGGACGGAGGGAGCAGCACGGCCATCTCCAGAGAGGTGCCTCCTCCCTCCCTGTGTCCCTCTGCTCAGGAGGCTGGCACCAGGAGCTGTCCTCTCTGGCCATCCTTGCAAACTTCTGCATCTTTATAAATTTCTCAAGAAATGTTTTCTCTGTCTTTCTTGGCTGAGGAAGAAACCCAGTGCAAAAAGGCATGGGAGTGGGGATGCTGTTTTTCTGGCATCTTAATGAAGCAAATCCTGCAAGCTATCTGAAGAGGTTCTAGGAAATCTCTGTCCTAGCCCAGGGACAAGCTGCCTGAGTATCCAGGAGGAGTTTTCTTGCAGCAATTACAAAGGCACGTTCCCAGCCTGTGAAGAGCAGCCCCTTGTCTTCTGGTTCCTCTTACGTTGTTACTGCCAGAGATTAGTGTTAATTGCTGAGCCCTGTGGAAAGGGAGTGCTTGGATGGTTTGGAGTGCCTGCAAAGGGAGTGTCACGTATTTCAAAGTGTTTGATAAACAGGGGAGCAAAGGCAGATAACAGCATCAAAGCCCACATTGTGCTCTCTTGGTGTAACGGGCAGCTTTTGAGAGAGGGAGCAGATTGCTGAAGGCCATCGAGTTACTGGAGAATATGAACCTGCTTGACTGGTGACCCCCGGCAGCCCTAGCAGGTGATGGACAGTACAGAAGGAGGCACTGGGAGGACATTTACACTTCACATCTTTTTCTTTAATGCACTGACTCCTAGAAAGGAGGTGTGAGCTAAAGCATGGAAAAAACTATTGTTTAATCTAGATTTGAAGTCCTGAATATTCATTGTTTATCTCCAGATCACTCCAGTGTATGAGAGCTACAGGTTGATTCAAAGCTTTTATTAGGGAATTAGATTCATTTGAATCAAAATGCCTATGTAAGAAATTTGAATATCATGCAGCAGAAAGTGTCTGTCATGCCCTGGCAGCTCATCTTCAGAATGTAGCTGCATATTGATGAAGTGCTCATTGAATAAGAATTATCCAGTCCTGGAGAATAAATAGAAGTCCTGATGGAGGAACAGTACCGACTGTGTAAAAGCAGACTGTCATCAAACAGATATATGATCAGTCAGGATTCATGTTGCTCAAGAGATTTTCACTCTGGTCATATGGATTAGTGCTGCTCTGGCTCTGAGCCTTAGTGAGGGCTCTGCCGAGGCACCTGCCCATGGCTGCAATTACAGATGAGTCTGGAACAGTCCTGAGCTGGGAGAGGATGCTCTGAACCTGTGGTACCTGTCTGCTGTGCTGCAGGACCCTGAGCTGCCTCTGCCCCTGGCAACAGTGACAGCTGGAACCCCCCAGACCTGGGGCATGGTTTATGTTACAGGGTACTATTTTTTTGCTGTTCCTATTTCCCCACACATACACACAACAGACTCTTCATTTTTTAAGCCTTTATTTAAGCTGCTGGTGTGTTTGAGCCCAGTCACATACTAAGGAGGGAAGAGTGAAGATTGCTCACTGAGCAGCCTGGCAAAGAACCTCACTGCTGAAGGTCCCTCTGCCACAGCAACAAAGTCACTCAGGCCTTCCAGTGCTCGGTTGCAGTGCTGACTGACTGGAGTACAAAACATGGGCTGGTGATCAGGAGGTGTGGGGGTACAGCTGCCTCCAAAGCCACACTGAGTTTTAGCACATCAATGAGCTTCTGGTACCTGGGGAATCTGTCATTTTATTGTCATCTGAGCTGCAAGAAAAGCAGAACCATATCGGCTCATCTTTTTTCACAGCTACCACACAACTGCAACACTGAGTTCGGTACCTTCCCTCTTCCCAGGGAATTCAGGATTTTCTCCTGAATCAGAATGGGAGGGCTTAGACTGCCAAAATAAGGAGCCAGCCCAAGACTTGTAGTGTACCTCTGCTCTCAAATGAGGTCTTCAGTGCTGACAACAGGCTGTTTTCTTCACATGAGTATTTTAGGGTTCAGGTCCACAAATCAGTTTAGGCTGGTCTAAGCCAGCCATCCCTCCATCCCAGCAAGCCACATCAGGGCCACTGATCTGCACTCATTTGTTTCACTTAGATTATACCCCTGTTGATTAGCACAAATGAGATGAATAGAAAGTGGAACATTTGAGCCCAGCACTTGGCATTGAATTCTCTATACAAAAAGGAAATGCCTGTCTCTTCAGTTTCTTTTCAGTTTTTTGTTCAGAAATTCTTAAGTGAACAAAGAAGGGCTCCTGGTGCTCCTTCTTTGCAGCCATTCATGTGCCTCTGGGAAAGGTTTGGCTTCTGTGCTTGCCAGGCTAATCAAGGAAACAGAAAACACAGAACATTAGTGCATTTAAATCCCAAGCACTCTAAAGTCTCAAGAAAAACTGTTAGGCAGATACATCCACCTGATGCCCATGGCCTCAAGGGCCTCAGCTGGGAAAAACAGGAGGGGCTTCTTTGAGGTGAAGTTTCCTGACTGAGATATCAGCTAGGGCAGGAAAAAACTGGAAGAAAAAAGGATAGGATCTGAGTCCCAGATTGGATAAGCCCCAAATACAGAAATTAATCCATCACCCAGGGGAATTAAGCATTGTGGATAGGAGCAATTGGTTTCCAGGGAGAATCCAGGCAGGCTTGCTGGAGGTCCCAGCACTGAGGGGGATGGCATTGAGCCAACCAAAGGCTTTGAAATCCTTCTCTGTGTTTCCTCCTGGGAAAAGCCTCAGCAGCACTAACAGCAGCAGCGTTTCCCTTGGTCTCTGCATTTTTGCCCAGCAGGAGCCCCCTGCCACGTGTGGGTCTCTCTGTGCTACCAAAGGCTCTGCAGGCTCATGGTCAGGGTTTCGGGGTTTTGGGGATGTGCTGGGCACTGTGCAGGTGCTGGAGAGGGCAAGCAGGAAGCATGGGCAGCCCCTGCCAGCATTCTCTCCCCATCCCTGCTCCTTCCAGCCCTGGCCCAGTGGTCCCTGCCCCAGCAGCAGCCCAGAGGTGTTTGTGCCTCCTATCCTTGCTGAACATCTCAAAAGCAAGAAGAGGTTTCATAATTTTTCCTCTTACACCTGGAAAGGGAGGAACCCCACAAGACTGTGATTTAGATCAGTCCCTGGAGCAAGAAAGCTGAGCAAAAGCAAGAAATCAGCATTCCTGAAACCTCTCCTGGTACCTGAGGTACCTTAGCTCTGGAGCAGAGGAGCAACCCCTCCTCTGTTCTGACAGGTAGTGAACCCTGAGCAGAGCTCCCTGTATCCAGGAGAAACCCAAAAATTTCAAAATATAGCCAAGCTTCATTTTGGTAAGGAGAATATTTCCCACCATGGCTGGGGAGGCGTCCAGTCCCTGCAGAACCTCACAACCCAAATAGCAGTAACTGGGCTGCAGCAAGTGGCTCCTGCCCAGCACCAGCTGGGGGGCTGAGGTGTGACCTCGCTGCCAGTGTGACAGCCTAGGAGGCTTTATTAGCTGAGCTCTCTAATAGTAGGTTGGTTGTTTTTGTGTTTGTTTGTTTGAGGATTGTTTTTGTGAAAACTTAATCTTCTGGTTTAATAAAATGGCATGTTTTTCCCTTGAGCTGGGCTGGCTCCCTGCAGATGCCCACCCATCACTGCTCACCTGGTCTCTTTGCTGGAGGAGAGGTTCCAGTGGCCAAGGGCCAAGTGATGCTGGTGGCTGGAGACCAAGGGAACTGACAAGAAGAAGATACACACCTTCAGGTATGTCCTTTCTAGTTTTGCTGATTCCTGAACTTGTTCCGCAATCACAGTTCCAGAGGATTTAAGTACAAAAGTTTTTGATAGAAATAGTATATTACTATTGTGAAGAGGAAAAAACCTGCCCCGACTTCACCCAGCAGTGAAATGCACAATGATGGGCCTTGACTTCACCCTGTGGGCCTGTTTCAATTTAAGTTGTTCAAAATTCTGCAGATAAAGCAGCCAAAGCTGGCACAGGTAATGTGTTTTGTCGGATAATTGCAGCGGGGAGCGGAGGATGCTGGCTGGCAGTGTTCTGCAGCCATATGCTGGCTGGGTGGTTTGTGTGTTGATTTCTTGCCTGGGTTGTTTAGAATTCTGCACCAGTAAGTAAAGAAATGGAAAATTACTGCCTTGTCCGCAGTTGTTACAGAAATCTAAGTCTCCGAGTGGCCCTGGAAATCTTTGTGCTGCTTGATTCTAGGGCCAGAGCTCACTCCTCAGTGCTCTTGTTTATCTCCTCACACTGAGCTTTTGAGGCTCCAATTTTCTCCAGCGCTAGATTTTGGTGAGTCACCCCAGTGCTGTCTGGCTGCTCCAGGGGCAGAGGGGCAGCGTGGGGCTGCACAGGGACATGCCTGAGCAGTCCCAGTGCTCTCCAGTTTTGCACAGCAATGAGAAATGCCCCTTTCATTCTAAACCTGTTCAGCCATTCCTCTTTGTTGCAGTTCCCTGAAATTGTCCTGTGGCCATCCATTTGTCCCGTGCAGGCAGAGTGGCAGCCAGTCTGTCTGCCTGGTCTGTCTGTCCCCAAGGCTGCCCCATGCCCACCATCCCACCCAGATCAGTCTCTCAAGAGCCTTTGCAGGGGAAACCAGTGGAAATCCTCCTAGGGATCCAAAAGGGTTGTGTGGAGAGGTCCTCTTTATCCATGGTGCCGACTTCCAGCTAGGAGGTAATTTCTCTAACATGCATGTGTCTGCATGCTCCAGTAAATCACATTTCTCCAGTGTGTATTAATCCTTTTTTCCAGACTGCTTGGAAGGGAATTTGGATGTAAAATAACCAGGATTGTCCCTGAAGCCCCTTTCAGAAAGGATGCCCTACTGGCCATTTTCTGTTCCCTTGGTGGTAAGGTAGTTTAACTTATAATTTAAAAGCACAATAATCAGTACTTTTGTGTTTGTGCTCTTTAGACCTCTTGGGAAAGTGCCATTTGGATTATGCTCTTCAGATTTTATTGCTGTAATTTCATAACCTCTTTTGACTGAATGAGCTCAAAATTAAGTTTTAAATGCTTCAGCACAAGCGACTGTCAGAACTGCCCCTCCTTTCCTGGCTGTTTGTGCTCCTGCTTCCATGCATTTGCAAACCCAGAGTGATGGATTTTTGGGACCCTGCTGGGACCCTGCAGCACCTGCTGCAGCTCAGCTTTGCTATTGCCCCTGATGCTCCTCGTGAGCAGCCACTGGCACCTGTGGTTGTTCTGCTGATCAGGAACCTAGCAGAGCCTCACCAGAGCTCCACAGCTCAGAGGCTTTCTGAGCTGATGCATCCCTCAACAGCTACACACAGACATTTGCCACACAGTGAGGTCCCTGAATCAGGGCCTTGGTGGGTGACTTGTCCCCAGATAGAACTCAGCAGGATACTGCAGCTGCCATCAGCCTCTGCACAACTGTCCCTTGCTGGCTCAGGCAACTTCAGCCTTTGTCACATCTCTTCCTTTGGTCAGAGCTGCACAACGGACAGCGTTTTGAAGTAAATGTATATTGTACCACTACTTTTCAAGTCATATCTTCATTCCTCCCTTCCTTTGGTGTATGAGTCATCCCAGCAAACCTGTCATGCCTTAAATTAATTGGGCCTTGGAAGGGACCAAAGAAAATGAGCCATTCCAGGATGGCATTTCTTAAAAGCCAGGGAATGTACAGCACAAGGTAGGGTGCTGCCTGAGTCTTCCTCACCTTGTCAAATGCATCTACATCTCTCCTGAGCTCGTGGTGGGGTCTGTGTGGTGTCTGTCGGCTGCTGGCCTCCAGTCCAGACACCTCTGAAGGGAAGCTCCTCTGATAAAGTCCTGCTTGCAGAGCTCCAGTTTTCTGGCCTCAAACCAGCGATGTGCTCACAGAAGGGCTGAGTTTGGACACCGTGAGAGGTGTACAAGTTTTGAACTGTTCATCAAAGGCGAGAGGGCTCCTTGTGAGCTCAGTGCAGTGGGGGTGTGTGTGGGTTGTGTGTGGTCCCACCTGGACGTGAGGGTGTCCCTGCTCACTATTCCTGTACCTGTGCAGGAGGACTCAAAGAAGCTTTGGCTGGTGCCCCTAAAGAGTGAGCTGCAGGCAGGGATGAGGGAATGAATGTCCCTGATAACAGCCCCCATGTATACCACACACAGAAACTGACTTACCCCTTCCACTCTTTGCCAAGTTCCTTTCATTAGCAAAGAGTTTTCTGTTAAGGAAAACAGGAAATTTTTTTGGTTTGTTTGTTTGTTTTTCTATCTTGACTACCATGCAGAGGGGGAGAAGAACCAAAGAAGAACCTCCCAAAAAGAAAACATGCCGTAAGGAGTGTTCAAGGCTCAGAGGCTTCTGAAGCTGATCGTTCGCTCCATCAAAGGACAATGCACATTGATGGGTTGAGTTTCCACAAAGATGGGCTGCACCAACCCAAAGGCCAGACTTTGATGGCCCAAGCCATGGCCAGGCTGGAGCACTCAGAGCTGGTATGACAGCACAGGTAGGAGCTGGCTGTTACTGTTACTTGCTAGGGTTTCACATCCAATTGAAAATCAGGGGGCCAGCAATCAGACAGGAACTGGGTGTGCTGTTAGTCATTCTGTATTACTTTTTTCCAAGGAAAAACAGAAAAAAAAAGTCAGAAGATCTAGCCCCAGTGGGTCACTAGACAAAGCCCATCAGAGTGAGGAGGGGGCACAGTTACAATGGTAGATTGTAATAGATAGTTACAATGGTAGTTCTCTTTGTTCTGTCACCCAAACCTTACAGCTGAACCTCAAGGACTATCAAATTCATTATAAAGCTTTTCTTTTCCAACTTCCCTGAAGCTGCATTATTAGTAGCTATTATGTACTTGCCATTTGTATTTTGAATAATAAAGTCTAAATTGTAACTGTTCACAGGACATCAAATGCAATTGCTATGGCATTGTTGCTCTTTTCTTATTTCTCCTTTTGAAGCCCATTTTGTACAACTTGGCCCTCCACCCACTTGCCTGTGCTGAATCTCAGAGCCAGTTAGAGCACATGATAACAGCAGGCTCTGGCCTGACATAATGGACATGGAAGCACTGTTCCCATGTCAGTGGCAACTAATCCCAGATCATACTCTGACCCTGGGGAAGTTGAGATTTGGTTATCATGGACGACTATTTGCACTTCCCAGTTCCTGCCCCCTGAATTTTAATTTAAGTTGGAATATGAATTTAAAATTCAGTTGTAGTTTCTGTTTAAGATGTGCAATGTCCATTGTAGAAATGTGGTGTGTCCATGCCAGGTGAGAGGAGCCTGAAAGCCTCTGTGGGGGTGCTGAAGGCTCGGGCCGGAGGGAAGTTCCAGAAGCACTCGGAGAGCCGGGCTCGGGTGGAAGTGCCTGGTGCCGAAGCTCTCACCCTGCTGCCACCTCAGGCAAACCTGAGCTGGGTCATAACACGTGTCTGGGCTGTACACATTAGTAGCACATGCAATGTAAGGCTTGGTAATTAATATTTCAGGGGCTCAGCTATACTTTCTGTGCCCTAAAATCTAACAGACAGAGACGACTATCTGAGAGCAAAAGGAGGATTCTTCAGCTCCTCAGTTCCAAAGCCTATGGTGCCTGTGTATCTGCACTCTTATTGATTCTTCTGTCCAGAGGGAAACCAGCCCTCCAGAAAAAAAAAAGACCTTCTGACATTTAAGAGTAAGACACAAGAAGGAAAGACACTGAATATCTTTTAATACCTCCAGCCTGCAAAGTCTCCTCAGGGAGGTAACTGGAATTTTGCTCAAGAAGGACAGGCAGGAAACTCTAACAATTTTATTCCATAATGCAACCATTCATGCTCCTGAAGTATTTTCTGACAGATAAAAACCAGACAAGCATCAATCAGAGACTTGTCTAATGACATGGAACACATGGGACTGGCAGCTCCATCAGGGGTCCGAGGGCAGGAGAGGCTGGTCAGGATTATTGCTGTGTAAGGGATCAAGTCTTAACTCCATAGCCAGTGAGGGCCTGAGTGTTTCAGGAGGTTCTAGCACACACCTGTAGTTGATAATTTACAGCTGGAGAAAGCTAACATGTCTGGGATTTTGCTGGAAATACGATTAGACTAAACTCATAGCTCTCCTCTTCTGAGCTTGCAGCTCTAAAGCCAGTGATGATGTATGCCAGGAAGAACAGCATGGGAGGATAATGAAATGGCTCTTTGGATGCACAAGAATCTCACAGCCACAGTGAGGATAGCTTCAGGGGGACTAAAAAATAGCAGAAGCCTCCCAGATCATCTTGCTATAGTGGTAATAAACATCCAGTGAGTCTTTTCTGTAGCCCTCAGGCAAGAAACTCCATAGAGTAAATGCAAAGCTCATTCTGCTTCTGTTGAAAGCAACTGGAGTTCTGCAACAGGCATGAGCCAGAGTATCTCTTAGACCTGGGAATCCATAAATACAAAATTCTGAGCAAAGAGCCAGTTTCTTGAAAACACCCACCAAATATACAACTCTTTCCTCCTGCAGAAAGAATTCCTGTCTCCATCTGGACTCTTTTTTGACTATTTGTCAGGATGATCTTCATTAGTCTCTCCAAGAGCCTATGGCTGACACAGCGCGAACTGGGATGCCCAGTTTGCTCCATGGCAAACAGATCCCAAACCAGGAAAAACCTAATCTTTAACCTATCATCATGGTTTATTTGCCCTGATAGAGGTTACAAATGCCAGGGACCAGGATGGACATCAGGGAGCTTGTGAAAGACATTTTAAAATGCATTATTAATTGGAATTAGGAAAAATTAGATAATTTAGAAAATAGAAATGTTGTTATCACTGGAACACACAGGACAACTGGAGCTGTTTATTGAACTGGACTGGGCTGTTAAACCCCAGCAATAAAACCCCTTGACGATAAAAGTGAATTCGTGGCTCCACATGTCAGCATGCGACCTTTTCACTCAGAAGCAGAATTTGGAGTCTGGCAAGAGGCATGTCCTCTATGTCCCGTGTCCTTTCTATGTGTTCCCCATCCTGTAGCTACTCTCCTGCCTTAGTCCTAGCATGGCCTGGCTACAGCATGGGCAAGAGGAGCAGAGCCACGGACAGGGGAAGATCATGCAGGTGACTGGAAATGGACAGGAAAAAACCTTTTTTTTTAATAAGGAATAAGTGACACATACAGGATGCAAAATGAGAAGGATTATAATATCTAGTTTAAAAACATGTTGTCTAAAGTTTTTGAAACCTAAACTATCTTCTTCTGTGTCAGCATCTGTCAAGAGGGATCCAGCCGTGAGAAAAACACTTATCGAAAAACAAGCGCTGAAACTCCACCAGAAGCCTTTCCGCAAAGATTCGGCCCGGGAGAGGTTTGTGAGGATGGTTTTTCCCTTCTTCCGTTAAGGCACTGCTGGGGGCTCTGCAAGCATGGTTGCTCCGCGCCCCTCGCCACTGTGGCGAGCGCTGCCCTCCGCCCTGGCCCCACAGCGCCGCTCAGCCCGAGTCCGCACCAGCCCGTCTGGGTACCGTGGGAGCAGACTCGGCACCGGCGGGTGCGTGTGCGCGCAGGAAACCGCGGCACTAATTAACCCCCGGTAACGACGCCCGGGCCAGCGGGGCCCCGCCAGCGCCGCTTTATGAATGGAGCAGCCC
>VZTE01001767.1:873508-902968 GCA_013397775.1 Eulacestoma nigropectus
AAGGTGCGCGGGGTGCGCGGTGAGAGGGGTGTGGGGGGCGCAGGGTGTGAGGGGTGCGTGCGGTGCAGGGGTGCGGTGCGGAGGGTGTGCAGCGTGCGGCGGTGGGTGCAGACGGCGGCGCGGTGCGGGCAGTGGGCGGTGCGGCGTGTGTTGTGAGTGGCGTGTGTGCAGTGCGAGGTGTGTGGCGTGTGCGGTGCGGGATGTCTAGCTCGGGGAGCCGGAGGAGCCGCTGCTGCCCTTTGGGACCGGGCGGCGAAGGGGACAAAAACGGCCGGGCAGTGCAAGGTAAGTGAGAGGGGGTAAGGGTAGGAGTTAGGGAGGGGGGTAAGGGTGGGGAATTTGGTTTCTCCTTGTGGTTGGAGTGTGCAGGGAACTGGGGTGTAATCATGCTGTAATGTATGCACTGTCACATAAAGACCTATCTGGTCCAGGAAGTGAAGCGTTGGTTTCTATTCAGAATTCAGATAGTTGCTGGAAAGACGTCTTTGGATTTGTTTACAGCGGAAGGTGAACGTTTCTGCATTGGGAAGAAATTCCTTCGACAGCAACACAGGATGGTCAGGCAGCCTGCTTGAGCCCGGAGCTCACCTGTCAAGTTCTTGCTCTTCTTAGTAAGTGAGAGAGTGTGTGGTCCCAAACCAGCTCCTTTCTGACACACCATTGGAACCCCTCCCCAGGAGGGCAGACTGGGGTTGACCTACCATGCCTCGCTCACTGCTTCAGCCATACAGGTCACAGGTGATGGGGTTTCTTGAGGAGTTTGACCATTACTCTTCTCTGGCCAAACTCATGTCCATCTACCACGCAACTAACAGGACCATCTTCAACTGGACAGAGAGCCGCATTGTTGAGTGGGAGAAATTTGCTGAGCTGGCTAAATATGAGCCAGAATCTCAGAAACCAACGGTGAAAGCACTCCTAATTGTGGCTTACTCGATCATTATCATCATGTCTCTCTTTGGGAACATGCTGGTGTGCCACGTGGTGCTGAAGAACAAGAGGATGCACTCAGCAACCAGCCTCTTCATCGTCAACCTGGCAGTGTCAGACATCATGATCACACTGCTCAACACACCTTTCACCTTGGTAAGTAGCTGGTCTTGCTGTCCCTTCAGCCAGGACAGGAGTCTCCCACCCACCAGAACTCTGCTTAGTGGTCACAGGCTTTCTCCTAGGGCTGAGGTGGGAACCCAACACCACGAAGTCTAACTGATAACTCTGCCGGGCAAGTAAAACACTGTTCAGCAACCTATGGGCTCTCTGTTGCTCTGTTAGGCTCTGTAACTCGTAGAAACTCTAAAGTCTGTCCATGTATGCTACCAAACCCCAGGAAGAGCTTCTTGGGTGATGAGAACAAGTGCCTGGGTAAGCATGTGTTTTTGATGTTCATGCAGGAGAGCACTAGAGAGTCCCTTAGTGGGTCAGAACAGTCTGAATGCCAGTCATACTGGGAGGGTGGAAAGAAGTAGTCACACTTTTCAGAGATGCTAGATGGATAAAGGCTTCAATGAAATCTCTCCAGATCTGACAGTGGGGTTGATGTCAAACCTTGGTCCACTTTTTCCAAATATAGTTGTTAGTGTAATAAAAAGTTATTACCACTGTTCACAAACAATGTCTGTAGAACAGGCCAGGAGGGCTCTGGCAGCACCGCTTCATAATCAGCAGGGTTTGACCCCAAAAACTCTTCTGTAAAGGTGTTTCAGAGACCAGGATAGCTGATCTTTCTTTAAGTTTCAGGTGAAGCTGCCCTACCAGCCAGAACCCCTGAGCCAGCTCAGGTTCCAGCCAAGGGACTTCCCCATGGATTTGTTTTCAGCACGTTTTCTGGCTAATGAGCTGTTGTTTCCCCTCAGGTCCGGTTTGTGAACAGCACGTGGATTTTTGGAAAGGCCATGTGCCACATCAGCCGCTTCGTACAGTACTGCTCCCTCCATGTCTCCACACTGACCCTGACGGCCATCGCTCTTGACAGGCACCAGGTGACACTGCCCACCCCCTCTTCCTTCCAAGGCTCTGGGAGGAGACTTGAGCTGTGACAAGTTTTTACCCATGTCTCTCTGTGGCCATGACAAATGCTGGCTGCGTGTCCAATGCAGGGCAGCAAGGGCAGCCCAGGCCATATGTTTGTCCCTAGCAATCACTCCCCTTTCCTGTGCTATTGTCAAATAGTAAGTTCCAGACTATCAGATTTTATCAGCTTAAAGATCTAACAAAGAAAATTTCATGAAAGGTGAATTTCTGCCTTAGCAGAGGGGAGAAAAGCTCAGATTCACAGGCCCAGTTAGAACAAGAGACATTTCTTATATAGTTCATACAGAATAAACAAGCATACCCCTGAGTGGACACTTGTGTAGATAGATATCTTCTCTTTTTTTGACCTAATGTAACCCCCAGCTTAAGGAAAATGGTTCTCACAGAACAAGATAGAGGATAAAGTTTGAAAGCTCTTCTGAGCAGACTGAGAAGTTCAATGTTTCCCATTTTCCAGGTCACTCTAATGAGCAGGACATTTTCTTAATCACGGCTGTCATTTTTCTCTCAGTAGCTGTGTTAGGTTATGTCACAAACTGCCCACCCCCCATGTGGGCTGTGAGGGCCTTTGCTTCCCATGGGAGAAGAGTCATGACGAAGTCTCTGTTGCAGGTCATCCTGAACCCGCTGAAGCAGAGGATGTCCCTGACGAAGGGAGCTCTGAGCATCTCTGTTATCTGGCTGATGGCAACCTGTTTCTCCCTGCCCCATGCCGTCTACCAAAAGCTTTTCCAGTATAACTACAGGTGAGCGATCTCCCCTTCTCAGTGAGCGTGTGGAGGTCTGGCAGCCCTTGGGCAGTGCCACTCGCTCAGCAGGGAGGGCTTTGGAGTGTCCCAGGCATGGGGACGGGCGATGAGAAGGCATTGGTGTATGGGTGAGATCCCGCTTCCCACAGCAGAGGCTGGGGCTGTGGAAGAGCTGCCTGGCCTGCTGCCCGGGGTTTGCTCTTGCCACCTCCCACGTGCCCAGACGAGGGTCTGGGTCCCACTCCCAGCCATGTGCTGGGGCAGTCCCAGGCACAGCCTGGCTTGGGCACAGCCATTGGCAACACACACCTCCTCCAGTGCCATGGCCTTGCCAGGAGAGGCTCTGTCCCGCGAAGGTAATTTTCTCCCAAGGGACTTTCCTCTTCCCTCCTTTTGCCTGCTCAGCTCCTCAGACCCAACAAGACCAAGCCCATCCAACTTGCTCAGGCAGGGAGGAGAGAGAGAGTCAAACTGCAGTTTCAAAAAGAAAGAAAATAAACCTCCTGTTGGGAATACCTGTGCTGACATCACCAAGGCTCTGCAGGGAGCAGGAGCAGGGGACCACTCTGGTTTGTCAGCAGGGCCACCGAACCATCTTCCCCAGGATTTCATACACTGAGTCTCTCTGGTTGTGACTTCCCTGTATTTCATCCATGTGGATTTATGAAGCAGGACCAACCTTTCTTGAAGCTTGAGGTTCCTCTGGCCAATGTTACAGTAACGAGAAAAACAAAGAGAAGCCCTCACCCCCTTCTTCATGAAGCAGGGCTGTGGGGGACCAGTGTGGAGTTAGGGGGACGCAGTGAGGGGCAGGTGAGGGACCAGTGCTTTGGCAGGAACTGGAGCTGTCCTGGTGTGCCATGATGCCTCCCCTCAGGAAAGGGAACTCTGCTTGGCTGAACACAATGACAGCAGATGAAAAGGAATTTCACATCCACATGAGGACTGCTGAAATATCAGAAAAAAGAGAAAGTTCTGATATAGCGGGAAAGAAAGAAAAAGAAAAAGAATTAAAAGCTGAAGCTTATCTCCCCACAAAAGGCCCAGCAATGGCACTTGTCTCTGCCGTCACCCTCTGCCAGGGAGAGATACAGAATGCAAACTTTGGGGTTGCTTTGCCCTTGCAGTCCTTTCCTCTGTGGTACCCAGCCTGTTCTGTCCCTCCTGTCCCCACCAGCCTGTGGCATTGCTGTGACCTCTCCTGTCTAGAAAACAGTCCGTAACAGTACCCAAGTGGGATTTTTGTGGTGGATGTCATGCTGGTGGTGCTGCCCTTCGCAGGAATGCCAGCCTCGAGGCCAAGGGGATAATCTTACCATGACCTGTATTTTCAGGCTGAGATCAGCATCCCAGGGAGTGTGGCAAGGAGACACTGATAAGCAGCAGGAATGAGATTTCTATTGTAGACGTTGACCTTCTGTATAAAGGACAAATCTAATTTCCTGCAGCCCAGCCAGGTCTCTCCTGTTGGTGAGGCAGGAGAGTGTCAGTGTCTGCATAGGCTGTCACTGCTTTTGGTGTACAAGGGGCTGCACCAGCTGGAAGTGTGACTGGGGCTTCACAGTCCTCCCCTGCCTGTGCTTGTGCCTGATGTGACGGAGATACTCAGGGGTTATCATACCTCCAAGTGTCCAGACTGTAAACACAGGGCAGGGTTACTCTGTGCTTGCATTGCTCTGCAGCTGTGCCTGGGGATTAGGGAACAAATTGCTCATGAATGAACGAACGCTATGATCTGTTTCGGGGCACCTGTCTCTGCTTATCCTTTGGCATGGCCAGAGGAAACTGAGCCCCGTGTTGGCACGAGGCAATTCAGCGATATAAGGACTTCCAGGACATGCTATTCCTGTCCCTGCTTTCCATTGAAAAAAAATCCCAGTTGTAATATTGCTTGTAATAGCTCTGCAGGGCCAGGGCTTCTAAGATTCCTACTAGGGAGTGGATAGGGTTCTGGGATGGGTAACAGGAGGTCCAGCAACATCCATCTCTGGCTGCACTACACAGCAGCACATCTGAGTTCCTGATCATACCAGAATTCACCAAAACAATGCCTTGTCAGATTCCCTTTGGCAGGTCCCCTGTACCAGGGGTGAGCCAGATCCAGAGGAGGAAAAGCCAAGACTGCAGTTCAGAAAGGATGATTTTTCCTTCTGTGTTAGTTCCCCTCTTGAGTGGCATCTCCAGGTCCTCTGTACTTGGTGGACCCATTGCCACTCCTCTGACCTCATCCCCTGCTCCAGCTGCCTGTCCTCAACAATCTCCTATTTGTGGCACAAAAGGCAGCTCCAGTGGTTGAAAACAGGATATTAAAGATATTAATCAATACTGCAATGAATAATACAGCTTGGTGGGGGCTAAAATCTGTGCTGAATAGAGAATAGAGGACAAAGGATGAAGAGAGAAAAGTAAAATGGAATAAGAGAGAGAAAAAGAGAGAGGAAAGGAAAGAAAAGGAGAAAGCATCCACTGGAAATAAAGTCCATCACTTCCAGTCACCAGCTGCAGGGTGTGGAGGGGACACGTGGTGCAGCAAAGGGTGCTGAGACTGAGCCACTGCTGGTCAGGCAGTGGGAACACACCCGGATCCCGGGGCTGGATGGGATGGGACAGGTGTAAGGGGTTGTTAAAATGAGCTGTTGTCTATGGTTACACTCGATCCTTCTGTCAGTTAATTGTCAGTCGTTCAACTGGAGCCAAGTGACCAATCATCACACCAGTTTTAAGAGGTAGCAGGAAGGTTGTAGGAGCTGATGGCAAGGGAATGGCGGGTAGGGAAGGGAAGGGAGATGGGTTGGTCACGTCTGTGAGGCTTTCTTACAGCCTCCAGCCCTTCCCTCCCCTCCAGAACAGCTTTGGCTTAGAGCTGCTACAGCGGCTCTGGCTGAGGGATCCTGTGCTGGGGGGTATGGCATGGTGAGGGATTCCAGCTGCTGGGGGCCACAGTAGGGTGGGTGCTCCCGTGGAGGGCAGGGGCTGCAGGTCCAGCTTGAGAGAGACATGTCAGAGCTGTGGCTCTGTGTCCTCCTTCTGTCTGCACTACACCTCTGAGCAGCTGGCTGTGGGCAGTGCGAGACCCCCACTGTGGTCTGCCGAGCTGGCAGCACCCATGTGACAGCAATGGCCACGAGCCATATCTGTATTTCTTCGTTTTCAAGGGAAGCCACTGTCCGGAGTCTGTGCCTCCCTGATTTCCCTGAGCCTGCAGAGTTGGTCTGGAAGTATCTGGACCTGTCTACCTTTCTCCTTCTTTACCTCCTGCCTCTGCTGATCATCACCATCACCTACATGCGTCTGGCCAAGAAGCTGTGGCTCCGCAATGCCATCGGGGACATCACCACGCAGCAGTACGTCACCCACCACAGGAACAAGAAGAAGAGCATCAAGATGCTGATGCTGGTGGTGGTGGTCTTTGCGGTCTGCTGGTTCCCCCTGAACTGCTACGTGGTGCTCATCTCCAGTCTGGGCATCAAGACGAAGAACTCGCTCTATTTTGCCCTGCACTGGTTCGCCATGAGCAGCACCTGCTACAACCCCTTCATCTACTGCTGGCTGAACGAGAACTTCCGCGCGGAGCTCCGGTCCCTGCTCTGCATCTGCCAGAAGGCGCCACAGGCTCAGGACCAGGTGCTGCCACCCAGGGCCATGTCCTGCCGTGAGGCATGGTTGGAGCAGGCCAGGTGCAGGAAAGGACCTGCCTCCCAGGCCAGCTACTCCACCGGGAACCTCCCAGTGGCCAACACGGACCTGTGAGCCATGGGGCTGAGGGGAGTTACCTGGCTGTGGGAGGCATCAAAGGGCATCTTCCAGTCTCTCCTCAGGAGCCAGCGCTGCTGCTCTGCTGTTTTACTGCTGACTTCTGGCTGGTCTCACTGTAGCCCCTCCTCTGCTTGGCATGGTGGGCACACAGCCTCTCCAGCACTCTACCAGTAAAACCCGTGCTGCAGCTGGGCCAGAGGGCAGGAATATGTACAGGGGACATGGAGCTTCTCAGACACAGTGATCTACTTTCAGGTTTTCTCATTTATTGCTATCAAAGGGAGTGGACCTGGTTTTCCATCACTGGCCTGAGTCACTGGCCTGTAACATGTGCCATAAAGTGGGGCTATGCACAGCAGTAGAAAAGGATCTGTGATGACAGGTGTTTGAAGGAAGATCTTGGACATGCAGATGAACTCAATCCATAGGGAGTCTCACCAGTTAGTGTATAGCAAAGCCTCCAACAGAGGTAAGGATTGTTAACAGCAATTTTCCTCTCAGATTCTGCTGCTCCTCCTGCCCTCTGTCCCATCTGCAGCAGCTGGAAGCCAGCCGCAGACAAGGGGAGCAGGGATGCACCCCAGGAGCCATGGCCATAGGCTCAGATGGCACGATGACAGACTAATGTAGTTCATTGAGAAGTTCTTTTTATTATAAATATATTAATTCAGTAAAGAGAGTTACACTGGCACTTTACAAAAGGCCACAAAATATTTCATCAGGGCTGTAGCATTCACTCACTGAAGAATGGAATCATTCTGCATTGTTACTAGTTGCTGTGAAAGTCTCATTTAAACAACAGGAGGGCAAGAAAGGGCTGTAAGGAATGTCCTGTGAGGAGCAACCGAGGACTCTGGGGCTGCCTAGTTGGTGCAAACCAGGTGATGGATTCCAGTAGCCCAAGGGCAGCCATGTCTGCTGGGGGGCTCCTGGTCTGCCCTGGTGATAGCCCAAACAGAGCTTCTGCCCAGAGAGGCAGTGGGGGGGCCTGGGTGGCTTGAGGGAATAAGGACATACTCCCACCACCTTCCTGGGTGAAGATAAGCCAGACCAAAGAAGGAAAATTAAGGACTGATTTTTTTTGTTATTTTTCATTTGTGCAGTGAGAAAGGACAGAAAGGAGGGGGGTCCTTTCTTCATGCCACTTGACCCAAGCCTGGGTACCTTGGGTGCGTACTGCAATACATGCACCAGAAGAAAACAGCAGAACACAAGGAGTGGCAGCAGGAATGGGTGAATACTTGGTCCCTGAGGCACTTTGCTTGGAGCTCACAATTATTGAACATGGGAATTCAAAGCTGTCTATGCTGGGTGCCAGCGCTCTCCTCCCTCAGTGTACAGCAGGACTTGTTTTCAGTCAAAAAACATCATTGTGAGTTTTTCAAAATATTAAAATCATCTCTAATTAATGAGCATCACTTCATTTAATTATTAAGAGAAGCTATCATTTGCTTTTTTACTGTTCCTCATCCCTCATTAGCTTTTGGTGAGCCGCTCTCAAACTGCCATGTATTGTCTTTATATTTCTTAGGTTTGTTTTCCTTCCCTTCTTTCCTTAAATGGATTAATAACCTTTTTTCTGGAGGAATCCAAGCCCTTACCCCAAAGAAGTGAGTCTCTCCACACTTCTTGATCTTCTGCTAATCCCTGTAGTTAGCTATCTCTTGCTGTCAGAAATAACCTGGCTGGTTTTCCTTGAATCTGTCAATCGCAGCATCTCCTCATTGCTGAATTTTTCTCCCCTAAATGGGCAGGATGTAAGAGCTGACTGTATCCAATCTCTGTTACGGCTCAGCTATCTGGACTGATAATTATCAATGCCTGAGTGAGATTCAGAGCCTTGCATGCTTTGCCCAATGCCTCAAGGTTCCTGTATCACTTGAGGATGCCCTGACTCCCAGCAGCGCTCAGGCAAACATAGAATGCACAATATATATTTAAAAAATGTAACCTGAGCTTTGTTTGACCAGGCCAAGGACAGCACCTGGGGGCAGGAGGCTGCATCCTTGCTGGACTCCAAGCCAGGCTCTGGAAAAGGGAATCTGTGAAATTCGGCTTCTGCTGGGTCTGAGTCAACTCAGCACACAAATAGATGCTTAAACATTCCTTAATCTGTCTCCAATCCTGCCGCCCACCTGTGGAAATGGCTTCCTGAGTTCTGCTGGGATCCAAGGGAGAGCTTCCAGAGACAGGACGAAGGGTATGCTCCCGGTCCCAGCCAGATAGTGCTGGTGGGCACAGGGTCCTGCCTCAGCCGGGGCAGCAGCAGTGCAGTTTGCTCCCTGCAGACCCAGGGCTGGAGACGGACAGGAGTGTGGGGTGGGAGAAGAATCCTCTGGGAGGCCTCTGCCATGAGGAGACTGCTCCCTCTTCCTATCTGTGGGCCGAACCCTCACCCGGTGCCCTCGGTGGCTTCGGCGCGGCTCCCCCGGCAGGCGAAGCCCCGGGGGGGCTGAACCCCGAGGGAGAATTTGGAGGGCAGATTATTGAAACACTGAGTCACCACAAGTCTACTCTAGGGAAACTATTTGAGCACACACAAATCAGTGTGAAAGATCCAATGAGACATGTCTGAGTGATTAACAGCCCAAATTTATTAAGGTTAGCTCATGCCAAATGCAGCAGAGTGCCTTCAGCAGAGTTGCTGATGAAGACGATAACAGGGAACACAGTGCAGGGGATACCTGAATTCCAGAGACAAATCCTCTTATATAGCCCCACCACATAATGAACAAAGAAACCACAACATGCCAACTAGATTAACAAAAAGCTAGCAGAAAAACCCCCACAATGAGTCAGAAAATTAGCTCAGGAAGGAGAAACAGAATACAGTCATCATCACTTAGCTCTTCAAGTGGAAAACAGTACAGAGGGGCTGGCCAAAGCACGCTGCAGGGATAAAGGGGAATGTCCTCAGTTAAATCCAGCTTAAGCCCTGGAAGTGGGGGTGTAGGTGGGCCAGTGTCAGACCATCTTCTTGCACTGAGAAATAACTCGGCATCTTAGGTCACTCACAGACCAGGGGAGGAAGAGGGAGGAAAGAGCCTGACCCTTACCTGAGAGACTGAATGTGAAAGGCACACCCCGAATTCCCGCGTGGGAGATGATGTGCAGCCGCCCTGTGCCCCAGGGAGCAGGAAAGTCTCTCCCTTGAGCCTGGGCACACAGCTCTGTCCTCTCACCGAGTATGGAGACAACCCACCTGCCCCCCAAAGAACCTACCTGCCCCCACAGAACCCACCTGCTCTCCCCCACCGTCTCTCCCTGCCTCCACTCCTGCGCTGCGGTGGGCAAAGGAACGCTTCTGATCTCCCAGACTTTGGATGGAGCCCAGGAAGGAATACCAGCAAGTGAGGGCAGGTTTAGCACTAGGCACAGGGTGCAGTCAGCGCTTGGTTTGAAGACTAATGGCATTTCACAAGCTGCCCTGTCCCACCAGTGCTCAGCAGTGATCCCCACACCAGTTCCAGGGTCTGTTCCTAAACCGCTCCCCTGAGCTGATACCAGAGTACTCCCAGTGCTTGGCTCTTCCCAATCTGTGCTGAGCAGGTACGCTGGAGGCCTCTCTCTGCCCAGATGGGCTGTCGATGTTGGGTGTCTGCACTGGAGCAGGACTAATGTCCTTTGGAGTCCCTGAAGGGATGGGGTAGGGGGCCAGCAGCAGGTACCAAATGCTGCTCCGAGCAGTGCTGGGGAGAGCCGGGAGGGACTGGCCAGAGCAGGCAGGGGTGCAGGCACTGTGCCTGGGGGTGTGCTGGAGCAAACTCTCCCTCGGGAGGTCACATGGAGTCTCCACAGGCAGCACATCAAAAGCACCTCTTGCCCTGCTCCCCATCCCTGGTATTTTGTTCTTTGCCTTGGTAATAAGGGCTGAATTAATGTACTTGGCTCTTGATTGAGGTTTCACTCCCCCAGCAGCCCACACTGGCTGATGCTGCCCAGTTCAGTAGTGCCAAATTGCAGAAGGACACTGTGACGAGCTGTCAATGGAGAGCAGCTCTCACTTAACCAGAGGCGAGAGAGAAAAAATGGTAATAAACCTCCCCAAAAGCCACAGACTGAGCTCTGCAGGAACCAGGTCTGATTGTACAACACAGTAGTCTGTCACTCAAAGAGACATGACAGGCCCATAAAAGTCTCCTTGGCAGATGAGAACAGACTAATTGCTTTATAAAATCAGAGGAATGGACCATCTAATGCATCTGCTGGAGAAAAATCCAATTGCTTTATGGGACACTGTAAGGGGCAAGTACAGGGTGTGTCCCCATTAATGGAATTTCTGCTTATTACTTCACAATTAATGGGGCTTCAGAGCATAAAGTTTTATATCCTCTATATCATTCCCACATGCTTTCATTGCATACATCTGTATCCGATCCATACTATGTCCTGCAGGCTGTGGGACCTTGGTGGTCTCCTCTCTCCAAGATTTCCACTCTGCAGAGACCTGCAGTTGGTGTTTGTAGCTGACAGCAGCAACAGGGATTTTCAAAGCCTCATTTTGACCATTTCTTGCTTTTCCTACAGCACTGCAGAGGTAATTTCAATTTCAAACCCACACTTGGAGCCAAGCTGAACACCACAATCAGTGTGATTCCAGGGTGGCCAGACTGTGGATACTGTTAGGAGACAATTTATGATACCTAACAAAAATGATGGCAGCAAGTTTCAGAGCAGCAGATTTTGTTCCTATTTTTGAGACAAAAATGTTTGTTTTCAGCCACATCCTGTCTCAGGCAGTTTTCCACAGGAATTAAGTGATCAATTAATCAATGGCCTCAACCTTTTGCAGCTTCCTTCCCCTTCCACAGCTTATTTTGACCTTTTACTGGTGATACATGCCAAACACGGCAGAATTCAGCATACAAGGAGTGCCTGGATCACTTCCATGATGGATTTACCACAATTCCATCAGTGGGCACTTGTAGTAGGTTGGGTGGCTCTGGGCTATTTTGGACAGTTTCATTTGCTTCTGAACTGTGATACGCTACTCAGACCTTTCACCTTCAGGTTAATAAACCAAGTCTCTCCTAAAGGCTGGAAAGGAATTGAGTTTTATTTTTTACCATTATAGTATTTCTTTCACAGTATGTTGTCATTCCTGAACTCCACAGTTCAGTTATTTAACTGTCTGTCTCCATTTCCCACCCTGTTCTGGAATTAAACGCACCAGTTGCTCGCGCTGACGAACAGTGACTGACGCCGACTGCTCCTGCACGGAGATGGCAATTGCTGCACTCCAAATAAAGTCTTTAATGCAGTGTCCCTTCCCTCTTTATGCTCATGTTTCTATGGCAGGATACAGATTTTTTTCCCCGTTATTAAATTTGACACACCCTGTGTTCTATTTAAGAGAATTGCTCTAACTTGCCTTACTTTGCCTTCCATTCAGGAGAATATAAGTATTCTGCTGTCTTGCACAGCTTGCAGGGCAGGATGTAGGGATATTCATTCTCCAGGGGAACTGTTATGATTAACAGAGCAAATAAAGACTGTGAATACTTAGCAATATATTCAGGCATCTCAGCTATAAATGGGAACATCTTCACCACTTGACTAATCCTCAGCTTCTTTGTGAAGCCAAGTTGTCAAATTGTTTGTTTTGCCTTTGTTTCTCCTGGTCACTGTGAAGGAAGGAGGGATTGAGGGGGAAGGTAGGACAAGTGTCCAATTTTCCTATCTGTAGTGTTGAGCATTGCTAACATGTTCTCTGCTCCCCCTCCCTGTACAAAGTTGGGGACAGGAGCCTTTCTTCTATTTCATTTCTGTCTGTATTGATGTGTTTGTGTCCACACACACACACACTCTCGACGCCAGGCTGCCATTTCTAACGCCTTTCTGTGGCACAGGTGCCGCAGGGCAGGAGCATGACCCCGTAGGTGCCCAGGGCAGAGGGCATGGGGCACATGCTTTGGGAAGATCCTCTGGACAGGACCAGGATAAGACCATGGTAAGGAGCAGAGCAGCTCACAGCCCACCTGCTCTCGATGGAAATGTCCTTGCTCCATACCCTGGGTCCCATAGCACAAGGGCCAGGGCAGGATGGGAGCCCCAGCCTGGGGTCATGTCTGACTTGTCTGACTTTGGAGGTGGCCAGGGCACAGACCTGGGGCATTGCTCCGACATGTTAATATTAACTGTAGGAGGTAAGAAATTATGAACATTGGCTCTGTTACTGTACTTGATTGGTATATTAATTGGTAATCCCGTAAGTCCTTCAAATCAGGTCAGGGGAGAACAAGGGGGAGTGTGAAGAGGTATTTAATGGGTTGTAAAAACAAAATTCCATCCCTAATGCTGCTATACTAGAAGGCAAACCAGCCCAGTTCCCAGGCTACCAGCTCCCATTAATGCACTAATTGTCACAGGGAAACAGGCTGGCCGGGCTCAAAAACCTCATTTACCACCAGGGCTCAGAGCAGGAAGATAGGAATTTCATTTGGGATAATAATGTATTTTTGAAGGATCATAATAATTATTTTCATCAGGTTGTTCCCAAAGACAGAGTGCTTTTTTGCCTCCAGCACAGCTCTAGGATTGGAGCTGGGTTTGTTTCCCCTTAAAAATGAACATCTGCTGCCAATAAAGGAATTGGGATTTTTTTTTTTCCTTGTTTGTGGTGGATGTTGTTGCTCATAGTTTGGTCCTAGATGAGACGGTTTGTTCTCATTAATGTTCCCCCAAGCATTCTGCCCAGTTCCTCAGAGTTGGGTGGCTCATTTGCCCACCGAGGCCATGGGTGACGGTGGCACTCCCTGCAGGGGCGCCCAGCAGCCTTGGACTCCGTGCCCCAAACATGCACTGTGAAGTTTTCATCTGCTTTTTGAAAGTCCCTGTGAGTGAGCTGACAGGCTGGGAAGATGAGTGTGGAAGACAGAAGAACAAGAGATTTCTGCCTCCTGGCAAACACATCCAATTCAATAATGTGCTGCGAAATGTGTGTTTTCCTTCACTTGTGATTGCCCTGGTGTCCTGCAGAGACTCAGTGAGGTGACAACTGAGTGTGCAGGGGAAGCCTGGGGAAAATACAGAATGAGAAAATCAGAGAAGAAATAGTAAAAACACCACCTGTGGGGAAGGAAAGTGGGGAAGGAAAGCAACTTGAGTATGGAAATGTAAGTCTCTCTAATGGATTTCAGTCTTCAATTTTAGCAATGGAAATTTATCTGCCTGCTCCCCCCGCCCCTATGCAGGGGCCAGGGGCACACAGAGGGCAGGTGTTTAAGGTTTCTTTACTGGTGAGCCTTCTGGTTAGGGTTAGGCAAGGTAATGAAGTGTGAAATCAGGGAAGCCATTTGCCAGGGTGCTCCAGAGCTGTTGGTGTCATTCCTGCCCTTTTCTCACTAAATACTGCAGCTCAGACTCCCCTGAGCAGTGTGTACTTCCTGTCTCCTGCATGGAAAAGGGCAGCCATCCCCTCCCTGTAACTAAAGCACTTCAGTTAGTGCTTTAACAAAATGCTGTTCTTAATCCAGGTCATCTCAGCCCAAAGCAAACATAGGGCTTTAGTAAAAAGTCCAACTGTGAAAGCTCTTGCTTTGTGCCCTTAGAACCTGCATGAGGGAGATCTTAGAAAGCTCCTCTGAGTTCACTGTCCACAGACTATGCTGTCCTTGTTAACACAGAACTCATTAATTAATCTGGTTCCAAGCAGGATCCCACCTGGAACGCTTCATTTGTGAGAACACCTCTTCACCCTGGCCAGCCCCCTCCACCAGCTCCCCTTTGCCACTCAGTGCTCATGGGGAGAAGGACACGCCCTCAGAGGGGGGGTCACCTGTGAGAAGGGTGCAAAGACCTCACGTGACTTGCAATCTCACCTCAGCAGGTCTGAGAGAAGCTCTGCTGAGGGGTCACTGTCCACACAAGGACAGGGCCACAGTCCCCACCTCTGCAGGTACATTTCAGGGTGTGCAGGTGAGGTATCCACACCCCACACTTTTCACTGGAGTTCTTAAAGCAAACCCCCACTGGTCAGAAACGTGGCTCAGCAGGACTGCTGGCTGCGATCTGTGGCTGCTGGGAGCAGCAGGACAGACGTCTGCCTTCCTGCTCCAAAGACAGCTCAGGAGAAGGCCCGGTGCACGTGCCTTGTCTGGGCCAAACAGCATTTCCTGGCTTTCCCTCTGTAGCTGGAGGCTCGCCAAGCTGTGAGTGCCTTTGCACAGCTCTGCATCCCAGCTGGAGATGTTCCTGCTGGAGACAGCTGAGGTAAGGACCGGGTACCCCAGCACCCTGACATGCTGCCAGCCTCTCTGTGAAGTGTGGCTGAGGCAGCACGAGGACTGGGGCTGGGAGCCAGCCTTGTTCTGACCACCAAGAAGTGGGTCCTCAACCCCACACTTCTCTGCTCACATGGAGCACGTGTGTTCATCTGCCAGCTCTGCTTCACAGGAGCTACCTCTTATCCCAGCATGGTGTACGAGAATCCCAAGTACTTTGAGGGGAACATGATTGATTTATCATCGCTCCTTGGGCTTCAGCCAAAAACAAGGCAAGACCAGACAACACAAGCACTCTGAGGTGAGAAGCAGAAGGGGTCTAAACATCTTGTTCACTGGGAGTTCCTGCCTTGGGTGGGAGCATCTGCTCTGCATGGGAGGGGTGCCCCTGTTCTTTCAGAAGAGCAGACCCGAGGTGTGGCCAAACCTACCCACGCTTTACCTACTCCAGTGTGTCCAGTCACCTGAGAATGCAGAGTCCAGATGGTTACAACCTCAGAGCCAGGAATCACTCGAAGGTAAGGCATGGAATGCCTTGAATTCCCATCCCAAAAGCGTGCAGGAAGCTGCTCTCCCAATGGACACCTCTGGCCCTCTCCTCTTGCAGTGACAGTGGCCTTGGCCAAATGACAGGCACAGGCAGAACTCTAGGCTCAGGTCACTCACAGGAGGGCCACAGCACCCTGCCCACACCTGCCTTGGGGTGCAGGGAGGGACACTGGGATCATCACTGCTTGCAGACTGTGGTGAGGTTGGGTGCTCTCAGAACACCTGGGCTGCAACATGTAGAGCATCTGGGAGAACAGGCTCCAGGCACCAACATGCGCCATAGAAAAGGCTTCTTTGGAGCCTGCGGATGCTGAGTACGTGTACCACTGCATGGCTTTGTGTTTGGTGGTGGATGACTGGTGCTTCTGAGCCCTGACTCCAGAGGCTGTGCTCTCTGTAGCTGTTGCCCTGTGGTATGACAGAGGCAGCCAGGGCTGCAGACATGGCAGTGCACGGGGATCCTCACACGCAGGATGAGCTGCAGCACTGCAAGCACTCATAGAGCCTACCAGAGTCTGGACAACTATTGTAACTTTAATTAGAACAGAAACATCCTTCATGCTAATAATTATTTTAAACAGACCAATGTAAGGGCATGAACAGGCTTAACGAGCCTGTAATTACCGAGCTTAAACAGCAACTGGTCCTCAGCGAAGCTTCGGGAATGGGAGTTCCTTGGGCACTGCTTAGGGGTCTCTGCCTCCCCCTGTCCCCAGGCCATGCACTGAACCACACCTGAGACTTAGCCCCTCTGGCGAATGTTAAACCCACCCAAAACCAAAAGCTGATGCCTGTGGTTGGGGCAGGCGCCCTGTGGGGACCCTGAGGGGATGGGCCCAGGACCACGGCCACCCCATCCAGCAGCACCCACTCCAGCCCCTCCTGCCTGTTCCCACACCAGGGGATGAAGCTGATGGCCTCGGCTGCTGCAGCATCTCTCTGAAAAGTGCTGCCTGCCCTGCCAGATGGGCCCCTCCCAGACAGGGCCCTTGAGCCCCCACTGGCCCCTGCAGCATCAGCCCCCACCAGCAGGCAATGGGGAGAGGAATCAACACTCACCAAGCATCACCATGTCTGGCTCCAAAATTTATTGAACTACAAACACACATCACTCAAGAGCACCAGGTCTGGAGGAATGTGGGGGACCATCCCCCTTCCATTAACAGAGGGCAGCAGCTTCAGCTTCTGCTTGATTTGAACACAGACAACACCCCAAACCCAACAGAAACAATGCTACAGCAGAATTACAACAGTAACGGCGCAGAATTTACAAAAATATAAATAACCTATTTGTAACCTTAAAGAAAAATAACTTCTACCATAAAAAACATGTATTCCCTTGGGTAAACCATGGCTACAGAAATGTAGTGATTATTTTTTTTGAAAAGCACCAGAGTCTGAAGTATTAAATAATCCAACATGGAGTGGGTATCTCCCCCCAACACTTGCAGACTCTTCCAAGAACTGTGCCCAGAGCAGTAACACCAAGTTTTCTTCAGTATCGCCTATTTCTGTAAAAGCACATTGGAGGGACAGCTCTCATGAGCCCCCTGTTCAGGAACAGCACCCGAGGGATGTTCATCAATTGTTCACCAGAACAAACACTTTAACAACACTGAAGTATGTGCCTATTTTAAGTCTATGCTTAAGAGCTTCCCAGAACAGGGCTGGATTTAAACTTATCATACAAATTCCTCTGCAAATCAGACTTCCAGGCAAGACTGGTGTGGAAACCAATCACTTGTAAAAAAATAACCCCATTGCACTGGAGTGTTTCCACCCTTTAGTCCCAGCTCAAGTTTGCACAGATGCAGAGTTATTTGATTTCTTTCACCTCTCTGTGAGCCATGCCAGCTTGGCACAAATGGCTTCCTGAGGCTGTGACATGAGATCCAGCACTACAGGAATTTCCCTCCCTTACATTCCATATATTATGTTGAAAATACTATTAAAAAGCAAAAGTCAAGTATCAAGTCCATTGGTTCCCCACTGAAGCAGTTCGTTGCCCAGGGATCACCGTTGTTCTGATGTCCAAGTCACAGCATTATCACTGTTTTCAAGGCTCTCATGGTTCCCTGAGGGCTCTGGCTGGGCTCAAGGCAGCCTGGCCAAAGGGTCTTAGGGTGGGCTAAAGGCTACCTGTTGAACTTTTGGCCCTTGTAAACACAGCTGGTTTTGTCACCACAGCTGAAGGAAGGTGCCTGCCATGGGCACAGCGAGAGTGGGGAGCAGCCCTTGGCTGGGACCTGGGGGAGCCTCACCGCTGAAAAGCCACACCCTGCAACACTTGTGCAGTGTCCAGCCCTGCTGGAGCACCAACCAGTGTGACTTGCACTGATACCATGTGTGAGGCTCTGTGGGGGAACTGAGAACAGTTCAAACACACCTAAAACCAGCCCCTGCCAACCAGTGCTGAGGCAGCACACCCAGTGGCACGGCCAGGGCCAACCAGTGCTGAGGCAGCACACCCAGTGGCACGGCCAGGGCCCGAGGGGCAGTGCCAGTGAGGCAGGAGCTGTGGCATGGCACACACCACCCTACACACCCTGTATGGCATGGCCCGTACCCATATACAGCACAGCACACACACACCCAATACGATGCACCCTCAAGGCAGAGGTTTTGACTGTAAGTAATATTGCTCAGAGATCAAACAATTGAAAAATAATAGTTTACCTTAAAAGCTATGAAGGAAATGGGGCTGATTTCTCTATAAAAGTGAGAAAAATCCCCAAACAAATGAACTAAAGCCTCACTACATTTGCTTGGCCCAGAGACCCACCCCAGCACACCAGTGGAGCTGCCCAGCATGTGAAGAGATTTACAGCACACACCTGTAACATGTCCCTGTTATTCGCAGCTTTAATTTACCAGCCCTTCCTGCCCATCTCTTACTCCTGACACTGCCATGTGACAGAAGCAGGCTGGCTCTGCCATCCTGCCCGGCTGCTGCAGCTCTGTGCACTCCAAGTGACCACACACTGGTGGCACTGGTGACACAGGAAAACACAGGACAAGCTGCCGAGGCCAGTTCCAACTTCAAAGCCAGGGCCGGCAAGCTGAGCTGCAGGGAGGCTCTTACTCAGATGCAGTGGGTGAAGTTATTTTCCTTCCCACTGGAAGTGACTATGTCCACAGAGGGATTAAATATTTATTGGATTTTGTGAGGTGATTAAACCCAGCATTCTCCCTGCCACAGAAAAACCTCAAACAGGAAATCCCTGGCCCCAGGCTGTGTGTGCTGCAGCAACACTCCCGGCTGCTCCCTAACAGCCCGAGAGTGCAGCAAGAGTCTCACTAATCCTGGCCCCACGTGGCACAAGGTTCAACGCTGTGGGTCTTGGGGAGCAAAGAGCAGTAAAACGACCTTGACTGTGGAAGAAACAAGCAGTGAGGGAGAGCGCCAGGTCCAGCTGAAACCGCCCATGCCTTCGCTTATCTGAGCACGTCCTGGGCGCGTTCAAACCCCAACATCATTAAACAGGGAAGGGAAACACCAGCAGCTATTAATACCCAGGGTGTGGGGGAGGTCTGCCCTCCTAGAAGGGCACTCGCTGCTTTCAGGTACTGTGGTCAGATAACAGGAGAATTCTGTGGGCTCAGCCGAGGGGGCCTGGGTGGGGGCAGCAGGGAGTGGGGTAACAGTGCCACTTGCTGGTGACTGCCACACCACTGGCTTGGTGTGAAACTCCGGTGACAGGCAGGACAGCAGAAAGCACTCGGCAGATGCAGCCACGGCAGTGAAGGACAAAGCAACAGAGGCAGAACAAGTGCCACCAGCTCAGCACCAGTGATGCTGTCTGGGAGTCTCGGGCCAGCTGGGGAGACACTTATCACAGAACATCCTGAGTTGGAAGGGACCACAAAGATCATGCAGTCCGACTCCTAAGTGAACGGCCCATAGAGGGATCGAACCCTCAGGCCCGGTGTCATCAGCACCCCGCGCTGTCAGTGCCGCCGGGCGCTGAGCCAGTGCCGCAGCCCCGCGGCAGCTGCTCGGCCCATGATCCCGGCGGGAGCGGCCTCCGCAGGCCCCGCGTGCCCGGCCGCCCCCGCGCCGCTGGGCCCCGCTCAGGAACGTGCCCCCGCAGCCCCCGCTCCTGTCGAGGGCCGCCAGCAGAGCCACAGTGGCCAAGGCAGGCCGAGAACAGCCCAGCTGCCTGCAGCCCCCAGGCTGCAGGCACAACACTGAAATCAGGGTGACTAGTGATAGCAAGACCATGGCAAGCTCTGACAAATCCCTCAGGATAAAATACCAAGCAGAAGGGTGCTCCCCCTTCCCAGTAGCAACTCCTAGGAATGAGAAATCAGGCCATTTTTAGGCAAGGGAAAAAAAAATATTTTAAAAGAGGAGGAGCTTCTGGAGCTCCTGCTGTGGCTGGTACAGGAACATCACTGCTGCCTGTGACCAGTCACAGCTTCAGCCCTCAGCTGCCACCTGCTCCCTAGGGCATGGCAGTGCAGTGTCCCTGCCCCTGACACCCTGTGCCACCGCAGGCAGTTTGCGAAGCCTTGGAGGCGATGGGCGGTGAACAGCCACAGGGCTGGGGTGAGCCAGCACCTGCCCATGGCCAGCAGCCACCGCCCCACAAGGACATACATCAGCTCATCCTGGGAATCAGTCTGAAACTCCTGCCAGGATGCTGCACCGCACCACAAATGGGCACAAAGAGGAACGTGCCAGGGTGGCACAGCAGGACAAAGGCTGGAGCCTGGCACACCAGCCACAGCCAGGTCCTCTGCCAGGGAAATCATAGCACAGAGAAACAACTGAAAAGTAAACTGGGAAAGTGGCAACTGGCACCTGGGAAAGCAGAGCAGGGGCCAGATGAAGGATGGGAAAGCTGGAATGGAAGAGAGGTGATGGCTGGGCTTATAAGAGGGCACTGCCCACAGAGCCCAAGTCCCGTGGCTGAGGGATCCCATGGCAACAGTGGGGCATGACAGGGACAGAGCAGCACAGCATGAGCAGCCCAGCGACTGACAGGCAAGGGTGTCACAGCCAGAGAAAAACAGCCTCTGTAAGGGCCTGAGCAAGCCCTCTCCCATGGAGCTGGAAAAGGCACAGCTGTGCTTCCTGGAACCCCTGTGCAGGGATGCCCCCGTTGTGTCCTTCCAGTCCATGATGCAAAGACCATCTCTACGCTCTCCTGCCATGCACACCAGAGATGTTATGTGACTGCAGGCCACTGGATCCCCTCCCACACCAGTAACAGTGCATGGAGCTTCCTCTGTCCCTCCCTGTCCTCTAGCACTGGCAGTCTGGCGTGGGCCTGAGTGTGAAGTGGTCGCAGAGCAGGAGCAAGGCGTCGAACCGCTGGAGCCGCTGCAGCGCCTGCGCCAGCAGCGGGACCGTGACTGCAGCTCCCACGTAGGTGAAGTGTGCGACCAGCTGCTCAAACCCCGAAATCCGTCCCAGCAACTGGGGCATGAGCCCCAGCTCCAGTGCCACGTGGCTGAAGTTCTTCACACCGTTCAAGGAAGGGTCCAACAAAAAGGCAAGTGACTGCACCAAGGAATGGGGCAGCTCCGCTATCGGGAGACCTGGGGGCAGCAACACAGCGAAGCTGGGTTAGTACCCGTCCTACCCAGACAGGACAAGGGCAAAGAGAACAGCCAGCCTCCAGCCTCAGCCCCTGCCGAGCAGGTGAAAGACCACCCTGCCAAGACAGGTATCTCCTCCAACATCACTTTTAGAGCTCAGCAACATGGAGCTGGCTCAGTCCTGAGGAAGCTGGTAACTGGTGACAGCTGGGCCACTTGCCCACAGGCCACTCAAGGCAGCATCACAGAAAATGTACCCTGGGGACCAGCACCAAAGGCCACAAGTCAGGTAAATCCCTGGTGGGCACACGGTGGGCTTCTGGAGGAGCTCCCTTCCAAGAACCTGCCTCTCTGATATGCCAGTACTTGGAGTACAAAGGTGACTGGAAGGCCACTTACCCTTGGCCGTGCTGCTGATCTGAGTCACCAGGCTCTGGGCATCATCCACCTGGCGAGACAAAGACCCCAAGGTTGGTGGCAGTCTGCTGAGAACAGCAACACCTGGCACTGTTCCCAGGGCCGTCACAGGGGCTCCGGGAATAGTGCTTCTCCTCCAGCCTTACCAGCCCTATATCAACATACTTCAGTCCACGTTCCTACCCCTACATTGAGCCCAGCCCCTCTACCAGAGCCTCAGGCAACTGGCAGTAGTTCTGAGGAATTAAGAGGCTGGAGGAACTTACCGGCTCCTCCCCCGATGGGATTTCGGCTGTGGGCAAGTGATGAGCCCCCTCCTGCACCACACCACCGCTCTCTGCTGGAATCCTCTTCATCGCCCGGCTTGCTGCATCATCCAGCCGCTCGCCACCCACAAACTCCGCCTGGGTGGAGAACTTTTGGAGGTCCAGCTCAGTGCACTCCACCGGTGCATGTGGCCACTTGTGCTGCATCTCAGAGGCACAGGAGGAGAGGGGGGCCAGGGCCTCCACTGGGCCTGGCCGGCCCTGTCTGGGGGTGGGGGGCGGCAGGACCCCGTCCAGGCAGTCGCTGTGGCCTGAGGCCCGGATGAGGGGCTGGCTTTCCAGGAGGCTCCTGCCCAGCTGGGCCTTGGAGGCAGTGCTGACTGCAATGGCTGGTGGCAAGTCCATCTCTGGCTGGAGAGAGGGGAGCTGGAGACCCACAGCTTCCCCATCTGAAATGAACTGCACCGCTTCCACGGGGCCTGGAACGAGAAACCAGCATGGATCAGTAGAGCTCACCATCCAGCTCCATCCTTCCTGCCTAAAGGGCATCTCATCCTGGAACCACGTGAGCTGGAGCCCAGCACCACCCTCCCTCCCCAGGGAAGGCAGCAAGAGCAGGTACCTTCCGCCTGCCTGTAGCAAGGGCTCAAGTTCTTCACACCCAGGCAGCAGGGTCCAGACATCTGCTCCTCACACAAGAACCTGCCGGGTGCTGCTGCAGTCGGGAACGTTGCTCGCTGGCCCGAGAAGTTCTGAGTCCTCAGGAAGACTTGGAGGATAGAGGAGAAACAGCCTGAGCAAAGGCTTGGCTCGCTTCCCTAGCATGTCCTCAGCCCTATGGTATGTCTGCCAGCGAGGAGCTGGGAGCCAGCAGCTCCCTGGCATGCTGCTGGATGCCATCCTGCCCCAACCCTGGCCACCAAACCTACAGCCCTCTTCCTCAGCAGCAAAGAGCCACCCAACCAGAGAAACCTCGGAAGGAAGGATCGCCAGTTCTGACTGTGAAATGGCCTCCTCCTCCTCCTGATGGCCTTAAGGAGGAGGGAGGCTCCTCTGTGTCACTGAGCAGGAAAAGCACATGAGAGGTCCTGCAGGTATGAGAAGCAGGATGAGGTGTCTACTCTGTATGAGCTGAGGAACAGCTGGGTTACTGTGCTGTGAAAGCGGCAATGCTCTACACAGCAAGAAGGGAACACGGGCACAGGTGAATGGCATGGCAAGGAGAGCACCAACTCACCTCTCTGGCACTGGCTTTTCCAGAATCGCTTGCAGTAGATGATGGAGAGTGCCAGAAGCACCAGGACGATGATGACCAGGGCACTGCTGGTGAGTGCAAGAAGGGCTGTGTCCTGTGGTGGTACAGTAGGGACAGCGACCTTCACTAGGCTTGTTCTGGACCGACCTGCAAACAGCCACAAAGCGCTGGAGCCAAACTACGAGGCTTAGACCACCCCTTCCCTGCCCATCCCTCATCACATGCCATGACCGTGCCGCCTCCAGTGGGGCTGCGGCTCCACTGTGCCAACATCACCTGCCCTGACCCCTCCAGTGTGGGGGCACCTACACTGCGGCTCGGAGGATGGCGTCTGCTTGGTGCAGGGAATGCACTCCCACTCCAGCTGCCCGCTGATCCGTGCCTTCCGGTAAAACCTGCCAACAGAGCAGACAGGCTTAGCAGAGCCTGGCCCCCACTGAGCTCCCGCCACCCTGGCTGTGCAGCCAGCTGTGCCACCCACCCCGTAGCAGAGGGGGACAGCTGACCCCGCACTCCTGTCTGGCTGGCAACAGGAGCAACAGGGCTCTCATCGCTGGCTGGAGCCACACCACACCTACTTGTTCATGTCTAGCCATTTGTCAAGAAGCAACATCTTTCCAACAGCCCCCCCACCCCCACGTCTGCTGAAGTGGATTATACTGATTAATAGCTTCCCAAAGGGCGAGGAACACCCCAGCTACAGCTCTGTCTGAGAAGAGGCTCATACACCGGAGCCCTGACTCACTCCTGTCCCAGACCCACCACTGGCCACCCCTGAGCTTGGCACAGGCTGGCTGTATGC
Source organism: Eulacestoma nigropectus (assembly GCA_013397775.1). Classification (NCBI taxonomy): domain Eukaryota; kingdom Metazoa; phylum Chordata; class Aves; order Passeriformes; genus Eulacestoma; species Eulacestoma nigropectus. Next base: position 897,103 of record VZTE01001767.1, read on the forward strand.
AGCCGTTTCATCTCAGTAACCCCTTAAACCCTCTCTTTGGGGACTACCAACCATAGTGGTCTACAACCCCTCATCTTCCAGGGCTCAGCCACCCTGGTGTCTACAGAACAATTTGAGTCTGGAAGTTTTCTTTCATGGCTCGTTTATGGGAGCCTTCAGGTTCCCTTCTCTGGAGCTACAACGGGACCCACCAGACGGGTCTGACTTCCATGTCATTAGCAGTGTCCTCATAGAGGCATCACTGGGTCACCAGGCTCCTCGTGGCCTCAGGTAAAGCCCCCTCTGCCCAGACCCTCCCTGCCTGCCCCCAGGTGTGGCTGCAGTGGCTCTGCTTGGGCCGGCCCTGCTCACCCCGGCAGGCACTCCCCGCAGACTGCATCGGCCGTCGCTGTGCAGTTGGACTTCTGGAGGCGATTGATGAGGGCACAGGACAGGCAGGGCTTGCAACCGTGATGTCCCCAGCGGTCCTTGAACTTCCTGGGAGGGCAGGCCACGCACTGTGCGTCCCCGCCACTGCCATCGCCGCAGTCCTGCAAGGCACGAGGTGGGACATGGCTGTGGTGAGGGGCCACCATGAATTCCAAACGGTACTGACGGGAACAGTGTCCCTTCTTTGGGGGCAAAGGGTGGCAGGGTCACTGCTCTCGTGTGGGGTCCTCAAAACCCAGCTGTGAGCAGCTGCCACCAGTGCAGCTCCCAGGAGACACTCAGGGACCCTGGCTGCTGCCTGCCCAGGGCCTGTCGGTGCGCTTTGGGTGTTGGAAAGCTCCAGCAGCACTGCGCCCCAGGAGGCACCGCCAGGGGAACCATGCTGGGACTCCCACCACTGAGGCCAGGCTGGGACACCCTGCAGCAGTGTCCTGCTGGCACTCACCCATGTAGTGTGACCTTGCTCGGGGCTACAAACCAGAGGAAATTTAGACTTCCATCAGCAAAAAAGGAAATCAGGTTGCTCCTTGTGCTGCCTTAAAACCCTCACCACCTCCTGCTTCCATTGTCTCACCTTTCTACCAGGGTAAGCGAAACAATCCACCATCCCAACCTACCAAGTCTCAGCTCTTCCCAACATGCTGGAACCTAAGATCATCTTTCTGAAGGGAGGCTGGCAGAGGATTCACCCAGCTGTGCTGCCCATGATGATTTCTACTCCTTACAGAGAAGTCAATTTACCTTAGAAAGCTCCTGCCCAGGCATGCACTTTCTGCAGGGGACACATTTCTTCTGGTCATCCAGGTACTCACTCTCTTGGCAGGCCATTGTGCTGAAGAGGAGAGGGGAGCTTGGGGAGGAGAGGAAGAGAAGGCAGAGGGATCAAAGCCAGCCCTAACACATTCAGGATGAGCAGTGTGCCCATCTGGGCACCACCCATCTGGGTGGACATTTCCACCTGGCCAGGATGGCAGCTGACACTGCTGAGCACCATGGGTGGGACTTGGGCAGGAGGTAATTGCTGGCTCCCTCCGCATGACTCTGGCGGTCCCAGGCTTCCCAGCAAGGCAGGTGATGAGCTGCCCCATTCTGCTGCCATCTCACAGCCTCACAATGCAGCAAATGAAATTTTAGTCACAGTATTGAAGTATTGACCACTAACTGCTCAAGTCACCAGTGGATTCTGCCAGTCCCAGCCATGGCTCTGGGTACCACAGACAATCAGTAGAGAGCTTGGCCCCAGCACAGGCTCAGCAAAGCCCCAGCTTCAGGATCCAGCAGCCCAGCTCTGGCCAATGAGGCTGCATTGGTGTGACAGCACCAAATGCTGGTGGCTGATGTGTCCCTGGCAGAACAGGACACACTTCCCCACACACACCCTGCACCCCCAACAGAAAGGGACACACACACACAGAGTTGTGGTCCTGCTCTGTCCCCAGCAGAATGGGACACACACACCTGTGGCCCTGCTGCTCCACCCTGGAGCTGTGCAGTTGCTTAGGCTCTTGCTCCATGCATGTTTCAGCCTTGCACGGCCTCACTCGCAGCAAACTCAGAGGACCAGCAGAACAAGCTCCCACCTCCCTCCAAAACACCCTCCAGAGCCTTCCCGAGGTGCATTAATGGCTTAGCTGAAGGTAACAACAGAACCAGCCCAGGAGTCACGGGGCCACACTGTCAGCAAGGGTGGCTCAAAGGGCAGCACAGGACCAGCATCTCGACCAGAACAAGCAGTTCAGAGTGAAGCTACAGAACTGAGAAATTTATTTGGAGTTTTGGGGCTGCCTGATTATTTCTGCAGATTCTAGATGAGTTATTCCCTTGACAACAGAAAGGGAATAAAATCGGCCCTCACTAGACCAATCTCCACTTTGCTTTTCCCATTACTTTGTGCAGAAAATCAGGAGAGAAACTGTTTAACCTGCCTTGGGAGCAAGTTCTCAACACCCATCAGGAATAGTGAACACCTTTTGGAGGGCACCACCCTGAACAGCCTGAACTGCCTGGGAGAACCTGGCACTGCAACTAGAGCCATCCTCTGGGAAGGAAGCTTGGCCAGATGTCTGGCCCCTGCAAGGCTCTTGCAGCAGAGGGGGATTATCTACAGGACCCCCAGCCCCTCCTGCCACAGCTCCTTCCCCTCCTACAGCAGCATTCTTCTGCAGGCTTTTTCTGCCTCCTCTGCCTAATCCCACCACTCCCTTGCCGGTGCCTTTTGGAAGCGGACACTTGGCTGGGCTCCCCCGGCTCTGGAGGGCCGAGATTCATGGGAGATGAGGTCTGCCCAGACGAGCACAGCGCATGAGTCACCCTCACGTAGCTCCTGCTCCCAGCACATGGGCTGATACAAGGATCAGCAGCCAAGTCCATGGGGACAGGCCAGGAGGAGCTGAAGGGACTAAATCTGTCTTGCAAGCACCTCGGGAGGGGCACGGGCACAGCTTATAACCAGCATAAAGGTTCCTGACATCATTGAATAAAAAAAAGATTTGTCCCCATCTCAGAAGGTAGTGAAGAGGGAGCTCAGTGCCACTGCCTCAGGAGACGCGCAGGGTTTGGTGTCAGGGTTCAGCTAGAGGCTGAATGCAGGAGGGAAAATAAAAAGCGGGGAGACAGGTCCCAGATGGGTGACACATAACTACTCTGAGGGGCTGGCACACCGGGCAGGTGTCACCCAACCACCCTGGGAGGCCAGCATGCCAGTGGCCTGAGCCCAGCCTCTTGGTGAGTTTGGTGCCCAGAGCCCAGCCTGCCCCTGCCAGCAGGTGCCTCTGCCTGATGTGTGGGTCAGCACCACTGATGCTCCAGTCTGGAGTCTGGTTCAGGCTTTTGCTCCTAATAAGAGCAAAAGATGAATGAAAGCGAATTGCAGGCAACAGGAAAGAAGCCCAGATACCAGAGCATGGAGAGCAAGGGACTGATTTTTACTTGCTCTCCAAAGTGCTGTAACACAAGGGAAAAAGCACTGGTGAAAAAAACCCTCAACAAAACAAAAAACCTCAAACCAGCAGGGTTTTTGGTGAAACTGTCCTGTGAACACAACGTGGCCACTTTCTCTCATATATTTACAGAATTTCCCAGCCTTTCGAAGGGCCTGCAGCTGAGACAATGCCCTCAGAGCCCCCTCCCTACAAGAACCCGGTCTAAAGTAGTTTGCCAAATACAGAAAGTTACACAGGCCAAAGGAATCCTGTGTCAGAGCCGCTCCACGCACAAGGATGTCTGCCAGGATGATGGAATCACTCAAGATGGAGGAGACAGCCGTCCCCGATGTGCCAGCAGGATACTGGGCACAGAGCAGGTCTGCTGCTGCTCAAGTGTAACAATACAGGGAACAAACACTTTGTTGAATATCTGGCATGAAATTCAAAGTTGTGGGATCTTTGTACTTCTTATTTCAACACCACCAGACCCAAGACACTTGATTTGTACATGGAGGACACATCTAAACCACCTGGCGCTGCCCTGGTATGGCAGCAACCTCGGATCACCTAATGTGTGACTGAAACAACTGGTCTTACGGAGGCAAAAGGAAAAGCCAAATCTCATTGGGAACACATGGAGTCTCCCTGTTACTGCCAGAGCCACACATTTTATCTGCCACAGGAGAATATAAAGGTGACACAGTAACAATGAATATACATGGGACACAGTATCAATGTACTTAGAGGTTGGGGAGAAGAAGAGCCTCCTGCCATCAGTGCCAGATGCATGAGATCTAACTTAAAAACATCATTAATTTGTTAAAGAACTCTTTTATCGCCTTAAAGAGACATCCTGCCTGAGCAGGAGAGCAGAATGGGCTCCCCACTGCATCAGCCCTTAAGATACCAAAACCATGAGCTCCTGAATGAGTTTCACTGCATGAGACGAAATTGTTCCAGCACTGCCACAGCGTGAGCTGCAGTTCATCCAGCCTGTGACAACAGTACAGCTCAGCCATTGTCTTTTCTCTGTGAAACTGTAATTTAAAAAAAATTAGACTACATTGGAATCCAATCTATTTCATCTGTGTGCAGCTAATGGATTCTGGTAGGAAAACAAGGGTGAGGAAAATAGTAAGAGAAAAGTTACAAAATGAAAGTAATCAGTGAAAACATTATTGCTGCTGATTCTCCCCATCTGCCCAGCAGGAACTGGGGCAGGGGGGGCTGGCAGGGATGCAGGCAGGACAGGAGGAGATGGGGTGGGCTGCTTCCCGTCCCAGCCGCGGACCCTGTCCCCTCAAGCCATAGGTCTCTGCTTGCCTGGGACAGGAGGTGCCCAGACCCACCCTCAGGGGCTCAGACACCCACACTCCAGCAGTGGCTCTTCCATGTCACCATGTGAGCCAGCACACCATTATAGGAGATTTCTACTTTGCTGCAGGACTGACTGGCACAGTCAGGCAGCACTATGCCTCAGATGAGACACTTGTATACATTGGAACCTAAGAACAGAGAGCTGAAATCCTAAATAAGAACTGCAAGTGAAAAGCAGGGGAAAAAATGCTATCTGGAAAATATGAGTGCATGCCTCACGGTTGGCCACACTCAGTTCCAGTCTCCTGCTTAGCCATTCCCTCACTCTGGTCCGAGCAGTGTCTCCTCATCTCCTTGTGCTACAAACCATGCTGGGATAACCTTTGCAGCAGGGGGACTCCTGTGGGCAAAGGGGTTCTCACAGAAGCAAAAAAGAGGAAAAAAGGTGGAATCTCAGACTCTCCACGTGACTTGGAAATGATCAGGTTTCCCAGTCTGGAGATTCTACGCACACAATTACCCACTAATTGTTTTATCTGACGTCGATGGGGACTTGTGTTTGCTTTAAGTGAAAGCACCGCGCGCTCGGGTGGGAGAGGAAGAGCTCCGGGCTGCTCTCACCCCTCTTTAGCGCGCGGCAGGAGTTCCCAGGGCACAGTGACCACTTTCCAGTGATTTTTGCCAAGTTAGGGCTTCCCACCTTAGAAACCCACACTCTGTCTCACCAGGTATCTCAAGTAACACTTCCAAAGCTTCTATCAATTTGCATAAAACTTTGGATTTCCATCCGTTTCTTGCCCCACATCTAATTCCTAGTGACTGTCACTATCTTCCTGCAATAATCAGAGAATCACTGAAGCCGTAAAAGCTCTCTGAGTTTTTACGAGCCCAGCTGTTCCCCCAGCTCTGCTCACGCCACCACTAACCCATGTCCCCAAGAGCCACATCCACACGTCCACTAAATCTCCCCAAATGGTAACTTCACCACTGCCTGTGGCAGGGCAAGAAATCTTTCGGGGAAGAAATTGTTCCTAATATGCAACCTAAACCTACCGACCCCCGCATCTGGCAGCTGCTCGTTTCTGGAAAAAAAGCTGCGGCGAGGCTGGCGGCGGGACGGGTGCGGGGGCAGCGCGGCGCCCACGCGGGTGCCGACCGTGGGCGCGCCCCGGCGAGCGCCAGCCCGGCTCGCCCAC
>VZTE01001767.1:903786-951234 GCA_013397775.1 Eulacestoma nigropectus
GGCGGGGCTCAGCGCCGAGCGGAGTCTGGGCACAACAACGACGGGGCGTCCCGCTGTCACCGGCCGGGGTGTGACACTAGAGAACCCTTGGGCTTGCGGAACTTTGTTCCCGAAGACCTGGGGTTGTCCGGCACCTCAGCTTTGGGCTGAGGGCTGAAGAAGCCCCAGGCCCGGCCTCCCCTCGCCAGCCGTGGGGGAACACGCACCAGAAAGGAATAATCTCACCGGCTCCGACTGCGGCTGTGCCCCACAGCGTGTGCGGTCTGTGTACACTGTGTACTGTGTGTGCCGTGTGTGTGGGCAGCACACGCCGGGCATGGCCGGCCCCCGAACAGAGGGCTTCTCCCAGGCTTAGCGTTAACGTCTCCCAGCCCTTGCCGTGACTCACCCTCAGTCTCTGGGTGGCTCTGGGGAGCCGCACTGGAGGTATCCCGAGATTGCCGTGCAATGACTGACTCTACCACAGTGTGAACCAAACTGCTGTGTGGAACTGAACCTCCTTGTGCAGGGGGAGTTGATTTTCCCAGTGACAGCCCTTAGTGCTCCCCCTTCAGTGCACTGTCCCCGAACTGTTGCTCCTCAGTCCCACGACACGGCCCTGCTGCCTTCCCGCTGCCTTCCCGCTGCCTTCCCGCTGCCTTCTCGCTGCCTTCCCGACCTCCGGGAGGGGCAGGATGGGCAGTCAGTGCTGTTCATTTCTGTACACTGGCCCATACTGGTTGCTGTGCCAGGATGAGTAGCTGAACTGTGTTTGGGTTTAAACCTTTTATTTTGGGGCATGGTCCCCATTTTTCTCTCTTTCCTTTCAAAATTCAAGCACTCTCATTCCAGCCAATGCTTTTGAGAACTCTCCTCAGCTCCCTGCTGTCACTGTGTAGCAGCTTCAACAGAAGCCTGACTGTCAGGTTGGAATAACTGAAAGGATTTAATGAAATTCTGTTAAGCAGTCAACTTCACAAAATTATTATGGTTGGAAAAGGCCTTTAAGAACATCGAATCCAAATGTTAACCTGGCACCCACCATGTTCACCATTAAACAATGCCCCCAAGTGCCACACCACACTCATTTTGAGCACCTCCAGGGATGGTGATTCCATCAGTGCCTTGGGCAGTCATTGCCTGACCACTTTTTAGGGAAGAAGTTTTCCCTCATAACCAACCTGAACCTCCCTCCCCTGGTGCAGCCTGGGGCAATTCCCTCTCATCCTGTCCCTGTTCCCTGGGAGCAGAGCCCGACCTCCACAGCTGCCCCCTCCTGTCAGGGAGTTGTGCAGAGCCAGAAGGTCCCCCCTGAGCCTCCTTTTCTCCAGGCTGAGCCCCCCCCAGCTCCCTCAGCCGCTCCCCATGGGACCTGTGCTCTCTCTCCCTGTTCCCTCACCAGCTGGTGGGATTTCTCAGCCCAGTGCTTCAGCCGGTCAATGACGCAACCTCGCAGGCGAGGGGAGCTCGGAGGAGCTGTTCTGGGCGGTGAGGATGATTTCACCGCTCTCGCGGGCAGGCGGCTCAGCGGGGCCGCCTCTGATGCAATCGCCTCATTGCATCACCCACGGCCACGGGACGGGGGGGCTTCCCGTGGTGGGACGTGCGGGACAGGAACAGCAGCGCCTGCCCTGCCGGAGTCTGGCACCAGAGTGGTTTCACTGAGCACAGTCCCGTCAGCAGAGGTCACCTGCAGGACTGATTTCTGCTGAAAGGCCGATTGCATCCAAATGAGGGATTTGCCGGTAGCGCGTCCAGCTGCTGGGTGGGCATGGGCAGAGCTGCCCCAGACTGAGCTGCTGGTGGCTGTTTGCGGTGATAGTTGGTGGTTTGTGGTTAGTTAGTGGTGGTTTGTGGTGGTTAGTGGTCATTTGTGGTGATTAGTGGTTAGTAGTGGTTAGTGATAGTTTGTGGTTAGTGGTGCTTAGTGATAGTTTGTGGTTAGTGGTGCTTAGTGGTGGTTAGTGGTGGTTAGTGATAGTTTATGGTGGTTAGTGGTGGTTAGTGGTCATTTGTGGTGGTTTGTAGTGGTTTGTGGTTGGTTAGTGGTGGTTGGTGATAGTTTGTGGTCGGTTAGTGGTGGTTTGTGGATGGTTAGTCGTGGTAAGTGGTTGGTTAGTGATGATGTAGTTGGTTAATGGTCAGTTAATGGTGGTTTGTGGTGGTCCCCACTGAGGTCCTGGAAAGCCACACTGCTCTGACCAGCCTGAGCCCAACAACGCTGGGTCTGAGACCAAACTGGGCAGTCCTGCTCTAATTCCAGTTCCTGTCTGTGAGGCCAGCTGTTACTGAGGTGGATTGTTTTCCAGCCCAATCAGCACCTCGCAGCCACAGCCAGGAGAACATCTGGGAAAGCTGATAATACCCCATGCAGGCAGGGATGGCTGCGTCAGGTAGAGTGCTGTACAGCCAGCAGGTTTGGGTGTGGTTTGCAGGCTGAGGCCCTGGAGATGTTAGCTTCAGCTTACAGAACCATGTTCTCAGGTGTCTGATGTTGTGCTGTGATCATCTGATATGCTTAGGGTCACGTTGTCTCCGTTAAGTTGTAACTGTGCTGCATAATTAACGGATTAGTGTATTAAGAGTTAGCAAAGCCAGGAATTCTGAAGCAGGGATCAGTTTTACGGTTTTTTACATACTGGAGTGTTCACAACACTAGAGGGCACCGAAACCAGGCAAGAATCAACTGGGGAGGCGAAGCAGATTGTGAGCACCCCTGCACACGGACATACGGGCACACGGACACGTGGACATATGGACACACGGACACGTGGACATACGGACGTAGAAATACCCTCCATTGGCACAGGAGGACCATCCACTTAACACACGATATGGTGCAGAAATCAGTCTCATAGGAGTGTTTTTCCACAGCATCCTGCAAGGCTGAATCACGGGTGTTTCCATGAGCGCACTCGGGCAGGCAGGCACGGGCAGGACACGGGGCATCCCCGCAGGAGCTGCGGGAAGGGGCAGGCCAGCGTGGTTCCAGCATTTTCCCAGAGGGGAATTGTTGTGGTTTTGCGCTGCCAGAGGAATTAAGAGCTCGGGATCTCTGTTGAGCAACTCAGTTGATGCCGCTCGGGCTTCTGCAAGGCTACCCCGGTCTGGCGTCAGCAGAGGGCACTGGCTGATCGCCGGCAGGCGCGTCACCCCCGCCCGAACCGAGGAACATCAGCAGCTTTCCGAGTTTCGTGTACGAAGGTCACAGATTCAGTTGTGCCTTGTCCTTTTCTCTCTTTCTGTTGTTGCACTCAATTTCATTCCTCCCCTCCCCTCCCCTCCTCTATCCCTGCTGTAAAAAGGAGGATTTTCTGGTTTCACTTGCTGCCACTGAGTCTATCTGACTCTTAGGACAGACATAGCTCCTGTGATGTGGCCAGCACACAGTCCATCCACAGCTGAACAGAATCCAGCCCTAAATGTGTGCGTACATCCTCTGCCAGAGCTGCATCTGGGATCAGGAATTGGGCTGAAACTCAGCAATGGCAGGAGCAAACTGCTGCCTAAAGTACGTCCTCAGGACTTAACGCAAATTGGCTGTTCTTACCCACCAGGCAACAACTATGGCTGTGGCACAGTTATGGTGTTTTTGTACAACTAAATAACATTTCAGCCTTTGCCCAATGAATCTCACAGAGAACTGTTTCAGGAGGGCAGTCACAGCATGAGGGCAGCTGCAATCAGTGCAATTTTTTAATGTACCGGGGTCTTTGGGCAATCTTTTGCTCTCACTTGTCCCCACAGCTTCATTCTGTGCAATTGATCATATTTTTTTATTGATTTTTCAAACTTGCTTTCAAATCCTTGAAGGCGCTTCCTCTATAGAAGAGACACGGAGTGCCCAGGGGCTACAGGCTTCGCTTATTCCAGTTTCCCACTCAAAGTTGAGCTCTGACCTTGCATCCTAATGTTGACCTATGGAAACTAAGAAAAGCAGATTCTTTTTTTTTTTTTTTCACTGAAAAATTTCTGATCAGAAAAGCCTGCCCCTGGCACACACAGCATCTTGACCTGAAGGACACTTTCCAAGCTGGGTGCCATGTGTATGAGAGGAAGCCTGTAGTTACTTCCCACCCATCTCCATATTTATAGCCTTCATTTATAGCTGGGTTATTGTTTGGTGGCCTTTTGTCTTTTCTTGGCAGTGACAGTGACTTTTCTGCTATATTATAAATGAGCAGCCACATCCATGAGCCTGTTCCAGGTAATTTTCACAGCATGGTGATCACGGGCACAGGGCAGGCTGCTGCCAGGGCTGCTGTGCTGTGGAGCAGTCAGCTCCAGCACTGCCAGGTTGGGATGTAGGGCTGCAAAGACAGAAACTGCTTAAAGATGGGCCCAGGCCATAATTTCTCTTGGTACACATCATGGAGGAAGTGGTCATTGTGTCAGTCTGCTCTGAAGGACCTAGTGCACTCATAGCTTCAAATATTTCTTGGCCCAGGCTCTTGGAGTGCACAGGAAAGCTGCTCAGAAATCCAGGCAATGTCACCATTTGATATGTTTCTTCCTAGGCTAATTTTCTTTTAGAAGACAAAAGCAAACCAAATGTCCTTTTTTCCTCCTGCCCCCAACGTCTTCCCTGTCTGACTTTGCTCTGAACACTTTGGACACAAGTGTTCTTATTTCGCTCACCCAGCTGCAGCCTTCAGCTTTTCCAAATCCCCTATTTTCTCCAGAGGGTGAAATATGTCCATGGACAAGCACAAACTCAAAGACGCCCCAGAACAGGAAGACTTGTGAGGCCCAGCTCAGCAGAGTCCAGTGGGCAGTGTGAGGAGCACGAGGCATATCTGATGAGCCCACAGAGCCCCTCGTGCCTGGCATGTTTCAGCAGGGCAGAGGGGAGGACTGTCCACAGCTGCTTGTACCACTCTGGGCCCTGCTGGTGCAGGACACAACAGTGGACAAAGCCATCACTTCATTCCTTACAGCCTGCTTTGCCCCTGACTCTCTTGATCTTTTTGAGGCAAATATCAAATAAAGCCACAGTGAAAACAAACTACCACAGATTTATGACCTCAGGTCTTAATTAGATGGTTCTTTTGTAGCTGCTTGCTCACTTGCAACATTCCTGGCTCCAGGGAGAACCTAGAAGCGGGTAGTACACACAGAATTGCTTTCCTGATGGGTGATCCCCTCTGGTCTGGTGAGAGATCCCTCATCATGTCACTGCTGGAAGCAGAGAGGTGAGGTGGGCTGGGCTGCCACGACCCAGACAGGAGCCAGCAGGGTCCCTCAGGCAGCTGGTGAATGTCCCTTGAGTCTGGCTCAGCTTCAGCTCAAGATTTTCCAGCTTGGTTTGAGCCTAGGCAGCAAGAGAGTCATAGCAGGGAATTGCTATGAGACACCTGCTCTGGCAATGGATACACCTCAGCCCTCTGTGTAAAACTCCATGGCAAGAAGAGTCAGCCCTGATCAGGCTCCTGTCTAACGAGAAGCATTTCTAGGTATCACAGTCTGTCTTTTGAGTCAAGGAAAAGCAGACACTCCTTTAGTTTCTGTCCTAGCTGTTACCCTAGCTAGTTAGGATTTCCACTGAATCACAGAACCATTTAAGTTGGAAAGGACCTTTAAGATTATCAAGTCTAACCATTACCCCAGGGCTCACACATACAATATTACCCTAGATTGTGGGAGGGTTCCGTTCCAGCTGCCTTCTGCTGAGAACAGGAAGGGTTGGATTCAAACAAGATTCTTCTGCAAAATAAGAAACCCAGCAAAACAAGATTTCCTTCCTAGAAGCCCTTAAGTGCAAGTATCCTTCATCCTTTGCACTGTCCTGCCTGTCACACCAGCGAGTATATGTGAAAGCAAAGTATGTTTTATCCAGGGGAAAAGGAAGAATTCCCTGTGTGTACAACCAATAACTCCTCTCCATCACTCTGCAGAGTTTGACACTGTGATTCCCCAGCTGTCACCATCATCTGCAGTGAATAATCATCTCTCTCACATCACGTTAAATATCACTCTTTCTTACATCCCCTTTCCACTACTGATTTTCTTGTAGGAAAAATATCTTTGCTCAGGGGGTGTACCTGGATGGTCTGCAGGATGAACTGCTCATGGAGGACGAACTGCTCTCTCTGTAGAACCTCCTTACTGTGGCACCTATGGTGGTGTCCGACACCCACTGCCCTTTTCACTCAGGGGCAAGATGCTGCGTATGCCAGGGAAGATCTGCGTCTCCTTTGAATTTCTGTTCTTCAGCTGAGCAGAAAGCCCTTGAATCCTCTTCCCAAAATTCTCTGGCCATGTGACACCTGTACAATACCAGCAGTTACAAAACCAGAAGTGATTTCCAGGTGCCTTTACTAGCCAATTAAAAAACAATCAATCCTGTTTACGATAATTTGGAATGGGAGGTCTGAGATACTTATGGTTAGTATTTGATGAGCAGATCCTTTCTGGTCACATCTGGCTCACCAGAGGCAAGTTTGAACCTGATTACATCAGTTCCCTTTTACAGGAAACTGTTCCTGACCCAAGTGGTGGGTTTGCAGTGGATGGTCTAAACCCAGGTTTCTGGCTGTGAATTCAGATCACCTGCTTTCATATTCAGCCTATTTCCCTCTCAGTTGCATGTTTTAATCTTCACGTTGTAGCCAAAACAAATTAAATTGACAAATAGAATTTGACCCATGCATTCAGTTTATTGGCATGTTTCCTTATTAAAGAAAAGATAAGTGAAAACCTAGAACAAATTATGCAGATAAGTATCAGAGAAGTTAAAGCTAATCATATCTCAGCATGTTCATGTGAGTGACTGGCACAGAATGTACTCATGTTGGACTGAGCCAGCAAACTTCCACACGAGTTTCTATCCCTTTTTCTTCTTCTCCACTTCCTCCTTAGACACAGAATCACAACAGCATTGAGGTTGGAAAAGTACTCTGAGATCATCGAGTCCAACTGCTCCCGCAGCACTGACAAGGCCACCACTAACCCATGTCCCCAAGTGCCACACGCACGTGCTTCTTAAATCCCTCCAGGGATGGGGACTCCATCACTGCCCTGGGCAGCTGTGCCAGGGCTGGACAGTCCTTTCCGGAAAGAAATTTTTCTAATATCCAACCTAAACTTCCCCTGGTGCAATTGGAGGCTGTTTTCCCTTGTCCTGACACCTGTTACCTGAGAAGAGAGACTGACTCCCACTTGGCTGCAGCCTCCTGTCAGGGAGTTCCTGAGCCTCCTTTTCTCCAGGCTGAGCCCCCGCAGCCCCCTCAGCCAGTCCCCATCAGACCTGTGCTCTTCCTTCCTGTTCCCTCACTAACTTGTCTGATTTTTCACAGAAGATGTTTCACAGAAACATTTCTAAGTTCATCAGAAATATTGTTTTTATCACTTCAGAGGAACACGTGCCTGAACTCCATGACTGCCTGCACCTGTGAAATCCCAGGGAAGCAAACAAAGTCGGGCTTCAGTGGAGCTCATCACGGGGACCACAGCTGAGGGATCACCATGCGACCTGGATGACAACAAAGGGAAACTCACCAAGCATGGAGAGGGGCTGATAACACCATTGACAGCAGAATGATAACAACATCAGCAAACAGCCCAATCAACCGGATCAGGGTATCTTGGAGGGGATCATTTCTCCACAGGCACTGGATCACAAAGTGTGAGGAGTTTTAACCTCCCCAAGTCTCAGAATCAAATGAGTGTCACCTGCTTCAGTCAGGTGCCTTCTTCCCATGGAACAAAGGCCCTCATTGTCTAGGTAAAGCAAAGGCTAATTCCTCTGGGCCAGGGCACTGAGGCATGCTGTTGGGCCTTTGCTGGATAGCCATTAAGAGAGGATGTGGAACTTGGGTTCTAACTGGACTGAGTGTGTCTCACTCAGCAACTAAAGCAATTGATAAACCCCTTGGTTTCCAGAAAATGCCATCAGCTTCCTCAGAACGGCACTCAGTTGCCAATTCCCATTCTCTCCTGGTACAGGTGCCAACCTAGCTTGGAGCAAGAGGACAGGCTGGTGCAGGCAGGTGGCTGCAGGAGAACACTGCAGGATGGAGCAGAACTGCTCCTGAGCCATGGCATAAGGACCGGTGTGAGCCCACTGCCCAGGCCCCAGCAGCTTGAGCACAGCACCCTGACGTCCACGTTGCTGCATATTCTGTGTGGATGATGAGAGCAGCAGAATTCCGGAGTGTCCTGAAACCTGTTCAGAACTGTGACTCTCCCTGCCAAACCATGGGAGCTGTGTGCCTCAGTACCACAGGCAGCCTGTGCAAGCTCCAGTCTTGCACAAACTGGAATGATCTTGCATACTATTCCCACTCTGTGATAAAAAAGAAGAAGTAGAAGAAAATCAAGATGCTTGAAATGACATTTCTAATGCCTTCCAAGCAATTCACAGCATGTTTATCTGCTCTCAGTGAAGATTAATACTGTGGTTTATATTTTGCATAAATATACACATTAAGAGCCTCTTCTCTGACCAATAAATGTTTGAAGCACTGCTTCTTGAAAAATATATTTTATGTAGTATTAGATCCTGTCAGAACAGAGACATATGTCTTCAGAACTCATCATCGCTTTAGCATTTCAGAGGGTGCCTCTCACTGAATCTTTTATCTCGAGTCAGCAACAAAAAATGAATCTATTTCCTAGCTCTGTTTTCCTTTTTGCCTAACTTCAAGCTTAACTGGAACTTTTACAAATTTTAATAGTTAAATACACTTTTTTCTCCTCAGTATGTCTGGCCCAATGAGAAATACAAGTGCCCAACCATTGCAAGGAAGCCTGCCTGCATGTATCTGTGACCCAGCTGGGAGTAGGGAGTGCTCACACACAGCCCCCTCCCCTCCTCTGGGAATGGGCTCCTGGAGGTTCCTTATGAAAGGGGGATGCATCCAAACAGAAGGGCCTGTAAAGGGACATGCCCAGGGGAGGGACAAGCATCAGGGATTTTCACTCATCCCATCACAGGATGAATTAACACTCGCAGTAACAGTTCCTGTGGCAGTCACCGACAAAGGCAGTGACGTGGGGATGGTACAAATCTGCAAAGCAAGCGCCGTAACAGAGGAGACACTTGATCCCAGTAAAACCCCAGAACTGACTCCCCCTGAAACTTCATCTCTATGTGTGCACAGATACAGTAAAGCAAATCACACACCCTCCCAGCCCACACACTGTGGGACACGTGCTCTCACCACCCAAGAGTCAGGATGAGTGTTTGGGGCAGAACTGTACCAGCGCAGTGAGAAGATTGGGCTCCAAGTGTCCAAGGCCAGGTTGGATGGGGCTTGGAGCAACCAGGTCTGGTGGAAGGTGCCCCTGCCTGTGCCAGAGGGCTGGAATTCTTTATTACCAAACTTTGCCAAAACTTGTGCACTAGACCTGCATCCTGGCAGCTGACCCAGGTAAATACATATGCAGTAAACCAGGTCCATTACAAAATAATTTCTGTGCTTTTTGTGGTGCACCTCTGTCCCAGTGGAATAGGGAACATTCTTAAAAGGCAGCATTGCACATCGCTGGCTTCCCCTATGCTGCAGGCACAGCAGTGAGCGTATTCCAGAGCAGAGGAGGGCAAGGGGGCAGCGTGAGAAGGTTCTCCTGGCTCTGTTCAAGATGTGCACCAAAGCAAGTGTGTATTTTACTGAGAGCAGTAAAAGACACTTTGGTGATTATTATCCTACAGAAGATATTTTCTTTTGGCCAAACCTTGTGCATTACCTTTGCTGATTTAACTGCTGGATATCTGCGATTCCAAGAAGCTTGGCACAGCAGTATCACATAATCTCTGTTTCCCAATAAGCTGAGATGATCAAAGCTGGAGGGTGACTCGTAGGTGTTCAGGGAATGTCACACTCAGAGCTGACAGCAGACTGAGCACAGGATGCCATTGCACGCCCTGTGCCAGGGCTCCTGCCAGCCAGACTGATCAAAGAGACTGAGGTTGTACCTCTGCCCCTGTGACTCCCCTGGAGCTGGGATTCCAGCCCTGCCCACCCCAAGGCACTGAGCATTCAGAGCTTCCAGGGGTCATAAAGGCAAAACTAATTTGGTCTGAAAGTCATGCTGAGCAGACAGTGAGAGAGAGAAGCCATGTTCCCAAGGAGAGGGAAACCGTCATCATCCATGGCACTGGCATCTCTGCAGGGCTGGGTCTCCCTCCCTCTGCTCTCTCCTCCACCTTCAGCAGGGCTCCATCAGCTTTGTTTCACAAGACAGCAGCGGGGCAGAGAAGGGTCTTGTCTAGAAAGCCATGCTGAGGAAATTATTTTTCTTAAGGACAGTTGCTATGTACCATAAGGGTTAACCTAGTGTCTCAGTTTGAGACAACTTTAGGAGGAAACGTCCTGTGATGAACGTCTCTTCGTAAGAAGGCAGGTTTCAGCACTTCCTCCCCCACCGATACAAAAGGAATTTCTTGGATGAAAGTGAAAAAAAACTATTTATTTTACAAGCAGAGTGCCGGCAGGGCAAAGAAAAATGAGTAATGTTAGATAATCAACCTCCTTGATGTGGAGAAAGCTGGTGGATTTAGAGTTCTGTCTGTAGCTGGCTTGGCCCCTCCCGAGGTCCGAGGCTGGGATGCGGCGTCCCCACAGCCTCCCTGCTGGTCCATGGGGTCCGATGATCTGGTTCTCAGATCACAGCTCGGCCGAACAGTTCCAGAAGAAGAAGAAGTTCCGGAGGACTTCAGTACGCAGTCCTGGGAAAATTTCTTGCCTCAGTTAACAGGCCAGCTAAAAGCAGGAAGGTGCTCCCTCGGCTCTGCAGTGGCGAGGACGCGGGGGAGTGTGTGAGTCCTTGAACACAAACCATGCTGAAGAATTTGCCTGGCTTCTCCCCCCTCTCCTGGACCCAGCTTAAAGCTATGGGACCCATTTCTGGGCAATAAGCAGATTATAGGGAAATACAGTATTATCATAAAATCACCCCAAGACACCTGTCACTACATAATGAAGAAAAAACCATTAAAAATATCAGTGGAAAGATTTCCCATACCTATGTATGTGCATTTAATTTAAAAGAGCCTGTCTGGGCGTGCTGTAAAGCTGGGAGAGAAAATGAGAGATTCTTCTTCCAGCTTTGGCACCGCTGCAGTCCTCAGGTCTGTCCCATTCCCTCCACACTGATGGTCTCGGGGAACTGGGACCATGACCCCAACAGTTGGGGCAGGTCAGTTTTTAAGCCCTACATGAGGACACCAAAGGGTTGGATAATAAGCTAAAATTTGTTAACATCATTTAAATACCCAAGAAAAAAATTAACACTTTCACATTGCTGAGATATTTTTCCTGTGAATGATGAAACAGAAATGTCTTGGCTTCTTGGTCTGGGAATGCTGGTGTAACTGTGATTGGTTCTGCTTCATCCTTCTGTGTCCCTCTTCTCTATCACTTCTTTCTCCAGAAATCAATATTGAATACAGAAATAATTGAATCTTGTAATTAAATCTCATCCTATGGAAGGCAATGGTTTAACTCTGATTTTTGAGTGCT
Source organism: Eulacestoma nigropectus (assembly GCA_013397775.1). Taxonomy (NCBI): domain Eukaryota; kingdom Metazoa; phylum Chordata; class Aves; order Passeriformes; genus Eulacestoma; species Eulacestoma nigropectus. The sequence goes on from VZTE01001767.1 coordinate 915,228, forward strand.
GATAACACTTTGAAATAAAAAGCTCAAGCAGTATGAACATTGTGCATCCTGTACCTCAAACAGCTATTTCAATATTAAACAGTTATTTCTAGTAACAATCAATAATCATGGAATTGCTCTTGCAGGAGTAGGGCATGAAAAGAATTGCTGCTTTTCATTTGCTCCTTAAAACTGCAGTAACAAAAAAATGCCATGCCCATATTTCTCCTTATTGTGCCTGGCTTTGCATGGAACCAGCCATGAATCTCTAAAATATCCCTGTGTAGCATTAACGGAGATAAATAAACCTATCTCCGATTTAAAAAAAAAGTACACAATCACCATCCCACAGATTTTAGTTCCATTCTCTTGGTATTTTAGAGGCAGAAAAAACACTGCAGTCACAGTTACAAACTTGGTATAAAATAAACTTTAAAGAAGAGGAAAGAACCCAAACCCACATCCTGGTAGCAGTGAGATATTTATAAAAATCCCCAAAGGTTTTTTCCAATGAACTTTCTCCTTACTCCATATCACAAATTGCCTTGTACAGAGAAGGGAATTGGTTAAATATTTTGCAGGAAGGTGAAATACTAAGTTTCTTCAAGAAACAGGAGAAGAACATGGAAACAACTGCATGAGTCTTGTGCTGCAGCTGGATTGTCACTGACATTGCCAACACACGGAATTTCATCACTAATCATGCAGTGTGCCGATTTTAGTTTCAGCTCCAGGTGCCAGATGACCACATCCAAACCTCAGTCTCATTGATTTGTTGTTTGGAAAGCAGAAATTTAAAGCTCCCCTGGTTGCACAGGATAACCAAAAAAACAATCCAAAAGCTCAACACCAATGAATTGTTTTTTCTCCACTGAGCTCTTTTCACAAAGCTGAATAATGAGTGATACTCAAGCCCTGTCCTGTCTCCCGGCACTCTGACAGGCCGGGCAACAGCTTCACTGTTTATTTTCCCTGCAAGAACATCCCAGCAGTGCCTGCATCAACAAGGTCCCTTTCTCACCTCTGTCCCAAGCGAGGGAAGCCTGACTCCCCACAGTGCTGCTGTGTCCCGACAGCCATGCGTGAGCAGCCTCCTCATCCCCTCCTGAGCCCGGGGAGTGTCACTCGGCTGTGGCTCAGCAGCAAAGATCTGACAGGACAGGAGTACGAGCCTTGCACAGCCAGTGGTGTCAGTGAGAGATGAGAGAGATCTCCTGTAATGCCCTCATGGAAAGCAAAGCTCCAGTGTGAGGTCAGGCAGGATCTATCCGTGTGCTGCTGCTAGGCTGGCAGGCGGGAGCATGAGAGGGAGTCAAGGGGATGGAGCAGCAGCAATGAATAGACAACGTGTGTGGGTGTCAGGATGCTGTTGGGAGCGATGAAGAGGAATGTGGAATGAACCCCAGCAATGAAATCGGGTGCCAGTGCTCAGAGACAGCTTGTTCTCCAGGGACGCTGCCTTGTGGCTTGCATGGTGAGCACTTGAAGCCTTACAGAATTGTTTCTCTTAGGAGGTGAAAATGATGATGTGAGTCAGATCTTTCTTCAGCTCATTCCCTCCCCGTCACAGGTGTTGAAAGTTCTGTTTCTGTAAACATGGGAAAGGTCAGCAATAGCCAGCAGTTTCCATGCTGGCAGTTTTCAAGCACACTTTCCTAGCCAGTTCTGTGCCCTGAAGCCCTTTTTGTTCTCTCCTCCAGTGAGTTTTGAGGCTTTCCAGCTGCCTTCTTCCCTGAACTCAGATAAAACTGCAATGCCCCATGAGCACTGGTAGCCAGTTTCTTAGGAAAATGTCTGTGTTTGGCACAATTATTTCTTGTTTAGTTCTTGTAAAGCAACATTTCACCTCAGGTGACAGTCTCTTGTGTTCTTGCTGTTGTCACAGGAAAGTGTTCAGTGGTGCCTTTGGTTGGTCAGGACGAAGGGCACCACCTCTCCCATTAGCCTGAGCAGGATCTTTGGTTACCAACACCCCACTGGTGATCATTAACCATCATTACTCTTGTTTGGTCACATGGCTCCTTTTCCATGTGGAGACAGACTTAAATTGTGATTTCTACCATTGCTAAGGAGCTGCATGAAAGAGGGTTCGTTGTTCCTTGGGAGACACCCAATACACTGTTACATGGGTGGAGAAACAGTGGAGTGAGAAAAGGACTTACTTTCCAAAAATGGACCTTTACTGTGCCCTGTAGCTGAATTACATTTCGGAACATGCACACGAGTCATAGATAATAGATATCCTGACTTTAGAGCAGAGTTTATGACAAAATAAAGCTGAAATGTAAACCCAGCAGAGATTAAAACCCAAAGGGGACAAACCTCTGTCAGTGGCAGAAGAGCAGATGGTAACGGAAGGTAGCAGAGGGTTATGTTACAGGCATGGAGGAAGGAGAAGAACCAGATCTGAGGAGCTGGAAGCAGCAAGACCTGCTGACTGATTTCCTTCTCAAAGTTCTAAGCAAACTTCAGCATATGCCAAGGCAATCAGGGACATGGAACGTAAAATTGCATTTTTTTGTAGCTAAAGCCTTCATATTAATCTCATACACTTGAATCTGTACAGATTAAACCAACAACCTGCCAGCAGCACATAAATCGCTGTGGATTTATGCCTGGGGCCGGCTGCTTCACTTCAGAACTTGCAGCAGGGATGGGAAAAGCCTAAAGCTCTTGGAGCTGGCGTGGAGTGGGGGCTGTTGGATGTGCTGTATTGAACCCCCTGACTCCTCTGGAAGTGGCTCAGCTCCACCAGAGGCAGAGGGAGTTCTGCAAGGAGCAGTGGTGAGTAGTTCTGTGCCAATCCTCCCTAATTCCTGCCTTCTGTGCTGAATCCTACAAGTTGCCAATGAAATCCTGCCTAAGGCAAGAGAGGAGATTTTGGAGGACCGGCAGATTTCTGCTGAGAGTCCCCAGAGGGGTGCTCAGCTGGGCCAAACAAACCCCGGGCTGCTCTGCTCAGAGGGTGCCAGGACATGTGCAGCCACACTGTGCAGGGCCAGGCACGCCAGGGAGGCAGTCACGGGAGCCTGCAGTATTCACTGTGCCAAGGCATCGTGACAGGGTTATGGGTTGGCAGGAACCCTCAGCCTTTGGGAAGGAAACCAAAGAAAGGAAACTAAAGCAAACCCAGAGGATTGTGTGAATTCCTGATCACCACTGAGGAGAGCTCAGAAGCATGGGCCAGCTGAGGGACTGGATGTGCACAGTGACAGACAGATGCTTGTGTCAGGGAAAAGGCATCCTGGCCTCTCTGGAAAAAGGCATCTTTTTGTTCTAGAAATACACCTGTGCAGTGAAGAACTGATGGGAGAATGTAAGACTGCCTGAGGAGCTTGGAAGGATGAGGGTGCGTGAATTGAACAGAAGGTAAGGAATTGTTCCAGCACAGGAACAGGATGGGCAGGGAGACAGTGGTGACAAAGATGCTGTGTATGAATGCAAAATCCTGTGGAACTTAGAGTCCCCAAAGCCCATGATCTTCTGATATCACCACAAAACAAGCCGTCATTTCCTCAGGTAGTGTCTAGCTTTGACTGTCACTTCAATTTTCACAGTTACAGAGGATTTAAAGCAGGAAAATACAGTGTCACAATAATGAAAGGACAGCACTTCCATGGTGAAGGGAATTCAGGAAACAAGATCAGTGATGTGGCTTTGTGAGAAGGATCTCAAAAAGTAGAAGCAAAGAAATCTGGGGGGTTCTGCCACTCTTTGCTTTGCTGCAGAAACGGCAAAGGTAGGAAAAACAACGACAAAAGAAAGAAAAAAATTGAAGAAGGATTTAATTCAAGGAGAATTAAAGATATTTTAAGCACTTTTGCAAAGTATACTGAGATGAGAAGTGCTGAACTGTTCCCAGAACCACAAGTTGACCCTACCCTCCCCCTTTGCCCCAGCTCAGGCACATGTGGGCTCATTTAACCATTGGAAGAGTTTGGTGTTGTGCACACAGGGGACATGAGAGCTGTGGAAATAGTAGGGTGAGAGACTGGAAAGATGGAAGTTGAGCGAAGTTTAGGTGATCACCCAGTGCTTTATGTTAATCCTGTGTGATCTGTGTGGAATGTTCATGGAAGCAAGAGGAAGCCGTGAGCAAAGTGACCAGAACTTCTCACATGCCAGATCTGCACTGATTCTCAAGTCCTTCATGACAGTTTGAAGTTAGGCCTGTGCCCTCCTCTGAGATGCCTCAATTTGCTGAGAGTGGAACAAACAGATCTAGAGTTTAACTTCTTTCTTTCATTTCTGTCTAATTTTTTCTAGTCTTTCCAAATATTGGCATTCTGCTCTATCCCTCTTGGGGAGCCCTAGTCTGCACTGAGAGTTTGTGGTGAGAGACAGTCCATCAACATGCTGGAATATTTGTGAGGTAGTGCTATTAAAACCAATATAAAAACTTAATGGCCCTTTAGTCCCCATTTCTTTTTTGAATTCTACATCACCATAACATGTTTCCCCTCAATAGAGCAGTATTTATGCTCCATATTTCATGCATAAATTACAGACAGTTGTCAACTCAGAACGAAAGCAAGATGGCAACATTACGCATGCAAGTGCTTTAGCTAAATGCTTCCTTGATTGTTCCCGAAAGGAAAAGACGAGACAGTGTGTAGCCATAATGTTCATCTGGAAAATTTCTGATCTTTAGCTTTAGTCATGCTAATTAAGAACACACTACTTATGTGACTGCTGGATGTGGATTTTTTTCCTACTGCAGCAGTCTGTGCACATCACCCTTGGAAGAATGTTCAAATCAAGGACAGCATTCCCAGAAAGATGCTCCAGTGTACACCTGAAGGGGTGAAGTATCGAAGAAATAATTTGCTGTCAGGCTGAACGAAATAACTCTATAATTAAACTTTAGAAATTGCTAAGTTTAACTGAAAAATGGTCTAAAATTTAGACCACTGATGGGTTGCTAAAAGTATTCCTAACAGTGGAAATTGTGGTTTTTTCAGATTTATTTTTCTATCTCTTTCTTCAGCAGATGCTCAAAGGTGTCCTCTGTAGTTCAGAAAGTAAGAGAGCATTGCTCTGGGGTGGGAACCGGCTGCATTCTGCGACTTCTTTTTTTTCCTTTTCCCCATTATTTTGCTTTTAACCTTTGCCCAAAGAAAATTCACCTGTTGGTTAGGCTAGAGGGAACATGCCCCTGTTTCCCAGGCAGGATCAGTGATTTAGGTATTAGAGAAGAACTATTAGTGTACAGGATTTGTAAGTTAGGTGGTCAGCATACCTCAGCGAGAGGCACAGTTAAAGCTCAGTCATGGCAGCATTAGATTCAGTGGCACTGAGACTCCCTGACCAGTTTGGACAAGGCAGGTTGACTTCATCTTTCAGTTAAATCCCAAATGAAAGAACAGAACTTTTCTCGCTGCAGATTTCCTGAGTCAGCCACTGACCGAAGACAAGAGTCCCCAACCAGAAAATTATCCTCCAGTCAAAATTAGTTGTTTGTTGAAGATTTTGGAGATGTCCAGCCTGCTGCTGACTATATTTAGTCACTTTCGGCTTTCCCCGTTCTCACACATACCTTAAAATTTTTGATAAGGAATAGAAGGAAAAGAATCAAATGCCACAGATAGAGATTATTAGCTTGGCTGAAATGAAACAAGTCTGGAAGTCTTCTTGGAAACTGAGATCCCAAAAACACCCTAAGGGGAAATTTTTCCCAACACACTTTGGATACTTCAGCATCAGGAATTCCAAATAAGTCTTTGAACAGTCTGACAACCTTTGTCTGTTCAATATGGGCAGCATGTGATCCCAAGCCACGTGTCAATTCAGGTTTTTGGAAAAAGACATGGGAGAGAAGGAACATTAGCTTGGTTTAGGACAATGTAATCATGATACATCTGTTTCATCATCTGAAAGATGGCATGGAGTAGTCGTGCAATTAAGTTCTGGACTTCATTTGCTGATTCCTAGAGTGTTTCAGGTGTTTTTTTCTTGCCAGAGGGAATTAGGCTGTAGATTCCATTTCACATTCAGAAGAGCTGAACAGTTTGGTCCTAGCACATACCTGGATAAGATCAATGAGAGCTCCATCACATTTTTGTCTACCAATGAGTCACTGAGTGGCTTGAGCCACTTGCTAATCATTTTCATCTTGCATGCATCACTGTATTTTGTTTGCCTGTGTAACCCAGGATGGACAGTCTTGTTAGAGTGATGTCCTTGTAGCTTAACTATGTTTGGGTAAAGCCTCAAATCACATCACTTAGATGGGCTGCTCTTCAAAGGAAATACAAACCGGCTGGACAGCCTGTAGGTGGAGTAACAGAAATCATCAGAGATCCTTTAATTTGCCTTTATAACCTACAGAGACAGAGAACTGTGTCAAATCCATGCAATGCTGTTGCACAGAAGGGAATAATCTGCTCTGTGGGCTCATGTTGGGTAAGCCAAGAAATAATGTGCGTAAACTGCAGTGAGAATGATTAAAGCGAGACATAAAATAAAAAAAAGTATTGGCAAAGGACAACGAAAGCCTTGGAATAGATTGTCTAGGGAGGTGGTGAAGTCTGTTCCTGGAGGTCTTAAAGAGCATGTCAGGAGTGCTTGGTTTTGATTAGACTTGGTTTGTGGTAAAAAGATGGATTATTTGTTCTCTGAGGCCCCTTCTGCTTTCTGTGAAGCTGTTGTTTATCTTCCAGGATTGGAGTCCTGTGTCCTGTGCTCTTGGTGTGCTGCAGGAGGCTCAGCAAGGAGTGTGAACTCGCTCTTCCAACCACTGTGGTGTAACAAATGCTGCCAAGGGTGAATTTTCATTGTTTACAAACTCTGTGAGAATGAAGTCTGAGGAATTTCCAATGAAGTCATCAAGGAGCTCATGCGTAAGATGTTCCAGACCCAACAGAAATAGATTACCTTAGACGTTTCTATGAAACCTCAAAATCATGCGTGTTTTTTCCTTTCTCTGCAATTGCTGGCAAATGTCATTATTCATTTTCTTGAATGGTCTTGTCAGGTTTTGTGTCTCCTTTGAAATCCTGATGCATCCTAAATCCCATTCCATCTGTGCAGCAGTGCTGGCAGAGTACTTCCTGTGACGTTCCTGGCTGTTAACACATTTCTTAGGGGCACCCTAATTAACTCTGTCAGGGGCTGTTGTGTGATACAGCCAGTACAGACTGGCTGGACCCTGTACAGGTTTCTTCTTGATGATGATGCAATATTCATTCTTAACAGATGAGAGCTGCTTTGGGGGAAATAATTAGATGGTTTTTCCTCAGTCGCTTGGTTGCAATACTGAGTGATGTGTGCACCCAGGGACAGCTCACCTTAATCTCTAATCCCTTGGATTTCCCGACCAGGACAGAGGAAAGTCACATTCTTAGTTCCCTTCAAAGAAGTGAGGCAGATTGGTAGCACAAGGGTGGAAGTGCATAACAGAGCACTGTTGAAAGGTGGAAGAACAAGAAAAAATGAAAAGAGGAAAAGAAACTCACCCTGTTGTTCTGTCAGGCCACAGGGTTAATCCAGGTGCTATGGTACCGGCTTGGATAGAAACTTTTGGCAGACCTGTCTCCAATCTCAGCTGCACCACTCGGTCCATTGCCTTCCACTGTCCCTAGGAATTTGTATCACTTGTTTTCTCAGGGATTTGAAATTGAAAATTTACCAGTTATGTAAGAAGTGGCACAGAATGAACTCCGTAGTTTTGTGGCCAGTGAAACAGGCACCAAGACAGCATCTAAAAAGCATCTACCAGACTTCCCAGGCAGAGGTTTATTGCATGTCAACCCATCCCATCCCATTCCAAAAGCTGATGAAAAACTTAGCATAGCCAAAAATCTGAATGACAATAATGACCATAACCCCCGGGGTAGCCCCAGGACAGGCCCTTGTAGCACCGACACAACCGAGCTGAGTGTGCTCTGGAAAATATTGCTGCTCTGTGCATTGGCCAAATTGCTTTTTGAAATGACCTTTTGTTGCAAACCATGTCTGCTATGTAAAAAGGAAATTAAAAATAAATAAAAGTTTGCAGTGGTTAGTTGATCAAAGCTTTTGTTTGCCCCTGTGGTCTCAGCAGAAAGCAATGTTACAGCCTCAGACGGGATGGATTTGTTTGGTGAGATCTGATGGAAGCTGATAACTTTGCAGCCCTAGAAGCCAAGGAGAAAAAAGTACATGGCTATCTGGGTTCTGCTTTTGGGCCTTTTCCCCACAGTGGATCTTTCTTGTAATTGTAAGATTTGGCTTTCATATGTCCCATGTGAGAACTTCTCAGTGGGTGTTAAGCAATACTGACTTGTATAAGAAACATTAGAAGATTAGAAATGGCATTAATCTGTGTCATAACTCTGTCTTGGGCCATTGTTCCAACCTGTTTATCTTAGAAGTAGATTTAGTAATTAAAATTCAAACTGGGGCAGGTGTTGAGAAAGAATCTTGGGATGTCAGGGAGGTGAGACAACAGAACTACATCCAAAGTGCAGGCTGCCATATGGCCCAGAGGTATCTGGGTTGTCTTTAAACTCAGTGGTTTGAGGGCTAAAAGAAAGAAACCTCTGTGCAGAAATGTGCCCTGTGCCTCTTCCAGTAGGAATAGAAAGGAGGGGAGAAAACAACTCAATCATTTTCTGTGATGGTGTTGGATGAATTTTTGATTGGAGTTGTATGAAACGGTGGCGGAAATTGCAAAGAACTGTTCCTAATGACTTGTGATATCTCTTGCATTTTCTCTTCCTGGGAATTTGAATAAGCAGTCTGTGCTTTTATTCTAGACTGGAAAGCCTTGGAGCAAGGACTGCTCACTTTTAAAAGGCATAAAGTAATTGAGCCAGTTCCACAAAACAATGATGATGCTGGAGTTTCTGTTCTAGTACATACCTGGTGGGCAGGAATGGGGGCTCTGCAGGAAGAGAAACAGGAATATCTGACTCTGATGCTGGTGTCCTGGGAGTTTTCACTTGTAGTTTTGCTTCTTATCAAGAAAAATGTACTAATAGGATTCTCGGTAAGATCACTATGGCCAACTTGTCAGAAAAATTCAGTAGTGCCTCATTGTCACCACCTTCCACCCTTGTGCCATTGGAAAAACTTTTACCTTGTACAGCTGCAAAAGCTACCAAGAATTGTGTGTGGGAAGGGAATATCTGTGTGAGTGTGGCAGGGAAAATAATAGTTCTTGCTCTCAGATAGCCTTGTGACCCTCTGAACATGTCAGGAAACTGAGCTCTCTGACATTCTGGCTTTAATCTCTGAGTGTATTCACAACCAGAAGTGAGATGATGGTTTTTTTATCTTTTAATATGGGGAGAGGAAACAGAGGGAAAGAATAAGTATAGAATACTGTGCAGGTGGAGGAATGAACCTGTGTGCGTGTAAGAGACATACAGTATCCTGATGAAAGGAGAGACTCTTGCTGGCTGACAACAGGGAATGCTTTCTCCAGTACAAGGAATTTAGGGAGCAGCACCTGATCCCTGATGAAGTCAGAGGGTCAAAGCCCAACTAATCTAATGCGAAAGAAGTGGAAGTACCCAGTCACCAAGCCTGTCAGCTCTGCCCCACAGAGTGGTATGAAAGCACAGGCAGAGGAGGGGCAGAGTCACACAGATGCACTGCAAGGGGACTGCAAAGGGAAGGGAGCTCCTGCTGTCCTGCCACAACACCTCACCCCATCCCCCAGATAAACGAGTTTGTGTTTTCAGTTCACTTTTCAGGCAATTATTGCCTCCCTGACAAGAATGAGCAGAAGCTGGAGGATACATTACCTGGGTAGCCAGAGCTGGAAGTGGATGGGCTTGGGTGGATTGGCCCTGGGACAGAGGCACATGTGTTACAGGATAACTGCCTGAGCGAGGCGGTGCCAGGGGTCAGAGACTCACGTGCAACAGCAGTGGGCCTGTGGGAGCCACGAGTGTCTGTCTGTGTGCAACAGGCAAGTGTTAAAGGGGGACTGATACCAAGCTGCAGCTCACATCTGCATATCCAGTGCAGGTTCGTGCAGAGTTCACCGGAGCTTTGGCCTGAAGCAACCAAAACTCCTATCTCAGAGCTACATCGCTAGAGAGAACCCTGGAGAGAACAGCCTGTTCCATCCCCGATGCCCAGCAGAGGCATAATGAAATACCAGGGCTGAAACCCCGAGTTACAAAACTGCAATCAAGGAACATAACACGCTTTTTAAATGTGGGATGGGCAGCCAATGCAACGGGCTCTCAAGAGAAAGGCTGTAAAACTTTCAGCACTTCAGATAAGTAAATTAGGACTGGAAGCTTTTATGAAAGATTCCTAGTTCCATGAGCAGTTGTCAAACTTGAAGAGAGTTTATTTGCACAGCAAGGCAGCCTGTATCCTAGTATTATTCAGTGCAGGTGATACTGGGCCAAATTGCCATGGCTTGTGCTTCAGGGATCAAACTAGATCCTGGCAGTGACCTCCCTTAGCCTGGGTGTGGGAGAGGCAAGATGCAAAGGGCTGCTTGTTTAGGCAAGGATCATCCTCTTACCACAGACAGATTTTCACCACCCTCGTGGGACATGTTCAGGGAATGTGATAATGGATTCACCATCACTGTGTGAATAAATAAAGCCAGTTAGCAAAACCCCATGGAACACTCACAACACATTCTGGTTCCTGTAACAGGATATTAATGACTGTGTTCATTAAGCAGTGTGGAAGCAGCTTACAGTGTCATAGACACAGAAAATTACAATGGCAGGATATTGAAATATTCCTTCCCACAAAACTTTTTGTACAAGCTCCATCAGTTTGATGGCATTTACCGTGTGTTTTACTGTTTGCTAAGGAGACTGAACTTGATGACTCTCTGAGGAGCCTCAGAGGACCATGACGACCCAGGTGACTTAAATTTCTTTACACTGTGTTAGAAGAAAGAAACTTCTCAACAGAAACTCTCCTCTCTATGGTCAGGCATGGTTGGTCAACCAACCACATACATGGGTCATTAACATATAGAAATTAGGGATTTCAAACCTCCTGGTCTTAAGGCAATAGGCTGGAGAAGAACAGATGTTGCCCTTACCTCATGCAACAGTTTGTACCTGCATGTTTTGGAACCAGTGGAAATAGAGTATTAGTCATTCTCAAAAACTGTTTGGTACAAGCAGGAAAAAATTATTTCCCAGTATTTTACTGTCCAGATCACTGCAAGCATTTATCCATTTTTAGAACTAATTTTTCAGTGACTATTAAGACCTCCTGCCTTGATGCATTTCCTCTGTGGTTGTGTTTGGAGTGTGGGCTGGCTGATGTTGAGCAAGGGTAGGGAAGGCAGCAGAGTTAAAGCATTTGGAAATACAAAGAACCTGTGAAATCATCCATTCTTCTATCTGCCTATCCATACATAACCTTGTGATGTTCACTTCTGAAAGGTTGCTGGATAGATTTTTTAATCACTTTCAATAAGATATAACTCCACTGTCTTAAAACACATTGCTATGAAGAGTTTCTAGATATTCAATCTTGACAGTCTTGTCTAGAAGAGAAGAAATTCATCTTCCATCCACTGGCTAATTTCAGTGCACAGTGGCCAGGAAACAGGTCTGATTGCCTGCGTTCTTGCCCTGAGAGAGGCTCAGGAGAAGCCCTCTGAGAGCCCTCAGAGGTGGGAAGAGGTGTCAGAGAATGATGAACATGCTCCATTTTCTATGTTATTTAATGGGCTGAAGATTCATGATTTCATCCCAGTTCACAACATTTGAGTAGCCATTTAGGAAAGGTAGAAAACTGCTGGATTTTGCTACTGTGGGTTTCCTTTAACGGTGTCAGCACATTTCCTTGGAGCCACATCTCTGGGCTATGTGGATGGATAGTGGAGAACGTTCTGTTTATATTTAGACTTGTTCCAGCCATGAAATTGGTAGAATAAATAAAGATAGAAGTACAAAGATTAGAGAGGTTTTAATTTGGTTCAGGCACCATTAATGGTTTATTTACTTTGTGTTCTTGGAAGTTGAGCTGTCTCTTGATAACTAAAAATGCTCCAGAACAGCTGCAGGGATCAACGGGGAGAGGAAGACAGAGCCAAAAGCAGTAGAAACCAGGTAGCCTGGGACAGGTATTGCAATCAAGAGCAACAGGCCGTGTTGGTTTTGGGTGATGTGGATGGATATTTGCAGATCCCACAGAGAGGAGGTCAGCCATGAGCAGCATCAGGAGGGTCTCTGATGCTGTTTTGTGGCTTATTACCAGAGTAAAACCAAATTAAATAGTGCCATATAGTTGGTAACAACATAGTCCTCTGGAAAATGTGTTAGAAAGCACTTCCTCAGCCATGACAGGGGTTAAGATAAAGTGAATTCAGCATGAGCTCTAAATGTGTACGTGATTTCTATGTCCTTCCCTGAGACTGAGGAATGTTTGGATTTGCAGGAGTCCAGGTGAGTCAAACTGGGGATGCTTCCAGGAATTTCTTCCTGAACTCAGAATTTCAGCCCTTACTGCTTTGGGGGAAGACCGAGCATCACTTCCACGGGAGGCAGTGTTCACAGCATCCTAAAACATGCCAGGGAATCATCTGAGATTCACGTTCACAGGTTCTCACACCTACACTTTCCTAAACAGTGGTGCTGACCTGAATAGGGCATTTTAATAAGGCAAAACAAAAATTGGTTTATCGGGTTGGTCAGTGGCTGCTGGTGCCTGCAGCAGATCCAAGCACTGGCTCACGCCTGCTTTGCTGCAGTTCGAGGCCAATGCACCTTCATCCTGAGTGAGAAGGAGAGGAGGCTTTCTCTACCTGTGCCACCGGATCACTCCTGCACCTCTGCTCATTTCCATGACTCAATTATCTCCCACATTCAAAGGGAAATATTTCCCGAAATCATTCAAAAGATGAGGAGCTCGTTCAAGTTTGTGAAGTACTTTGCCATTCTGGTTGGAAAATCTCTGGGGAAGAGTTGATGCACAATACAAATGGTTTTTAGAGTTGTACTACCTAAACTCACATGATTTTTGATTTTTTTCCTGTGGTTATTTCTGTATTTATTGCACATATTCATCAAGCTGTATTTAGAAAGTCTGATGTAATCACATTCATGATTGTGAGATGCAATATTTGCCTGGTGCTTCATTTTACTATCCTTTGCGGATAGCAGAAAGAAATGGCAGCTCAATCCTGGCTTTAGAACAAGTTTTGCTTTTGTTTTCAGTCAAACTAACATTTTCCTCCATTTCATGTTCTCTTTTCCCAGCCTCAAGAATAAATCAATAAAAGTTAGGTGTCAAGGCTTCTTTCCATCCATAAAGAATTCCAGGAAGCTCTCCTATGAGACCTCAGGGTGGTGCTGGTTCTGGTATTTTTCTTTCAAGAATTAAAATCTTTTCCAGCTTGGCTATATAAAGGATTGTCTGAGTGTAGCTTTGAGTACTCATGGAAACTTACTGCTAGGTAGGAACAGACCACTGAAATTCAGCTCCAGGCCCAGGACCTGGAGAACTGCAATCATGTGGAATAGCTCTGATGCTTCCATTCATGCGTTTAGGAGGCACTGAGTAAATTTTATCCCTGATTTACAGCTTGACCAAGGGAGACTGTGGAGAAACTGCATGAAAAGTTTTAACTCTGGTAAATGCTTGGAAAATAATTAGAGCATATGCTGGGACCTTGCAGTTCTCTGGCTTTTGGATTTGCAATTCATGTGAAGACTTGTCTAATACTTGGTGAGCACCTTGAGCTTTGAGATTTCTGCCAGAAAAATCCCAGCAAAGGAATTCCTTTCTCTTCAGTGCTTGACAGCTCTCTGACAGGTAATGTTCTGTCCATTCTTCTCGTCTATCTCGGAACAACCCCAAGCTGGTGATTCAGCAGTGTGTAAGATGGGAAGTTTCTTTAGACAGCCAGAGTTCTTTGCAGGTTCCAGTGAATATCCAGATCCTCGCCAAGGGCACAGTTTGCTGTTGGTACTTCTCCAGTCACTTCAGTGCTGGGTTTTGATTGATTACTGCTTGCAGTCCAGAAAAAGAAGAGATTGCAATTGCCAAACAGAGTTCATTAACTTAAAAGCACAAGTTGATGAATCAATGCTACACACAATAACTTTTTCCTAATGATCCAAATATCTTAAAAGCTCAAATTCTCTTTCATCATAGAATTTCTCCAACACTTTCCCAAGCCAATGACTGAACTCCCTCCATGGAAAGCAGTACAGCTGACATGATCAGTCCTGGGGAACTCACCACCACAATTAATCAGCCATGGATTTGTCATTCCAGAGGTTCAAGGAGGAGGTTATTAATTAATTTGTTCTGTACTTTGCCTGAGATTATCCAGGTGATTTTGGCCATCTTTCCAGCCTCCAGTTTTCCAAACTGACAAAAATCTTGGAGATAGATGGGTGTTGTTTTCTCTTGTTGCTGCTGAGACATCAGCTCTTGTTTCACTCCAGCATTCAGATGGTTTTGATGCCAGCACTGTTTCTTGCTTTTTAGCAGAGAGAATATTCAGTCTTGTTGATTCTCTTTATATTATAAAGGCCATAATATCTCCAAGGATGGAGCTTCCACAGCCTCTCATGGCAAGTTTGTCCAGAGTTTGTTCATCCTTAAAGTAAAAAAGATTTTGTTTAGGTATAGATGTACATCAGATACAAGCTCACACCTTCTCTCCATATCCAGTCATGGAGGACAAGACAGAGACAAATGAGCAGCACTTCTCCTTTCTCCCTTCTCCCTTCTCCCTTCTCCCTTCTCCCTATGCTGTGGCCCAGGCACCAGGCAGCTGCTCTCTTATTTTGCTTATTTGCCTGCCATTGCCACTAACACTAGAGACAAGCTGCCAGCAGACATTTCACCAGACATCTTGAGGCAGAAAACAAGCAGAGGAGTACTGAAATTCTCAAGTCTTTGAAATTAAGAAATATAGAGGCAGTTAAAAAACACCAACAACCCAAAGACAAGATGTATGGGCTTGCAGGCTTGCCACAGCACTGTGACCATTTAAACAGCTTTATTTATTACCAGCATCTTGGAAAGAAAGACAAATGTGTAAGCCAGAGGATGATTAAAGAGTGAGCTGGGGAAGTTTAGACTCCTTCAGAATACACGTGAGTAATGAACAGCATTTATCGTGTCTGTTTAAAGGCAAGCTAATAAGGACAAAGGGTAAATCTTCACCAACAATTAACTATGGGTTCTGGCTTATATTTGTGCCTGTGTCACCCAGCTCTCTAATGTAAGCTCTCTGTACTTGCTTGCAAGAACAAGTACTTTCCAAGCCCATGATTTCTGCTCAGGCCGGAGGTAGATCTACGCTCAGCTGTTGTCCACAGCTGCAGACTGTCAATATGCACAGTGCTGGCAAAAACAGACAGTTCTTCCCAAGAAAAACTTACTCCAACTTAAATTCACTACTTTGATACCTTTTTATCTTCTGCCAGCATCAGTTCTCTCTCAAATTCCAACTTCAACTGCCCCTCTGCCCATCTCGGGTTTAGCTGTTTGTACATCTCTGTGGTGCATTCAACCCTTCTTCCCCTCCAAGTCCAGACTGGGTTTGCAGATCCAGACTGGTTCCTTCTTTTCAACATCACCAGGGCTTTCTTTTCAACATCACTGTGCTGCCTGAAGAGCCAGAGCTGGGACAGTATGTGAAGGAGCACAACATGTCTCTTGCTTCTGGTCACAGCTGCCGCAGCAGTCCAACTGCCTCCTTGTTTGCAAAGAGTGCTCAGAACTGGGCATGGCTTTGTTGGAGAGCATGGAGAGACAGTCTCCAGTATAGCTCTCCTGAAAGGCAAGGGACACAAACTAGAGGTGTGATGATGCACAAGATACGTCCTTACTGTGCAGGATTAATACTCCACCTCAGTCCACTTCAATTTCCTCACTAAATTCTTCCCTGAGAGGAAACAGTTCATAATGCTGTGTCATTTTGCCCAGGGAGACCTGTGTCATTGTACACAACCTGCCCTGTGTTGTTGACATCTGTGTCAATAACACACACTCGCACATAATTGTTTTTGTCATGAAATCTCAAAGATAACTGAGATTAGTTACCAGTGCTGGATATGTTCAGCCATTAAGAGCAATATCTTTACCTACATCTGAGTGGGTTTTGACAAGTGCTCTCACTCACCACAGAAGTTAGGAGTTGTCAAGGCCAGAAATAAATTATGTTGATGTGCAAACTCCTCTGCAGAGAAGTTGCAGCTCACCATGTAACATGCAAACAATATAATGGTTTCTACAACCTGCTGCCTACCTGGCAGAGATGAAGCCATGAAGCCGCCTGTACATGGCACCAGCCACTGTCAGCTCTAGGGGAACATCCCTCATGTCTCTACATTGCTTCACAACCTCTTTTATGCCTCAGTGTTTGTGAAGCTCTAGAACAAAATCCTTCAGTTCACATTTTAAAATCAGTGCTTAATTACTGACACAGCAGAGCTGCTGCAGAACAGCCTGGAGGTGGTGTTTGTTAGAGAGGGTCAGAGCCACAGAATTTGCAATTGGACTCCTCCAGAGTTCAAGTCAAGGGCTTCCTTGGTTCTCAATATGGATTAGTTCAGAGGTGTGTGAGTTCAGTTTCCATTTGAGGCTCTGTGAACGATGTCCCGTGCAATCTCCTCAGCAGGATTTGCTGTATGTGCTTAGGCAGACACAAATATTTCCCTGTCTGAATTTCTGGATTTATTTTCACTGTTCAAACTTTGATCTACTTCTCCGACTCTGGCCATATGTTTTCCTTTCTCTCCCTCTTTTCCTTTGACTTGCACTATTACCTACTGAATTTACAGCCTGTTTATGTTGGTCATCAGCCTCAGAACCTGTCCAGGGCTCCCATCCTCTAAGCACTTGGATGAATCACTCTTCTTTGCAAGATGATATCTGTTGTCAGTGTTCCAAAATAACAACCAAACTATAAAGTTTTACTCACCCTGTTGAATTTAGTGGCCATTTTGCAGTGACTGCAACCCAGACAAATTACAGTATTTATGTATTTATTTATTTGACTTCATTCCTGACCATGGGATGGATATTTTCTGCTGTTTCTTTCAGAAGTTTAAGCGGGAATCCAGTACAAAATTAGAAACTGGAATCCATATACATAATTTCCCTGACCACACTAGTATTTTTCATTTAAGGGTCTGACCAGAAAAGGCTTCTGTTTGCCTCTGTAATTGCATGTACCTCGCAGGACCCTGGGGAGCCGTGTTCTGACTCCTGACAGGACAGCATGGAGTACATGACCTTGGTACCTTGCTTTTTCAGTCAGCATTTTAATTCCAATGCTGTGTCAGGCATCTGAGGATCAAAAACCCGAGGCTTTTGTCTTCAGAGCATCTCTGTGATACAGAAGTAATGATGTTGCACTGGTGGAGGGAGTAAAAGGCCTGCTTGATCTACACTGTATTGCCAAACCTCTCATTCCTACTGTTGGTTTGTCACATGTGGCTTCTATAAGAATTAATGAGTGAGTCACCAGCTCTGAGATTAGCAAAACTGCTGGACAGCGGAGAGTTTTAGAAATACTCCAAAGTCTAGAGGATGTTGCAATATACAACCTTTGCAGCCTTAAAGCTGCATTCACTGAATTTCTTAAGAAAAAAGACAACAAGGGAAGGAGAAAAAAATCCATAATCACATCTTTGTGTAGCGTATGTGGCCCATTCCTGCCTGGTTTGACAAGGGAAAAAAGCCATTGGCTGGAATTCACTCCAGAGTCAGAGAACCTGAAGTAGGAAACATGGACTCATTTTTAACAGCAAAGTGATTAAACCCTGGAACAGACACCCCAACAAAGAACCAGTCTTTCATTCTTGGTACCACATTCTCACTAGGTTTTTTTCTGGACCATGGGTTGAACTTGATAATGTAAGGTCTTTCCTCAAATATGATTTGTTGAGCTCAATAGGATATACAGAATATCCCTTAAAGATTAGGATTTTATGGTTTATCATTCTGAGTCCCCAATATTTCATATTACTTAATTCAATATTAGCACTTTCTTGTTTCTTGCGGGTGGACAATCACATTTGCAGAAGCCTGGGCATAGCTGGAGAGGGAAGCAAGTGCCTGGAGCGGGCTGGAGGCCCTTTGGGTGTTTGGGGAGCTGCGAGAGAGGACAGGAGTTCTCACAGGGTTCTATCTCCTGCAGAGACCGGTGGGGTCAGTTGGGACCACCTCACTTACAGCTCTCTTCCCTTGATGTGGGTAGGGGAAACCATGTGTCTGGAGAAGAATAAACATCCAAATTTCCAGTAAACTTTTCTGCCTGCTCCTGGCGCTGTCAGCTCCTGCCAAAGCGTGAAAGGAGCTGCTCAGCTCTTCACTCTTTTATTTTCAGTTTCTGCTGAGGGTATCTCAGAACATTTCCCTGCCAATCCCATTTTCATCCCAACTATCATGAGTTTCACAGCTGATTGAACTGCAGTTAGAGTTGATCTAAGACTATATTTACCTAGGGACTGTATTAAACAGCAGTGACATTTCTGCATAGGGTCCTGACTTCGAGAAGTATATTAGTCTCAGGTCTGTGTGCAACCACCTGGCTGAGTCAGAGAGAAGGCTTGTGTGCCCGAGTCCATTATCCTTGGTAGAACTCACATCGTGGCTGACAGAAGCTGCTGCCGTTCCAAACCATCCCTGGGGATAATCTCTGCCTGTGCTCACTCTCTGTTCTCCCTGAGCTCCATGAAGCTGAAATACAACTTGAGTTTCTGAAGGAATATCAAATTTTCAAGGGAAATTCAGATCTTATAAGAAAATTAATATATAGGTAGGGTTAGGGTTAACACATACACATGACATACTAAGCTCTGTGATGTGTATAGTATGTGTACAAGCACTTGTGCTGCTTTCTCCTGCTTACATTGGCTGTTGGGAATTAGACCAGGGATTTAAGAAGGGTGTAAAGGCTGGAAACACTGCTCTGGAGAGAACCTTTCAGGAAATAACCATTCTTGGAGTGTTCCCTCATACAGTATTGAGGCATGCCCAGCACTCACATGCATGTCTCACCATTGGCTGCTCCTTCTCTTGTTTATTTCCACAAAAATGTCTTTCTTGCTCCTTCGCTCCCTGTTCCTGCCTCATGGCCTTGCGGTGACCGTGGGCTGCCTTGACAGAAATCTCTGGCTGGAATGATGTGCTTTGCCAAGGTTGTCTTTATTTAGACAAGGTTTCTGCTTTCTAAATTCTCTTGTGGGAATGGAGGGATCATAAAGCAACTGCTGCACCCCACAAGTGGTGTTCAGGGGAAAGGACCTTTGATATTCCTACCTTGTTTAGCATCTTCTCTCAGCTTTTTACAGGAAAAGCAGGAACTTCTGAATAATTTAGCAATGTAGTAGACAATAAGGATTTTTCTGCTTTGAATATAAGCATGTCTACCACTGTGGACAATCCCTGCTACCAAGATAGTCAGGGCAGTGGCTATCTCAGAAATCCCAAGTCACTGCTTCCCAGAGCAGTTGCAAAGAAACTGTGGGTTGGGCTTTTCCTCCCTTCACCGTGCACCAGAACACAGCAGACTGCAACACAGATAGTGTGGCATTGAGCAGGGTGTTGTGTTAGTGTTCAAGGAGAGCCTCACCCAGGTCAGCCCTCCCCAGGCACTGTACCTGCAGACAGCATCTATCCAGAAGAGCTGGCACTCAGGCACAGGAAAGGTCATGAACTGGAGATTAGGGAGCAACAGATAGCAGATTTTCCCAGGCCAGTGACAAAGCCTGGAATAGAGTTCTGGTTCCTGTTAAACTAAAAACCATTCCTAAATTTATATTAATTAGGCATAATATATTGACCGGGGTTTAATATAAGCAAATTCTGTACATATTGGTAACATTTTCATGCTGGGTGTCAAGCCTAAGACAAGGAGCTATGAACCAAAGTGTACATAACAGAACACTTATTTATTTAACTGGAAACAGAACTCAGAATTGTGATCCTGCCCCTCAGTGTGGGCTGTGCAAGATGATGAGCCTGGGCAGGAGAATGGTCTGAGCACAGGTATCGAGTTCATTTCCTCATGCAGAGGGATTTGGATGAATATTTCATCAGTTCAGAAAGGTCTTGACAAAGGGAGATGTTTAAAAATATCAGTTATTGTAAAAGAAGTCAACATCTACTTAGAGTAGAGTAGAATTCATGGGCTGGCAGTCTGATAAAATCAAGCATTGCACCTTGTTTGGGTGCTGTGACAGTCCCCTGCGGTCCACCAAGTCTTCTTTTCAGGGAGTTGGGAAATGGGAGCCTCAAACATAACAGATGGATTTGGTCAGAAAAGGATTTAAATCAGCCTAGAAATGTTGCCAATGATGCTGCCTATTTCAGATTTTTATGTGCTCAAGAGAGATATTTTGCAGCAGACAAGTAAGTCCTAACTCTGGAGCAGGATCTGAACAATGGGGTAGAACTGCTTCATCACCACTCCCTGGTGAAATGTCTGCACCCTCGCACCTTGCCCGAGGTGCAATTTGTAAATATCCCTGGCAGAATCAGCCTTCCTGCCATGCTGATGTGATTTATGAGACAAAAATTCGTCCCAGGCAATCCATAAACATGAGCGTGCACATCACTGAGGGACAAAGTTACAGTTGTACAGTCACAATACATCACAGAGCTGGGACTCCCCCGAAATAGACAGTTTTCTCAGCTGCATGCACAAGTCAAGGTACAAGAGCTGTTTTTACCATTAGCTTTGCTGTGACTTAGTGGTTGGACTGATTATGTGCATAATTTTGCTTTTAAATGCTCCTAAACTGAGGCTTGTAACATGCTGGGAGATTATTTACTGAGGGCTGACTAGACTTTGGGATATGACTCAGTGTGTCCTTATCTCTTATTCTACTCTAGAACTGGCCCCACTCAGTGTGAACCTGTGGACTTGCTTGAAAACTTGAAATATTTGAATGTCTAAACAATTGAAACACTTCACATTTCAATCCTACAGCATAGACTTGGCTGGAACCTCTGCTGAAAGATGAAGTTTGTGTTCAGAATCCTGATTCATCCCTGTGGATGTGACGCTTGAGGACAGGGTTTACTGGTGAACATGGTGGTGATGCTGGGCTGATGGTTGGGCTTCATGATCTTAAGGATCTTTTCCAGTCTGAACAATTCCATGATTTTGTGATTCTGCGTGCAATTGTCCATTCTCTGTTCTAACAACATTGACTTCAGTGTGTGTGCCCTGTTTCCAAACACACTGTGATCGCTGAACCTCAAAATTGCTCTTCTGAATCTAGAACTACATTTGGTGATAACTATGCAAAAAATGATTCCTGATAAATTTGTTGGCAGTTAAGTCCAGCAAATTCCATGCAGATGGATTCAGTACAAACAGCCTGCACAGCTGTGAGCCTGTAAGGATGGAGGGAGGGAGAAAAGGAGCCCCTGTGCCCTGGCAGGATGGTTGGAGAGTGTTCCTTCCTGATGAGAAGCACTCTATCCCAGGTGCTCTCTTATCTCTGCATTCCAGGCACTTTCCTTACTTCTGTTCTTCAGTGCTGACTGGATCATACTGGGCACAACCTTGTGACAGGTGAGACTGCTGGGGACAGGGACGAGCTGTTTGGGTGCCAGGAGTGTGCAAGATGGCTGAAGATGCAAATCCATCAGCTGCACACCCCAACCCAGCGCTGACCTCGGCACTGCGAACTCAGACTGCTTTACCTGACTGAAAAGAACGCAGTGGTGAGCAGGGGTTGTGGGAGCTCCCAGGGGCACCCTTTGGGTTTGGTGAGGGGCAGCTTTGTGACAGGCCAAGGTGAGGGCGGTGTTTGGAGATAGGAAGGAGCTGAAGCACATTCAGCCTGAGATGGGGCTGGCCAGGGTGAGTTGCCTGCCAGGAACACTGCAGCCATCCCAGCACACGCTGACAGAGCCTGGGGCTTGCCTAGGCACTACGGGAGGGCTGGGGCAGGGCCAAGCCTGTCTAATGAGAGCTCAGAACTGACCAGCATCAGTAAGAAATGCTTGATGCTAGAAATACCTGTGAAAAACTTCTCGTCCATTGGTCTCAGAAGAAAAGATCCCAATCACAGCATGGTAAGGGAGGGGTACAGTGGGCAGCACTGGTAATGCTGATTTGCTGCACAGAAGAGTCTCTTTAGAAAATCCAGGTCTCACAAAGAAACTTCCAGAGTGGATAAAACCTAAAAATACTGAAAATGGAAACCAGTAGTTGCTAACCACTCTTATTTGTTACCCTCCCTCCATACATATACTCACTGCCTCCTCTATTCAGCTGAATCTTTGAGCAGAATTTCAGTTGCATCTGTTAGTTTTTTAAGCACAAAAAATTAGTTTTAAACCTTTTTGTAAATGTCTGAACGACCTGTTGTGTTTTACACACATACACAGCAGTTTCTGCTTTCGCACCACAAAGGAACCAGAAGGCAGACAGGGAAACAAGCTGGAATAACAAGAGCTCATATCCTTGCTGTCTGCTGGATGCTGGCCAAAAAGCCAAAGCCACCCACCACAGACTGTGAGGTATGAGAATTGTTGCTGCTGCAGCAGCGTTGGGGAGGCTGAGCATGCCTGAGCTGCCCCCTCCCCGCCTCTGTCTGTCCGCCGGGGTCGCTCACTCCAATCCCAGCCAAAATACTGGCAGGCAATAGATGCTTAATGCAGATCCTGCAGTCGAACGGGGGGAAAGTTCCACCTCTCTCAGGTACCTTCTAACTAGGATGAATCCTCATTTGACCTGAAAGTTCCTTTGGACATGTATGAGTCTGGCTGTGGGCAAGACTAACTGACCCAGCCCGAGGAGCTGAGGCACTGCAGAATTGAAAATCAAACAGCATCTGTGTTGATGCCAGTGGTGCTGGTTCTGCTGAGTGACATCTCACCTCAGTGAAAGTGTGTGCTCTGGGCAGGACAGTGATGGCACTTGCCTTATTCCACTATTACTGGCTTTATGACTAACATACTTGTAATTATTTCCTGACCTGGGGGCATCAAGCCTGGAAGAGAGCATCACATCACTGCTTAGGTACTAACCTTGCTGGTTATACATAAAAGGGAACAGCTCCCACTGTTCCTGCTGATTTCTTTTCCTAGAAATGAATGCAAGATTTGCAGAGAAAACAAACTGTGTTGATAGTCTCAAGGACAGGAGCACAGCTGAGTTCATGGGGCCCAGGATTCTGGCCCTGGTTCCACTGCTGTTCAGGAATTCTCTTCAGTAACAACTAAATAAACTTCAGACTCCTCCTGCTCTATTTCCTGCTACTTTGGCCCATTCTCCATTTTTAAATGGTCCCAATGTCTCCTAAGTTTCATTATATGTCTTTCTTTATTTTACTTTGCTGCAGTTACAATCTCTTATTGCCACAGATTCCCCGAGCTCAGGGGTCTCTGGGAGCTGCTCTGACAGCTCCCACAAGCTCAGCGATGCCTGCTTGTCCTTGGAACATGGAGTAAGTGATTTGGCTGCTTAATTAAAACCCTCATGCACTTCTTTGCTTTTTTTTTTTTACTGTTTTGGGTACAAAGTGGAAACTTTGGGTTTATTTTGGTATGTGCTTTTTAAACTTGACTGAAAAGCTGTAGCATTCTAGATTATCTATTAACTTAAAATCTGTGTTTTTCTAAAGAAGAGGCAGAGGTATGAAGGAAGAAAACAAAAGAGCACTCTCAAGTTATTCCCTGTGTGAGAATGAGTCAACTCCAACTACTGCACAGCACAAGATCCTGTCTTTAAAAAGTTTCTGAAATAAACTTGTCCAAACTTAAATTTGGACAAGGATTTTCAGTGCTTCATCTGAATTTCTTACTACAAAAGAAAAAGAAAAGTGAAGAAAAAACCTCTGTTGGAAGGGTAAATTCTTTGTGGTGCAGCTTACTCAAGCTCTGCCCTAAACACTGTCCTCACTGATAAGCAGTTGCACATTGGTGGCCTGAATTTGAGACAGTTCCAGAACTAGAATTGCCTTTGCCATAAGACCACCTCTCTAAGGCCTCTTGAAATATCAGCTCTTTACAAATGCATCTCATTTCACAGAATCACAGAATCACTGAGGCTGGAAAAGACCTCCCCAAGATCATCAAGTCCAGCCTATGACCAATTCCCACCTTGTCACCAGACCAGAGAACTGAGTACCATGTCCAGGCATTCCTTGGACACCTCCAGGGATGGGGATTCTACAATCTCCCTGGGTAGCCCTTTCCAATACTTGACAGCCCTTTCTCTGAAGAAATTCTTGCTGAAATTCACCTGATTTCCTAACTTTTGAGTAGCACTATTGGGCTCTAGTCCTTCTCCTTCATAAATGTGACAAGTGTCATGGTGTTGGGTGTTCTGGCAAAGCTTCACAAACACCCCAGGCCTTCATGGAAATGAAGAGGGAGGAGAAGAGCAGGGCAGAGAGAGGTAAATTACCAGCAGAAAAAATGAGAATAATGGAGGCTTGCAAGTTTACTGAAAAACCTAAAAAGGTCTGGAGAAGGTAGAAGTGTGGGTGTGGACGTGCTGGCAGTGTTGGGCAGGACAGCCTGTGAAGCTTCTGCACGAGGGGGCAGCTGTGGCAGGACTGAGGGGCTGCTCCCTCCCCTCATGGCCCCGCAGCACACCCAGTGTTCAGTCTGGAGATTGTGGTCTCAGTTTATCCACACTCACTCCAAGAGCCAGCACCTGGGCTGGCAGATAATGAATCCTTCTTGTAAGGAGTGTATTCCTCAGATGATGGATCATTCACAGGCTTCATTTGTGCCTGCTTCATAGGGTAGAACATGCTCCCTCTATATTCTCCAGGATACTGGCATCAATCTCCATCAAAGCAGCCCCAGAAGAATGAAAATGCAATCACACCAGTGCTGGAGAGAGTTACAGCCCAGGGCCTGGAAGCTTAGCAGTGGCAGTTTAATAGACCTGCCATAAATGAACGGCAAGACAAAAACAATGTGCTGTGGGAACCATAAATATGTGATTATGAAATAACAAACCAGGATTCCCAAAGTGCTAACAACCTCCTGGCATTTCATTTAATAACTATAAATCTGCCATGGCTCGAGTTAAGTGAATTCCCCTCAGCGTATTAAACTCTTTGTTTACAGGGAAAGTAATTACTGTGACTTTTAGTGCAAATAGGAGATGCCCGGTCCAGGGCATGTAAAATTGAACATGGACATCTCACACTAAGCTGAAAGGCTCCCTCTGACTTTTGGGGAAAACTCCCTGAACTGTTGTCAGGCAGGAGGACCTGTCTGTATCCATCCCTGCACATACCCGCAGCCTTTCCTGACGTGGTGGGGATAGGAAGGGGTTAAAGTCTCCCGGTGGATAGTCTCTCCCGGTTAAAGTCTCTCCTCCGCAGTGGCCTTTCTGCGTACGATGTGCAACATGCAATGTGTCAGTTGCAAACCAAATGGGGAGGTTTCCGTGGGAGCAGCAAGGTCAGATCCCAGCAACAGGAGCTCAGGATTTCTGAGTTTAACCTCGGTTCTGACATTGACTGAATGATGAGTTTGGAGAAACCAGAGAACTTCAGCATAGATAGATGCTGAGGATCAGAAAGCTCACTCACCTTGCAAGGAAGTTTGGCAGGTTAATTAGGCTGTATTTCCGAGTGCTCTGCATGTGGAAGGTGCCAGGACGTACGCCTGATAACATTTACAAACGGCCACAGATAAACTGAGAAAGCTTTAAAATGTTTGTTGCAAACTCAGTGGGAGCAACAGGAATGGTTCAGATACAAGAAAGGAATGGGAATGGTGTACAAAACCAATCAAATACCATCTCTCAGGCCATGAGGCTGTCGAGGAGTGACAGCCTTGACTCACTTCCACCACAGACAGCGAGAATTTCTGAGGGTGACAGGCAGTTACCAAATGGACTCCCCAGGACATTGGGCAGCCACTGTCCAGTACTGGAATCTGAGTTGAAACTGAGCAGTAGGGAGTGACCTTAATTATGCCTCAGGGAGGAGTGAAAGATGAAAATAAGATTGACGTCAATCTAGTGGTCCTCGGAAATAGCCACTGAATAGATGTTTGGGTGAGAAGAAAACAAACTGGATAATGAAAGTAACTTTATACACAGTGGCACAGGATAGATGTTGGAGTCACAGAGTCACATACAGAATGAGGAACTCCTGAGCTGGTTTATGCAAACCCTTCCTGGAATTCTTCTGAAACAAGGGTTTGCTCAGATCCTATCAGGTTCCTAAGTTGTGATCCTTGATGGAGATCAGAGGGTGGAGGAAAGAGAAGAGTCCCGTCCTTTTCCCTTTCCCACGTACATCATACTCAGATTCCTATTCTCCACCAATGCAAGGTGATTGCAGAGGTTTAAAGAGTGTGCACCTGCCTGGGTCCATGCTGAGAGTCCTTCTGACCAAGAACTGTGCTGGGTCTCTGCAGCAGCAGAGGAGGGTCCAGCACTCTCTGTACCTCTCACAGGTGAGCTGTAATTATGGCAAAACACTAGAAAGAATCAGAGACCATTTTGGTTTACCTTGGACCTTCTCCCAGCCTCCGTGCCTTAAGAGGCATCATTCTTGCTTTATACCCAACTCCTAATTATGATTAAGCTTAATATGTCCCTTTGCCATTCCAAATACTTCCTTCCTATGCGATCAGTTAAAATGTGGCTTTTCAAACCCTCTCTTTCAAGGAACCCAACAGAGCCAACAGACATGTTTAGGGGTGTTTTATTGAACACAATCTGCAAAAATGTATCTCACCTTTTTTCCTCACCATGGGGCTGTGAGCTGCTCCCACATGTGGCGCCTGGGAGATGGACAAACAAGGAATGCCATGGAACACCCTCCAGTTCCAGCAGCGGCAGAAGCAGAAGTGATTGGACAACTAAAAGAATAAACATATAAAGCAGCACTGAACAAAGCTGAGGCATGAGGAAGGGTTGTGGACAGAGGCAGAAGGGCTGGCCCACTCAGAGGGACAGATTCACAGAGGGAATTCTGTCTTTCATGCCAGTGGCCTCACACAGAAGAAAAAGACCTTTCTTTCTCCTTGAAAAACAGCTTTTCCAATACAGCAGCCCACTAAACATCCTAAGGAAAGGGAGAGATGACATAAAAGTTGATTCTTTCCTCAACATCTTTTTACTTTAGTTAACATTATGTAGTAGCCTGTGCAGCTGTTGGTACTCTGTTTTCCTCTCAAAATTTACAATTTCTTCCAAAAGCAGTAAGGTCCCACCCTTAAAAGTGACTGGAAGCATTCCATGAAACTGATTGCATGCGAAACCTTCTTTCGTGGCTGAGAAGAAGATAGAGCTGGATAAGGAATTGTATTTCACTTTGCCAAATTAGTCAACACAACGAAGGCAACAATCACTCAGTAAATACAAGGCAGGACCTGGCACCTTCTTGCAGATGGACAGGCAGATAAGGCAGCATAGAGGCAGCATGTTTCAGTTACCCAACGGGCAGCTCATATGGGTTTGCACTGTTATTATCGAGGTCTGGAACAAGAACAGATAATCTGCTGAAAAGACCCTTCCTCTGCAGAGAAAAAGATGAACTGGAAATTCAATCAATTGGCCCACTCCATACCTCTGAGACACACTGGGGCTTTTCAATGGAACTTTAAATATTTGCTCTTGCACTGGTAAAAACAACAGATTCCTTTCAGGTTACTGTTTTTCTGAGTTCTTAAATCTTTTTTTCTAGAAGATTACAAATAAGACTCCAACCTTCCCTGCAGCAATGCAACACAGTCTGATCTCTCCTTCTGTGAATCAGGTCTCTGATTTTTCTGGGATTTCTCACACCGTGTTAAATTCCACCAAAAACTACAGATAGTTTGGATTCTACATTTACATCAGGGCCCCAAAGATTGTGGATGCTCAAGGACATGCAGAAATCCCACTCTCAGATCCCCTTCCTGGCCGCAGTGGCCTTTCTGCGTATTGGTTACACTGGGGTGTGAAACAGCCAATTCACATTTCCTTGCTATTTGTCTAGTGACTTATTGACCCAATGCTCGATGTGTTTGTGTTCCAGGTCTAACAGAATTATTTGTATATAAACCAGACCCATTCTTGTTTGTTCAAATCAGTTTTCTCATTGCATTGTTGTTCTATGACAATTGAGTTCCAGGGCGGGAGGATCTTCCAAGCCCCGTTGGACACGGCACGGGATGATGCAGGTCTGTGGCTGGGGACAAAGGCACCTGCCATGTGTTTTGGGCTGCTGGCACTGGGAGATCTCTTCAGGACTCACTGGTCTTATAAAAACCACAGAGGCATTGAGGGGTTCCTGTCCTATTGCAGTGCTGTAGGAAGATCAAAAAGGGAAAGGAAGGACCAGCTGCTACTAAAAGAAAGAGGCAGAGAAGCCTCTCCTGCTGGTCTACCTCTCTGTTCTTTGGCTGCCAAAAATTGTACAGCCTTTGCCTTTCCCTTTTCCTGTGGTAAATTCATGGGTATCGAGGGGGAAATAATTTCTTGGCTATACTGTGGTCTTTGGGACATCCACATTTTGCATTTCTTCTAAACTTGTTTTTCCTGGGCTGAAAAGGCTAAAAACATTTTGGCTGGCTTGTTGTTGTTGTTGGTATTTTTCTGTGAAAAGCAGCTCAGTTCAGGTCCTGTTCAGCAGACAGCACAGATTTAAGGTGTTCAAAGATCTGTTGTGAGGCAGGACCTGAGCAGTGGCAGTGGATTTGAAACAGACTGCTCACGCTTTGTTTCCCCGTTATTTCAGTAACAACAAACAGGGTTTTTTCTAATAGCACTGAAATGATGAGCTGATGTGAGTTGTTGTGAGCAGCTCTAGTAAAGAGGAAGGAAGCACTAAATAATTGGTTGCAACTCTTGGCTTGCCAGAAAATAGGATAAACAAGGTGTGCAGACACCTCACAGAGATTGCGATGCAAGGGAATTCCATTTTCCTTTCAGGCCTGTGGTCTCTCTAACGCAGATGTTTTGCCCAGCTTTTTGCTGCAGATTTACAAACACGGTGTTCATCCCCCAGCGGACAGGAGAGAAATCCTCCTCCCTTTTCTAAATCCAGGGAGATGGCTCACATTTTAACACAGGCAAAAGCCTCTTCTCTTTGCAGAACTGATGGGCTCTGCAGTGTGTTTTCTTAAGGGATCACAGAATGTACCAGCCCAAAAGAAATGCTCTGTGTGTTGATATGCTGGACCAGCTCTGTAATATACCTGGGCTGTGCTGCTGCAAGAACACCATCCAACAGTGGTTTATATTCTCAGTGGCCATTACCTGTTTGGTGCCAGCAAGCCCAGAAAGTTGGTGCTTTGGGCTGGCTCTGGGTTAGAACGTGACACTGCACCCGATTGTTTTTGCAGGGTTACAACTGTGTCTAAATGGAATGAAAAATCATGAAACAAAATTCATCAAAACAAGCAAAGTCATGGTCTGCAGGAACTAACCGAGGCATGGCTTAACCCCCCGCCTCTTTCTGCCAGCTGTGGCTGATGTGGTCCCAGGCTCAGGAGGACAGGAGACCAGGAATGAAATGTGATGCTTGGCTTCCAGCTGCAGAGGCACATGCAGCCATCCCTCAGGCTTCCCTCAGGCAGGAAGGAGGCAGCAGCTCTCTGCATCTGCAGGGAGAGGGACAGCAAAGTGTCTAGGGGATCACAGTGGCGGCAATTAGTGACCCTGGTAATGAGCTTGGCTTTCTGGGCAGAGTGGACACCAGGCTAGCCTTGGGGATCTGTCAGGATTGCAAAACCTGATGGCACGGAAATGGCATTTCTAGTCCCTGTTTCAAAATAGGGCTGGATATCAGAGGGATGGATTCCTTGGGGGCAAGATTGGACAACAAAACACAAATATGCGCAGGAACTGCAGACCTCTTGTGCTTAACATGGAGCTACGTAACAACAAGAAAAATGTTGTCCCTTGTTTTTCTGTTAGTAAAGTTGCCAGTTTCTTGATGTTTCAGAAAAATGAGACATCTGCCGATTATTTACAACCGCAGAGACTTCCCAAGGAAACGTGCAACAGTTTATGAAAGTACCCAGAGAACGTCGCATGAGAAACAATAATGAGCTCTACAAAGGAGGCTTTGAGCAATATGGTTCCAGATACAAATTAAAATTTTTAACGTCAATAAATGTTGGTTATCGGTTGAGCAAGGCCCAGACCGACACTCAGCCTGGTAGCATGTCTGGTCTCTGGTCAGTGCCCCAAAGTGTCAGAAAAGGGCTGCAACCACTGGTGTAACCTCTGTTCCCAGTATGAGACCAGACTGAGGTGTCTCTGTCTGTGTGCACACCCTTGTGCGTGCTGCTGAGGCTGGAACTGGAGCAGCAAAGACAAAGCCTAAGGAATAATCACCCCATATCACTGCCCATGGCAGCAGCATTACAGAAATTACACCTCTGCCCGGGGTGCAGAAAGCTGGGAGTCTCTGTGGCCTCTTTATGCCAAGATTTACTGCCCTGGAATGATGTCACTAACAGGTTATTACACTATAAGTCAAAACTTTTCAATACTAATTGAAAGGCAGCAGGAGATAAATCACTGAAAACCTGTTCCACCAGCAGGTTACTTCTGTGCTGTAGGAGAACACGTGGGGAACACAAACCCATAAGGCCTCTCTAGGTTCTCTGTAAATTATTCTCACCTCTGTGTTGCAGCTATTCTGGTGACTTCAGACTCCTGCGCTTGAGGGTTTCTTTATTTTGATTCACTGGAGGCACTTTGGAGACACTGCACTACCCGTATTTATGACTTTTCTTCCAGGTCATCTAAGTGAGGCATGCCTTGACAATTACTTTTCATCTCTACTGTCTCCCTTGGAGATGCACTATTCTAGTTTTTCCTTTTATTTATTAACCAAGCATGCTTCCTCCTTATACCAGAGGGGCAGGGAAATACTTCAGAAAGTGCAAGAAGCAGCAAACACCAGCCAGGCCTGGATTTACCTCACCAGGGGTGAGCCCAAGGACACCCCGATCCACCTTGCATGTTATCCCAGGATCCTGTGCAGTCTGCAGTGTGGGATGCAGTGGCAGCATCCCAGGACCTGCCTCCAAGTGAGTTCTCCAGGGTGTGTGTAATGCAACAAAGGAACCATATGCGGAGGAGAACAGGAGAGATGGAAACTCTCCCTTTCAGAAGCTTGCCTGGCTCTACAGGCAACAAAAAGTGCTTGCCACACCAGCCCATGCAGGAAGAGCGCCATGCTCAGTGAAGGGAGGCAATGAGCTCAGAGTCAGTAGATGGGGAGAATGTAGACAGAACTCAAGGTACAAAAAGAATGACTTTAAAGGGCATGGGAGGTTTTCCTGATGAAAGAATGGACACCTCAGTATCCAAGTACCAGTAAAAATATGCCTATGA
The DNA here is from genome assembly GCA_013397775.1 of Eulacestoma nigropectus. Classification (NCBI taxonomy): domain Eukaryota; kingdom Metazoa; phylum Chordata; class Aves; order Passeriformes; genus Eulacestoma; species Eulacestoma nigropectus. The sequence continues at coordinate 946,414 of VZTE01001767.1, forward strand.
AGTAAATTATGCAGTCTTTCACCTCTAGGACATTGCATCAGAGTTTTTGTGAGCTGTGCTGCAACAACATGAAAGAGGTGTGTTGTTTTATTGAAGTTTCCAATGGGCAATTTCCTTCCCACAGCAGCTCTTACATTTGATCAACACAACCTAATCCTCACAGTCACTCTCAGCTGAACCCTGACACACTTTTCCTCTCTGATATTCTTTAGATGTGTTACAGGGCCTTTAAATAGCAGTGTTGGAAATTGGAACATACGGTGACCTCTGAGGTGTGCTGGGGAAGAGCTGTGCCTGCTGAGCTGGAACAAAGACCAGCAGCATTAGAAACTGCAGATAAAGGAAAACATTCTGATGCTTCTTGAGATCTTCACAGTATGCAAACACACAGCAGTAACCAAACATCAACTCCACATTGAATCTTGGATGAGTCCTGGCCTGCTGAAGGCAGCCCAAAGTGCCCACGGGCTTCAATGAAGCCATTGAACCTCCATCAGCCTCTGGCATCTCACTTTAGGTGGGCATCCATGCTGAGCAATGGAAGTGGGCTTATCCCAGTCTTCTTCCAGCTGCAGGCTGGGAAAATAGATCTGCCAGTGTTGTTGTCTTGGACCAGATTTCATCCTGGAACTCAGAAGTCACAAACTTGTGTATCACCTCCCTGGCTCCTGAGAAACTTCAAACTCTGCCCAAAAGGCAATTGTGTAAGACATGGGAAATGGTACAAATGTGTGTTTCATTAGGAGTGAAGATTTGTCATGTTCTCAGCACTGCAAGGATTGATCAAATGCACCAAGCACTTCAGTCATCTCACTAAGGTGCACAAACAGGCTGTTCTGAAAATTGGCCTCCAAGCTGTCAGAGAAGGAAAACATGCTAGTGATTCTGTGGAGGTGACAGGGATGAATTTGGACAAGGCGAAGAATAACACTTCAGGTGACTGTAACTGTTTCAGAAATATTACCTAAGACATTGCTTAGCCCTGTTTTTGAAGCAAGATTTGTTCCAAGACATGAACAAAGCCATTTAAGAGGCACGGTGCAGGTCTGCCTCCCTCTGATGCCTCTGGGCTGATGCCACCCCTGGGCAAGGTCCGGCCAGGGAATTCTGCTGCGAGCCAGGTCTTGGTCAAACTCTTCTTCTCCTGCTTTTTGAGAGGTTACAATGCTCAATCAATCCTCCCGTGCTGAGAAAAGGCTTGCAGGGTGACATGAGCACAGCAGGATCCTCCCACTGATCTGTCCCAAATGCTTGATCAAAACTCAGTGAGGACAGCGGTGAGGAGGAGATGATTCCTGCCCCAGGGGCACCTGAGCTTTGGGCTTTCTTGGGTAAAAGCAGCATCAGTGTTGGCCACTAATGAGAGGTGCAAGGAAGAGTTAAGCAACCTGTGGCCCTAAATCAGAAAGGTGCAAGCTATGAGAGATGTGAGACATTCTTAATGTTCAGAATTAAGATAGATGAAAGTGAAAACATTGTCTGCACCTTCCTGCAAGGGCAAATTTTAAAGCCTCTTAACCCACCCATGTGAACTCACATATCTCTCTGATGAGACAAGGCAGTTAGTAGCCCTGGATTGACACAAATGGGTAAAATATTTAAAACCTCAAGAAAACTGTATTGTTGTGTAGCACCAGGCAGTCTAAGAATAATAGAGTGGACAGAATAATGAGGAAAAGCTACAGGAGGCAGCATTAATGAGCCTGGTGTTCTACAGGCTCCTGCCTGGTTGCTGCCCGCAGGTGTGGCCTGGTGGGAGGGCTGGGCTGGCTGCTCCTCCAGCCCTAGTGGGTTCACACCCTGGCCACGGCATCCAGGAGAGTACAAACCAGCCTCTCTCACCTGCGTGCATGTTGCTTTCCCCTAAATTACCGTGTCTTCCTTGCTGAGTGGCAATTAGGTGAGAGCAGAGACATGGTCCACTCTGCACAGGCACACTGAGGCTCAAAGTGCCTCTGGCTCATGCAGCTGCCTCTGCCTTGGTGGGGAGTGGGATATAGCTCTTGTGCTTGTGATTTTTTCTGAATCTCTGCCATCATTTGAAATGCTCCACGGAGACGACGCCTCTTTTTCTCATGCAGGCTGCTGCAGCTGGAAAGAACTCCATTAGTTCAGCATTTAGGGGACGTTGACAGGGCAGGTGTACCATAGACAGGTTCACAGCTGTTGACATCTCCTCACAGCTGGGATGGTACAAAAGGAGTGCAATCAGGGTAATTTGGTAAGCGACTGGCTAATGGGTTATGCCTGCAACTGCCTTCAAGGAATGGAAGTAAAACTGTTGGACTCTGTTACTGGCCTCATTTTACTAAACAATAATGGTGAAAAATGATTGATTCTGTTCCTGGCAAGTTCTGCAGGACTGTGATGATAAAATTTGAGCTCTCTCTGGCTGTAGATTTGAACTCTTAGAGATCACCTGGTGTTGAATAGTTTTTCAGGTGACAAAACAAAGGACCACCTGTTACTCTTGGGTCTAGAGGGAAATTTTTTAATGGAATGGCCCCTATCTCTCTGAAAAATATTGTTTGCAGCAGTTCTGAGCAGTCACACAGGACATTCTGAGCCAAAGGATTTTATCAGAAAAAGTTTTTTCTTGGTGTCCAATGTTTTTGACAGCACTTTGTAAATAATCGTCTTGGTACTGATCCAGCAAAGCACTTAAGGGAATCCTTAACCTTAAGCACAGGAGTATTTCCTAGATTTCAGTGGGAATATTTATACACTTCAAGATGAAGATGTGTTGAAGTGTTTTGCTGGATTAGGTTTCCTCAGCATGTCCCCCTGCCCAAACTGGAGCTCAGTCTGCTTCCGATGGGGCCAGACAAAGTGCCTGTTCTGTGACGCACAGCTGAGTCCATCATCGATTGTTTTTTCTCCTCGTGCATTTATATTGACTTTGAACTGAAAGACCAAACTGTTGGTGACATACACAGCTCAGACCTTAGCCTATGGGGAAGGACTTATAAATACCTGTATGGGATGTTAAATTCACACTTTAATAACCATTTGCAGATACAAATTACCTGAATACGTGTTGCTGAGAGAATGGGAAAGTATAACTGAAATCCATTTCAAATTCAAGTTGAGAAAAGGACATCTCTAGAACACTGTGTGATGGCTCTGGCAACCGAGTACAAAGATTAAAATACACAGAGCCTTTAAGTGGAGCATGTGCAGTCGTGCACATATACAGCCAGAAAATCCACTAACATTCCATCAATTTTAAATTAAGTGTGAGGACCAAGTAAAAAAACCCTTGAAAGATGCCTGTTCAAGAAATAAATTTAAAACATCTTTACCACAGATCATCAGTCAGAACTGAAGTGTTGGCTCTACAGGCTGAATTACACAAACCATTTTGCAGTCTCGCTTTCTGCACCTCTGCAGTGATCAACATTCCAAAAACCCCAAAGCAACATTCAGACTAGGGGAAAATCTGGGGGCCTGTGGATGCTGCAGAGAGAGGAAAGGGCAAGGGAACACAAACAGGACCAAAGCCAAAGCTCCAGAGCTAGGAGCTGAGGCCCAAACAGGTCCCATCCCAGACAGAAAAGGTTGTTTGAACATCAAAAGTCTGAATTGTGCTGAGGTCTTTGCAGGTTGAGGTGTTTCAGGGTGTACGGGCTGAGGATGTTTCCTCCTTGTGGGAATGGTGGGGTCAAACAAAGCTCGAGTCAGAACCCATGCCTTGTTTGAGGCGCAGAGGCACTTGTTCCTGCAGCAATATCATGCTGCAGCCCCAGCCCTCAGCCCTTCTCAATACAGTTCTTGAGGCTGATTGTGAGGATCCTCCCCTAGATGTTTTCCAGTGTCTGTGTATTTCACTCCAGAGGCCTGTCAACTCTGAGAGGCTGGAACAGCAAAGACACTGGAACCCACATCCACTTGGCAGCACATATCTTACTGCATCTCCCTTGGTTTTTACCATCTCAGGTGTTAGCTGAGCTGCCTTCAGTGCTTTAGAGGCTGTGGGGCTTGGCATTAGAGCCCAGCTTGGTATTTCACCCACATGTGAGAGTTGATGAGGTTTCTCTGCAAATGCTCTTCCTCACATGTGGCCAGGGAGAGCTGGGCACAGTCCTCGGCCCGCCACGGCCCGGGGGGTGGCAGCCCCTGCCCGCAGCCGTCCTTCGCTGCAGCAGCCAGCGGCAGTGACCCATCCCTGCCGGCGCACCGACCCTCCTCCCCCTCCTCCATCTGCTCTGATCACGCAGGCAGGATGGAGGACATTGCCAGATTTTGCTTGGCTGGACTTCGATTTTTATTTTTATCTTCTACAGCTTGTAAAAAAGCTTTTAAAAGATGGGATATGTCTCTCTGTTTTCCCCATGGGCTCCGCTTATTTATGACTTTTTTCCCTTTGTCTCCAAAGGGGCTCAAAGTAACGGGCTTGTTTAAGCTCCCTCGAATGAAAATGATTCTGTTCCCAGGTTGCCTGGGGATGGTGCCTCCCAGAAGTTGCTTTAGGATTGTTATTGCAGGACCAGCAAGGGGAGCTCAAGCTTTGTTTACGGTAGGTCCTGCACTAATTTCTCTGCTAGCAAGGTGTTTTTCATCCCAGTGCGTGACCCGCGCGGGGATGCCTACGGGATGGTTCGTGCTTTGGCGGGCGGAGGCTGTGGCACGACGCGGGGCAGTGGGAGGTGGAAGAGGGCGGCCGGTCTTCAGGCAGGAAGCGAACGAAGATGTGCGGGGGTGGGCTCGGGCCCAGCCGGGGTGGGGAGCTGCTGAGCGCCGACACGCCAACTCGAAAAGGAGCATTTTTCTGACCAAGTCCGCCCAGCTGCGCCAGCTGTCAGCCGCGGGGAGAGCGGAGGA
>VZTE01001767.1:952562-977504 GCA_013397775.1 Eulacestoma nigropectus
GGGCGGCCCGTGTCGCTTCGGGGCCGAGCTGGTCCCGCCGGCCCCCGCGCCCCCCTGGCCCACCTTCTTCGCCGAGGAGGGGCAGCTCTATGGGCCGTGCCCCGAGCCGCCCGCCGGGCCGGCCGACTGCCCTGCCGATGCCTGGTACCCACCGGGCCGGGCGCCTTTCGCCGCCCCGGCCGCCGGCATCAAGAGCGAGCTGGAGCCCTGGGTCGAGGGCTACGCCGGCACTTACGGCGACCTCCGGTGAGTACCCGCGTCCCTCAGCCCACCGGCACGCGCACCCTGCACTGTGCTTCCCGCCGGCGCCGGCGTCCTGCATCCCACCTCCCGCCAGCACCGGCATCCTGTGCCCGCATCCCTCATGCCACCTTCTGCACCCCGCATCGCACCGGCACTCCGCGCCCCCCCAGCTGCCCGGCGCTCACCACGGCTCCAACCCCGCTATGTCCTGGCTGCTGCCGCCTTGGTGCACCTCTCCGCTGCCGAACCTTCCCTTTTGCCGGGATGCTGTCATTTGGGACGGACTAGGCGAGATCGTGCCAGGAATACCGCGGTGCACGCCCGGTGTCCCCGCCGTCCCGTGAGGTCGTTGTGTTTGTCTCGTTTCCTCACGCATCTGTTATCCTGCTGCTCCCGGCCGCTGGGAGCAGGCGAGATCGGGACGCTGTGCCCCGAAGCACGGACGGATCTTGACATCGAGTTAAAATCCTCCCAGCAACTTGTCCCGCCGAGAACTGCCTGCCGAGTATGCACTGTGCAGAGCAGGGAACCCCGAAAGTAGTGGAAGAGAAACATCCTCTGTGCTTCGGGGCTGTTTTAAGTACAGATAGAAAATGCATTTTAAAGTAGAGCTAGAACAGGTTTTGGGAATGCACCGGGGAGGGGAGATTCGTTTGAGAAGTAGGATTCAACCAAAAATAATTTTGATTAACCTCAAAAAAACGAGATGAGCCATCTCTGTAAAACAGCTGTACAGCTTCTAAACCAGTGGGCATCTGCATGCTCACCTGTCAGGACAGAAATATGTGGCCAAGCTGATGGAAATGGGAGGGAGAAAGGGCTGCCCAAGGGATTTTCTGCTGGCTCAGAAGGAGCCTCATCCAAGAGTATGTGAGGCCTCAGCTGGGGTTTGCACTGTGGGAGTCCTGCATCCATGCACTCACCCCGTGATGCTTGGGATGCTGGGAGCAAAGGCTGAAATGAACAATTAGATTTTACCTCTAAATTAGCACCGGGCGAGTGCACTGCCTCTGGGGTTATTTGTGTTTTAAGTGCTCACAGCTTCATTTGGGTACTGGGGCAATTTCCATCCACATACTGATTTACTGGGGGACTGTACAGAGATGTCAAGGGCTTGGCAAAAGAAAAAAGAATAAAAGTAATGACAGGTCAGAACGAATGCAGCTGTGAGCATCATCCAACTGTGAGCTTTGTATGTGGCAGGAGCTATGCAAGCTCTGGGTGTACCTCTGGAGTCTGGATAAATCTCTGCTGGAATCAGTGCAGAGGGGGCAGGGAGGAATCAAGTTGGGAAAGTTCAGCGTTCACATGCTGGTGATGGCAGTTCAGGTTTGTTCCATGCAGCCGTTCTGCCTGCAGAGCCTGTGCAGCGGGATCCTGCACAGACGGGGAACGTTGCGCTGAGGAGAGCAGGTGTGGGCTCCCATGGAGGTCTGCAGGCAGTCTTGGGGGCTGGACTAGGCAGCAGCAGGTATATTTTGCCTGGGTCTTGCCTTAGAGATAAACGACATCTCCCTCATTCCTGTGGGAAGTGCTGTATACTCCTCTTTCTTGTCCTGTGCCTGTTTCCCCTAGCAGCCTTCTGTGGGATCAGCAGGGTCGGAGCTGGCACAGCAACCTTTACAACACCAGTACCTTGTCCTTTGAACTCCAAGGCTTGTACAGCTCTACCCTGCTGCTGCAAAGGTGTAATGGGCTGGCATCGTGTCTCTGCGTTCAGATGTAATTTTCAAACACCGTAAGGAAAGCGGAACACTCGTCGTGGTCTGGCTCAAGCCATATGTGTTAATCACTGCCAGGTTTACATTTCATCCTAGCAAAGTCTCCATTAGCTTTACAGCCTGCTGCTGGCCCATTTCTGCAGCTTTGCATTTTCTCCTGGATCTGTGGGTGCCAGCACAGGAACAGCCTCTGATGCTGCTGGAGTTGGAACGGTGGGTCGTGTACCAGCATCTCAGGCAGCAGTGCCTGCGGGAAGAAAGGTTTGTGGGAGCTGAGAGGCTCTGTAGTAAAATTCCCTGATGGAAGGATGATTGGCTTTTGGACCTGCGGCTCTCTGCTGTCTGGTGCTAGGGCTGATCTCCTGCCCTACTTGACCTTGCACATAGAGCTTTCCCCTTGCAGCCTGAGAGGATGGAGCCTCAGTGTTCTGTGAGGATGGTGAGGGACACTTCTGGGGCTTTACAAGCCCGGGGCAATGGGGTCCTCAGCGCCCTGTGCCTGGGGGTGCTGCAGAGGCACACAGCCCCCCCTGCTTTGGAGAACAAGGAGCATTTCAAGGTGTGCTGCTCCTACTTTCTTTCCTCTCTGAATGGTCCTGCTGTCTGCCACCAGGATCATGGCTCTTCCCTCAGAGATGAAGTTCTCCCAAGCCCCAACTCTACCCTACTGCAGTTGGGACCAGGTATGGGTAAGTATTTTTTGAGTTAAACATCCTTCATATGACACTAAAGCATGAGCAGTTCTTGGTATTTGGGGGGTGTCGGGGTTTAGAGGTGCTGGCACATCTCAGAAACACTGTGGGTATTAACACGATTTGGTTTAATTTAAAGCTTATGGTACAGTGTCCCTGACTGCACCAGTCAGGCTTACATGTAATTAGCAAATTAATCCCAGGTTTTGTTACCCTGTGGACTTGGAGCTGTTCGTCTTTGTACTCTGCTTGTTGCATCATTACTACCAGCAGTCCTTGAGGTGACTAAAAAACCTGTTTCACGAGCAAGATGCAGCACCTAATAATAAATCCAAGGTTCTGCCATCAGAAGACAAATTCCAGTGGCAGGTGGGAGGGGGTTGGCCTCTGGTTTAGAATGAAATGGAATTAGAGAAGGTGCTGTTACTGAAACAATGGAATCAAGGGGGAGGAAAGGATTTAAGGGGCATTTGGCTCAGGAAAATCTGCTGTCCATGTAGCTTCAGATGGTTTTAAGTGGCATTTGCTATCACTGCTGTTACCTGGTGCTGATACTGGTTGGAATCCAGGTGTTTGCTGGTTGCATCTACCTTTGATTCCTTTCCCCAGTCTGGCTGTGGTCATTTTGGGCCAGTGCCACGTGTTCATTTATCACGTGGCTCGATGGCTCTGTAATCGTTTCAGCTCTGTAATTGTGATAGGCTTACGGATAACACCTGCAGAATTCCTGCCTATGGAGGGAGGAGATAAGACTGACAAAGATCAGAAGGGATGAAGGGCAGCTGTTATGCCAAGAGATGGAATGAGGCAGGAGGCCGTTTTCAGGGTTGCCCTCACTCCCAGTCTGCACCCAGCAGCAGCTGCTCTGGCATCTCAGTGCCAGGAGGGCTCTGGGGACCCCCAGCGCTGCACCGGCAGAATTCCAAAGCCCATGGGAAGGGGCTGACCCTCCTGTTTGCTGTTGTCAGTGTGACCTTTCTGCTCTGGCAATTGGCCATAGGATGTAAATATTTCTTTGAAGACAAGAGGACCATGGTAGAACCTTGTGTGGGCAGCTGGTCCCTTCGGCCCCTATGGACACATGGACGGGGAACTTCTGGTGGCCAGGAGAGTTGGGAATGTGCTAAAGCTTGTTGTCAGTGCCTGATAAATGGGGAAAAGATAAACACATTTCTTCCTCATCACCTCTCACCCTTTCCCTGCTCAGAGACACAGGATGGCTGTGATAATCCATCTGGAGCTGGATTAGAGAACTCAGGGCTCGGCTGAATGTGAGCTGGCATGATACCAGGCTGTGGCTGGGTGCACGTCTGTCATGGCTGGAGCTGAGGTTGTGAAATGAGTGATACGCTGAGGCCAGGTAACTGGAGCTGCTGGGATGCTGGAGCTGTGCTCAGCAAGGAGAACCCCTCAGGACTGGGGGAGCAGCGAAGCGGACGCTGCTCGGTGCTGCACTGGAGCACAGCACTGGCGGCTCCTTTTCCTTGCTCCCGAGCATATATAAAATCTCATAAAATGCTCTCTTCCTTTTCCTCTCCCTCCTCTGTCTGTCCCTCCCTCACTTCCCTGCTCTCCTGTGCTCCAGCTCTCCCTTACCACTGGGAAGGGGAGATGGATCATCTGTCAGGGGTTGGGCAGACATGCAGGGTGTCTGTGTGGGACCTACCCAGCTGCTCTGAGGGTACACAGCATCTCTTTGCCTCTTCACTGCTCAAAGGCAGACTTTGCCCCATCCTCCTCTGGGCTTTCCCATCCTCTTCCCCAAATGTCTTGAATTTTTGAGCTCTTACACCCTCTGGAAGCTGGTTCCACAGTCTTGTGCTTGGTATCGGCAGTAATTATTCCACCCTGGTTCCTCTCGAGTGTTGGTTGCAGTGGAAGGACAGGCTTTATGTGGCACTTGGGGTTGGAAGCAACGGCTGAAAAATCAGAAAATTTTGCCAAAGAAACAATCCATAAAAAGCTTTAAGAGTGTCGGTGGGTTGGAGCCACACAAGTATTTTGTGTGTTCTCCCTAGGCTTCAGGCCTGGGAGCTGCACAGGATCTGCTCACGGCAGCTCTTCTCCTGCTTACGCAGCTTTTACATTCTTCCTGCTGTCTACAGATTCCCTGGTATTTATCCATTGCACAGATCAGCTGTGCTTTGCACCACTCCTTGCAGCCAGTCTCTGGCAGAACCATTGGTTTTCCTCGTAGGAGAACTTAATTCCAGACTGAGAGCCAGTTAATGGGAGGTGCTTTGGTGCTGCTTCTGAGGACAGAAGAGTGTGTCAAAATACTGATTTGTCTGTTTTGTAGCCCAGGGGACAGGAGTCACTCCCAGGTCAGGATTCCCGCTGCAGAGATGGGGATTTCTCCCTGGGACAAGATCCCTGCAACGGGCACAGGATCCCCACCACGGGATGGGTGTCACTCCCTGGGGCAGGATCCCCACCGTGGGGACGGGCACCAGTGAGTGCTGGAGTTGGGATCGTGTCCCCGTGGCACAGAGCCCACGATTCCTGGAAGTCACTGCCTCTGGCGCCTTTCTCAGAGCGAGGAAGGTGTGGGACAGTCCCGGGAAGAATCAAGGCAGAAACACTGTAGCGAGGCAGCGAACGTGAGCAGCATCCAAGGGGCAACACCAGCTCCCCATGCCAGGACCCTCCAAGGCCGTGCTGGGCTCCAGCAGAGACAAGAGCCCGCTCTGTATCTGTGCCAGGGGTCACCTCTGTGTCCCAATGGGAGCTAAAGGAGGGTTGCGGATGCGCAGTGGGAGGAACAGGCACAGCAGAAACTGGAGCAGATCAGAAGTCAGTCTGTGCATGGCAAGGGCGGGGCGTGCTCCTGAGCTGGGAGGAAAGCGGGAAACAGTGCCATGTGTTGCAGGAGGAAACCACAAAATTTCCTAAAATACCGAAAATTTTGTAGTCATATTTTGCAGTCATGTCTTGGCGTGACGAAAACATTGTAATTACACAGTGTTAAAAACAATTTGTAGTAGAGAGCAGTAGCTCAGTTCTTTGTGATTTTCTGTCATTCCCATGAATTCCACTCTTGGCACGGACCTTCATTCATATTTTATAAATTGCTTGTTTGAAGGTGACTGTCCCAGTTTGCCAGTTGCTGTCTAGACTTGGAACGCTCACTGGAGGCTGCTGGGTTGGTGTTTGCAGTGGATACTTTCTGCTAGTGATTGTGCACTAAAATTACAAAAGAAAGAAATTGTATTTGTTTTATCGTCTTGTGGAACATTTAAAATTTATTTATTTATCAAATTAGTGTTTACTGAAAGAAAACTATTCAGTGGGAGGCTTTCTATGACTTCTAGTAAAAACTGTTTCTGAGAGCTGCCCTGGTAGATCCTGGAGATCTGTGCAGCTGTAGGTGGCTCTGGAACACTGCAAATGTATAGGAAAAGTGAAGATTCCCCCTTGCACAGCTGCTCAGCCTCATTACTCTGTGCAAGTTAATTTTCTTTTTGGAAGATTTTCTGCAAAAGGCACATCTGCACCTCAGACGGATGCAAAGCAAGTGCCACAATGCCATCATGGACAGCCTGGGCCAGCTGGGGAGGGCAGCTTGGTGACACCACGTGCATGTAGTGATGTGGCATGGGGGGCACAGGCACCTCCATGTGGGGTCATCATTGGGTGAGAGGTGAGCACTGACCAGAATGATCTGCCCTCACCTTGGATGAGTCCAGCTCTACACCATGTTCATAGGAAAACAGCAATGGCAGCGCTTCCTGTGGGGATACGGGATCCTTTCTAGCGCTTTCTTTTCCTCCAGAGATCCAGCATACAGCATGCACAGGAGGCAGATGTCCCATCTCCTGTTGTAGCAGAGCATTTATGCCTGGTAAACAATTAAGAGGCAGATACGGTCACATCACTGGCCAGTGCAGGCATGCCCAGTGGTGGCCTTGGCAGTGGCTGGTGGCGCTGGTATCGACTGTTGCTGCACACTGTGGGGACCAGAACCAGCCCTGTTTGTTAACAGTAATAGTGGCATGAGGGAGCTCATTGAAATGAAAAGGAACTGGCCCAGTTGTCATGGCAAAGACTTGTGACGGAGGTTCTCCATCCATATTCTCTCTTGCTGTTGCCACTGCTGTCTGCCTTCCCTGATCTGCCCGTGCTACTCATCTATGTCCAGCCACACTTAATCCCCCTGCCTGCTCCGGGTGAGGGGCAGAGGGAGGGAGGAGCCTCTCTGGGGAGACCTCCTTGTGGGGGAAGTCCTGCTCACCCTGGCCAGGTGCCTGCAGTGGGCAGCGCTCGTGGGTACTGAGGTGTGTGCTTGTGCTTTGTTCTGCTTTAAATCTAGCCATTGCAACCCTGATTCTTCCTGCCAGTGTTTTTATCTAGCCATTGCAACCCTGATTCTTCCTGCCAGTGTTTTTAAGTGAGATTCGAAGTATCCTCTAACAGTAATAAAAATACTTCCAGTAGTAGTACTTTACTGCTGAAGCACTCATGAGCAGCGATTCATTCAGCCTCCAGGCGACTGTGGAAAAGGAATTGTCCCTCTTCTTCAGGCAGGGGCTGAGGTTTGACAGCAGCGCCTCGGTGTGAGTGGCCGCAGCCCTGGCAGCGCAGCGCTGGGGTCCCGGGGGGCCGTGCTGCAGCAGCGTGCTGGGCTTTGCCCCCCATCCATTGGCCGTTCACCTCCACTGGCCCCAGTGCCCCTGTCCAGCCCCCGCCACAGTGTTTGCAGGAGAGGGGTCCCGGGAGTGCAGCATCGCGCCTCGGGATCGCGCAGGAGCCGCCGCTCTCCCCAGGGACCTCTGCGGGACGGCTCGGTTTGGCTCGGGTCAGCTTGGCTCAGCTGCTCTCGTGGTGCTGCTTGCTCCTTGGTTAGTGCAGTCTGAACAGAGGCCAGAAAGAGCAAGGTCACCCGCTGCGCTCTGGCTCGGAGCTCCCCAGCCCCCGCCCGGGGACGCCTCTGCAAATAGTGAGAACAAAGTCAGGTGCTGACACGTTCTCAGAAGTGGTGGGATTGGTTTGTAGGGACACAGACCTCAGATTAAGTAATTTGCAGTAGTAGAAATAATCTTAAAAGTATAAGCCAGTTCCCCAGGTATTTATAGCTGCTGCCCTTTTCCCAGGCCAGCCGGCCTCAGGCAGCTCGGGTGTCCACAGAGGTGGATTACACCCATGCTTTCCACAGCTGTCCTGGTGGCTTCCCTATGCCGTCCAAAGGGGAAGGGAGCCCACCCTAATAAGTAAATAATGATTCCTGGGATGAGCCCATGTTTCTGCTGAGGGGGCCGGTCCATCACATTGCCTGCCGTGTGGGGCTGCTGGGGGCTGGGTGGACCGTGCTGAGCACCTCGTGACAGGCAAGGCAGCTGTCACTTCCCAAACAACTCTAGGAGCAAAAGAGATGGCTTAAGTCAGGATTGGAGAGTCAGTGCAGAACCACCAATACTGGGACACTGACAGTGCTGGCCCAGGACACCCTTGGCGTGGGGATGGAACACCATGGGCAGCCTTAGCTGGGGCAAGCAGCCAGGCTCAGGCACATTTACCATTTGGTGTGTCTGCCCTGAGATCTGGGTGCTCCTGGGACACATTTGGGGTGTGCCTGGGCTGGCAGAGCCCTGCCCAGGCTGTGCAGAGTGGGAGAGCTACCCAAGAGCTCCATTCAGAGTCCCATCCACCCCTCATGTGCTGGGCATGGAGCAGTCGTAATGATTTACCTTTCACATCTGCAGCCAGGAGTCTGTTACAGGCACTGCGAGGGGGATGTCCTGGGTGCTGGCTGCCTGATCCAGGTCTTGCTGGAGCCTGGGGAGTCTGGTCATAGACTGCATAGGCTGCAGCCAGTGGCTTTGGGAAGAACCTCGGGGCAAATCCTTCTATGTTACAGCAGCATCTTCGTCTTCCAGACCCCCATCCCGCTGAGTGCTTCTGGAATTGCTGCCAGCAGGAGCAATCCCTACAAATGCCAGAGGGGAGGCTGCAGATCTTCAGAATACATTTTACAGAGGATGCGTTCAGTCCCTGGGATGAGGTGGGAAAACCTTGGAAATCGCTTCCTTCCTGTTGTGCTCTCTGCCTGGGGATGGATGGAGGAGTCTTCTTGTCTCTCCCGAAATGACATGACGCTTCTTTCTCTGGTGTTTTTACCAGCCCTCAGCATTTTGGCTGCTGTTACATATTTTAGCTGTGTTTGCTTCTTTGCTGGTTAGAAATGGCAGAAAAAAACGCTTTGACCTTGGCTTGTGTGCTGAGAACAGAGCCCAGGCACAAGTTTCTGTATCACAGATTTCCTCGTGAAGGCTCCTGCCTCCTCCCCCTCACGCCAATCATCAGAGCAGCATCCGCACATCTCCCGACCTGCTGTTGAGAGGGCTGGAACGGGATATCTCGGCAGCTCCACTTTCCTCTTGAAAGGGAAACATAGGGAAGGAATTTTTGTGCTGATTGGGTTAATAGCTTTCGTCTGCGAAGCAATGAGGTGTGTTAACCGGAAAATGAAATCTCCCTGAAAAGAACACTCGGGTGATTTACTGTTTCTCTTGAATCGTGTGTGTGCCTGTGCACATTTGTGGATGTTCATCATCCTCCTGTGAACACGACACACAGATTATATGTGTGTTCTCTTCTGTATAAGGAATATCCCCACCCCTCACCCTGGGGCCTGCAGCATTCCCTCTGCAGACATGTCCCTGGAGGGCAGGCACTGTGCCCTGGTGCTGCCTGCAGGAGGGAGAGGTGGCTGGAGCTCCGTGAGTGTCTGCGGACGGCACAGGGCTTGGTGTGGGATTGTCATCACTGCTTCTTGCCTCTCAGACACTGAGAACCAGCCCCCCAGCTCACCCCCACTCCCGCTCCTGCTGGCTGGCAGTGTCAGCTCTGTTAGCAGGGCAGGGCTGGGGGACACGTGTCTGGGGCCATGGGTCCGGTGTGGACCGTGACCCCACTGGGCTGGCTCTGGGCTTTGTCCCTGTGCATGCTCCTGTGCTCCAGAACATGTGACATTGTCCCAGTGAACTCAGCCTGTTCCCATGGATTTCGTTTTTCTAGCTCTCCGTAAATTGGCTTTGTTTTCATGTGTCCTCTGTGGTCAAAAAGTCTTTTCCCTGATAATAGGATCTTCCCCTTGCTATTACTTCCCAGTCTGCTCCCCAGTCCCCTGGAGCATCTTTAAATGGTTAGAAAAACAATAGCAACTCAGGGACTTTTTCCCTTTCTTGTTTACAGCACAGCCTGTGCCAAGCGCCGGGTCCTTGATTCTGGGCCTTGTTGGGGGTGGTTTGAAGAGGGAGCAGGGCACAGTGCTGGGGAGCCTGCAGGACAGAACATCCTGCTGGAGCTGTGCTGAGGGTTGGACAGAGCTGAGCTGAGATGGGAGCTAAGGTTCTAGGGGGCAGCTGTTCTCATCTTGTTCAGTTCACCCTCCCTTTTGCCATGTGGGTGCTTAAACCTTTGGATTATGGCCCGAGTTGAAGCAGTTGTCATGTCCAGCAGGGAGAAGGTGGCAGCCTGGAGTTAGTGTGGCTGGCCAGTCCCTCTGCACTCGATTGCAATTAATGGAGGGGGCTCAGTGTGCCCTGCAGGATTCCCTGGGATCAGAGGGGATCTGTTAACTCCTGGCCATGCTGTGCCCTCCTGCTATGCTCCTGCCCTCCTATCGTTTCAGAGTTGGGGTCAAGGCAGGTGCGCAGCCGCTGCGGCTGCGGCGTGTCCTAAGCTGACTATCTCACTGCTCACTCAGAGACACTCGGGAGAACAATCTCAAGGCTGGGAGGCCTAAAATTAGATGTGGCATCTGTGTTTTGGTTTGCAGGCGGGCTTGAAGGAAAGTGATTCCTGGCTGCTTTCATTCCTTGCCTGCTTGGAAGAGTACGGCCAAGGGGTAATGGGCAGGGCTTTGATCCCCGGCATGCCATAGCTCTCTCTGGAACTTGCTGCCCAGCAGGGCCAGTCAAAACTCCAGCATGGGTCTGTGATAACAGGAGGACCTCCCCATGCCCACAGATCCCTGCAGTCAGCTGGTTGCACTGCTGCACAGGACTGCGGGGCTCTGCTCTCTGTTTTCCCGGGAATGCTCTCAGCCCCCAAAATGACAGGTCTGGCTGTCCCTGCCATATGTCACTAAAAGAGCAAACTGGCATCAAAGCACTGTCTGGCTGGGGTGCCCTCAGTTGCAGGTGTGTGCTACTGTGGTTGGTACTGGTGCAGCTGCCCGCCCATCCATCCATCCATCCATCCATCCATCCATCCATCCATCCATCCCCACCATCCAAGCCTTGCTGAGGGGCCGGTCCTGCCCTGCTCCTGCCCCAATCCCTGTGCAGCTGGCAGGTGTGGGCAGCTGTGAGCTGCAGGCATGCCAGGAAGGCTGGGCCAGGGTGCAGGAGCGATTGGTGGTTGTCAGCCAAGGGCTGTGGGCTGCTGGGGAATTTGCTCCTATGTTGCCTATTCTGCTGAGACTGGGGCTAAGAGTGGCAGGGAGACCTGGCACCAAATATGCGAAACCTTCCTTATAATTAGTGTGTTTTTGTCTGAGATGACTCACAGCACGATCCACTTGGAGGACACGGGAAGATGATACTGTTGCACAAGTCGTGAAGTCTCCTCTAGAAACTTAGTGCTTTGCCAGCAGAGCTGAAGGGAAATTCTGCAGATAGAGCTTGTATCCACTCCCAGACATAATAAGGCAAAGGATTTTTATGCCCCTGCAGCTGTGTCTCTGCTAAGTTTTGGTCTTGGTATAAAAGTGCCTAAAAATAACCCAATTCTGCTGCTAAGTGTGAGACCAGGGCTGCAGCGCCACTGCAGTGATCCCTGGCATCCCTCACTGTGAGAGGGGTGGGAGGGGGGCTGCTACCCGAGATGGGGGGGTTCTGCTTCTTGCTCCGGTCCCCATCCGTCCCCAGGGCTCCATGCTGGGCCAGGGGGAGGGTGCTGGCCCGCACCGTGTGCCTCCCCAGTCGGGTGCCAAATCCGTAGTATTTGTCGTCTCCTCATGTTTCCAGGTCGGGTCCTGCCCTTGTTGCTGACTGTTTTCACTTTGTGCTTCCTCCAGTGGAGAAATAAAAATGCAGAATTTGCAGCACTGGTTTCCGTAGCAATAATTCCACTGCCAAAGGAATATATGGGAAAAATATTTTGTGTTTTAAATATCTGAGTCTGGGAATGAATCCTGGCATCCCTCAGCAGCCCAGCTGGTAGCTGACCACTGACCTCTGGCCACCAGCGCAACTTGATCCTTGTTGCCAAGTTGAATTCTGAATACATTTGGAGTTCCACGTGACACTGATTGGAATCGTTCTACCTTGGGTTTCTCTTGGTAGCACCGTACCAGATGCTGTGGTTAGCTGGGGGAGCATGGTGGCTTTGGGGGCCACATGGCCGGTTCACCCAAGATGCTGTGTCACATGGCTGGACACTGGTACAGTGTTGTGTTCAGTGATCTCTGGAGATCCACCTGGCACACCAGCTGTGAGAAAAGCCACCAAGAACTTGCATCCCCTCTTCCAGAGCATTTCAAAAGCATCACTGCACTTGGTTTTGGAAGAGGGAAAGGTAAAAGTTCTCCTGCAGGTGAAGATGTTGGTATGTGGCACTACAAGTCTGTACCCTGGATACTTTCCTGGGAGCTGTAAGCCTGTACCCACATCTGGCATCACGGCAGTGTCTCAAGGAGCGTGAAATGTATGTATCAAGTGTCTCATCATTTGTGATTTTCATTACAGGCGCATTTTCTTTTTGTCAGCAGAGGAGATGGATTTGCAAGTGGAAGATTATGGTGTGGCTTAAACTAACTGCATAAATAGAAGTCAGGACAGAGTGTTTCCTTGGGAAATGAGTAGGGTTCTCCGTGCAACAAGGATACCAAGGTCCTGTCCTTGGCGACTGCAGGTGACTCTGCAGTCACCAGGAGGATACGGTGTAGGGCTCTGATGACCTTGGGGGTGCTCCTCAAGGCTGCAGCCTGCCTGCAGCCTTGCTGCTCCTCGCTTGCTTTTTGCCCCCTTTGTGCTTCGTAATTAGGTGAGTTCCCATCTGAAGTGACCTTGCGATGCGCTTGTGCTGTCTCTTTTTGTAGGTACCAGCTCCGGCTGGGGGAATCAAGTGTTCCATCTTCTCTGAGCTGACTTATTTAAGCTGCTCCCTGAGCCCCTGGCTGGACATCAGGCTTTGAGGCAGAAGTTTTGGTGTCAGCTGTACCAAGTGTGGGCAGCAGCCTCCGCCGTGGCCACCAGTGAGGTGCAGAGGCTGCAGAGTGGTTTTGCCCAGGCTTTGCATTCCAGGTGTAGCAAACCTGCCACCTTTCACCTTTTTAACCTCATTTTCTGATTCTTCCTTATGGATGACTGGAAGGTGAAAGCCCAGGATGGCCATTAAATGAGGGGACTCCCCAGGAGTCTTGGTTATGCTGTGGCTGTGCCACCCGTCCCATTTACGGGTGTGCAATGCCTCAGCCGGTCAGGTGGCAGGTTGGGGCTGTCTCCTGAGTGCAGGGACAAACAGTGGCTGGGTCCATGCAGCTCCAGGCCTGGAGCAGCCTTCATGCACCACAGAGGAGCACAGGAGAGAAAAGAGCCAGGCGCTGGGGGTGGGGGCTTCAGATGCAGTGGGGACCCGCTGCATGAAAAATAAACTGTCAAAATAAGTAAACAGAGTGTTTGAAAACAAAAAAGCAGAGTTTAATTTGAGGATTTGAGAAGGGATTTGTGCAGCTGTGCCTGTGGAAGCTATTTGTGCCCCCGGGGCTGGGAGCCAGTGCCAGGGCTGGACAGCTGAGCCTGCTCATGGGAGTTGCTGGTGGGAGGACCTTTGCTTTCTCTGAGGTGTGCTCCTCCTGCCAGCCTGCACTGCTGGGATGCTTGGAAAACCCACTGTCATCTGCTAATATTTATTTAAATACAATGACGATCCAGTTCCTCTGTGTATTTACCAGGCCTGGGGCTCATGCTGCATCCTGCTCTGCTCTCAGATGCTATCATGCCTCTGCTGCCATCGCACATGAAAACAAGGCACAGGCAGATTGGAAACATACTCAAGGCTATTTAGAAGAAAGGACATGAATTCAGTATACAAGGCTGCATGTTTATAGAATAATTGGCTCAAAGCATTTTAACAGATGCATGCTTAAAGTTTGCATGCAGGCTTTATTGCCTGGATGAGCACGATGTGGTGGCTGTGAGCACAGGCTTGGCTCAGCTCTGGATGGAGCCAGTGGCAGCCAAATGAGAGTGCAAGGGGACACGAGGATGTGCCCAAAGTGAGCAGTCATGCTCTTCGCTGAGCATGGGTCTGGCCCCTTGGTGGGAGTCACAGAACTTCATCCAGGCAGGAGCCCCAAAGCTGCTCTAAGGGGAAGCCAGTTAAATTTAATATTGCATTAGAGAATGTCATGCACAAGTGATGCTGTTTTAAAGGCAGAGATTCCTCCTGATAACATCAGAGTGTCTCAGAAATGACAGTACTTGAAATGAGTGGATAGGATTCTGTGTCACCTGAGTTCATGTGTGAGTGCTGGTTCAGTTCTGGTCTCAACACCCTCCTAAGCATCACAGATGTGCAGGTTTTGGACACAGCATGGTGAAGGTGCAAAGCCCCCTTCCTCAGGGAATATGGGACCAGGGTGCTCTGCTCTGGGATTCCTGTGTGGGGTGAACTGGGGTTGTGTGGCAGCCACCATCACTTTGTCCTGGTCTAGGTTAGGGGTGGGAAATCGTGGGCAAGGGGGCAGTTGTTCCCTGGCTCCATTTGGGCAGCCTGTGCTGGCTGTTGCTGAGCTGGAACCTTCCTTTGAGGATCAGGAGAAGTGGTTGGCTTCTCTCTTAGCAGTGCTTGCTCTTGGCTTTCTGGGGGTGTTGTGAAATGTGGCTGTTTGGTGAAATTTAACTAATGACAAACAACTGCTTGCGTTGCAAAATGATAGTTCCTACTCCCTGGAAATATTTGCATGTGACAGGAGCTCATGCAAAAGTAAACCCTCTATTTCCTTACAGAACCCCTCTGAAATGAGAGTAAAACTCATCCTAGAGCCGTAGGAGAGATACCGAGGCTGTTTTTCCCTGCCCCCGAAAGCCACCAAGCTCCTTTGTGACAGCCGTGACCTTGGCCTTCGGGGCGCGCCAGGTCTGGCATCGCCGCCGCTGTCACCGCGTCCCAGTTGTGTCTGCCCCGGCGCGCTATCGCCCTGCTTTGGGCTCTGCAGCGGGGCTGACACTTGCCATATATTGTGCCAACTGTGAGCCCCCCATGGTGCGCACAGGGCTCGTTTCGGTCTGACTTGAGCACTCTTGCGGCTCCGTGGGCCAGCACAGCCGCACGGAGTGCAGACTTCCACTCAGAGGGAAGCGTCAGAGCTGCCGGTGGTGAGCTGGCTGCTGAGGGAGGCACCCCTCGTGTCCCTCCTGTGTGTGTCCCTCCTGTGCCCTGAACAGGGGCGAGGGGCTGTGGCACTGCTGGGCACTGGCACCCTGGGGCAGGTGACACCTGGGGCTCTGGCCAGAGCACTGCCGGCCCCATGCCCCTGCAGCTTCTCCAGGTACCCCTTTGGCTCACTGGCCAGCGTTATGTATTACCTGCACGTTTTGAGAATACCCTGTAAATGTCCCTTGGAAACTGGAAAATGGATCGTTAAGGGAACCATTAGCATAGCTCACTCTGAGTTGCTAGAAAATTTTATATAATGTTTTTCTTGCAATTCTCTCTCTAAAAATAAAAAAGAAAGGGCAAATTGGCGTTGTTTTAAAGTCAAGGGCATTCCTGGGCAGATGCTTCAGCTCTGGGCAGTGGCTGCTGGCAGGGAACCACATCGGTGCTGCAGGGCCTGTGGTCGAGCCGCTCCCCACCTGCCTAAACACCATCTCCTGCCCCTCTGGGTGCTGGGGCTGTGCACACCCCACCAAGCCTTACCCTGAGAGGAGCCTGAACCACAGCCAGGAATCACCTTCCATGTCAGCCAGCATCCTCCAGTCTCCATCCATCAGTGGCAGTGGGGCTGAGCATGGAGGGGTGTGCGGGGAGCCCTGCCCAGCCCCGTCCCTGGCAGGGGCACGTGTTTGGGGTACTCTCAATATGCACCTGCTGGAAGGTGTTTCTGTACTTGCACAACTCTTCCCATACAGGAACAGCTCTTTAAAAGCTGTATCAGAAGCCACTCAATTGTGAATCTGCTTTGCAGTTTTAGATAATTAATCCTCAAAAACAACCCAGGGTCCTCTGGGGGTCCTGTGTCTGTTGTCACGACACTTGCTGTGAGAGGCCCTGCTGCTCATGGCACACACAGTGCTGAGCATGGGGGAGACAGAGTGGAAGCCTTATGGAAACAAGGAAACGAGCACTGTCGGATTTCTGACTGCACAGAGAGGACAAAAGAGGTGTTGGATTGTTAGCAGAATGGCCTGTCCTGTGTGAATCTAAAAAATGCTGGATAAATAAGATATTTTTAGCCAGGCTTTTCTGTGTGGTGCTGGTATTCCTCAGCAGGGTCTGCTCTCCAGCAGCCCCTCACATCCAGTGCCAGGGCTCTGTGGCACATGGCGTGGGGGGATGTGGGAGTGCCCTGAGATGGGATGGTGGGATCACACCAGAAGGACGGGCAGGATGCCACGTAAGCTAAGACAGGAACAAGTTGGTTGCATCAGGACTTGACTATGGCAGGCATGGTGCACCCAACTGGGTTTCCTCCATTTAATCAGTAATTCAAGAAAAGCCTTGGAAATGGAGATGGTTGGGGGAAGGGTGGTTGAGCTGCATCTACAGATGAGTCACTGATTGCTCCTGCTAAAGAGATGAGAAATCACTCAAAAGGTTTCTGCCATAAGAACTGAGGATTAAATTGCTGCTCCAGTTACTGACCTGAAACTGAGGTGGGATGTGCACAGCTCCCAGCTGAGGGACAGGCGACGACAGTGGGGCTTTTCTGGGTATGAAGGTTTGTTCCAAGAAGTCCCATCTTTGTCACACTCACTGTTGATGTAACCTGATTTCTCAGAGCTCACCTGCAAGCAACAAACAATGCCAGAAATGAAAGGGGATCTAATTTTGACCCAAAAGTTGTGGTGACCTGCAGACTCTTAAAAGCTAATTGCTTCATCCAGTGGTTGCAGAAGAAGTGAGTTCTAGTAATTAACTCAACGTGCTGTTTCTCCCCAGACTGCCTGGACATGTTGGCTCCTGATTTGGATAAGCCCCTCTCCTCCTGCCATGCCTTCTGGAGAAGCAGCTTCTCCATGAATCTGATCAAACAGATCAGATCGGGTTGAGGAGGGGACGGTACCAGCTGAGAGGGGAGAATCTGGGTGTGTAGAAGGGTGAAGTGTTGGAGAAATGGAGCTGGGTGCTGGGGATGTCTTGGCATGGTGGTTAATGTGGTATCAGGTGGTTGGCAACCCTATGCTCTGCCTTGTTTGGTGCATGAGCTTCATTATTGAAGTCAAAATTCCTTGAGGACTGCAACAGCCAGTCTCAGTCACTTCTCTCCTTAGGCTGTGCTGTCACTGTGCCTGTACTTTGTCACACTTTGTCACACACTGTACGCAGTGGGCAGTGTCAGGAGGGGCACCCAGCACGGTCTCTGCATGGTCAGGGCCAAGTTTGGCTCAGTTGATGCTCACCTGCCTGCTGCTCAGTGCTTGGCTGATCCATCACTGCAGTTCTGGGTTTGCCATGACTGTGCTCCCCACAGCTTGTCCTGACCACGTTTGCTGACCCTTCCCTTGTTTCTTTCTACTTTATGCTGCAGGTTGGAGACTGGCCGTGACCACATCCTGCCCATTGACTATTACTTCCCACCTCAGAAGACCTGCCTGATCTGTGGAGATGAAGCGTCAGGGTGCCATTACGGAGCCCTCACATGTGGGAGCTGCAAAGTCTTCTTCAAACGGGCAGCTGAAGGTAGTGGGGACAGAGAGGAGGGAAGGTCACTGCCCCTCTGTGGTGGTGCTCTAAGATGTCTTAAACCAGCAAAGGAGAAAAATCAAGGATAAATAGATTTCTCTGTCCTGTGTTTGTCATTTCACTTTACAGATTGCCCTCAAAAAGTAGCCAAACCAGTTTGCCAAAATACAATTCTTTTCAGTGGCATTGCACAACCTTGTCTTTTGGAAGGTGTCCTTGCCATGGCAGGGGTGTGGAACAAGATGGTCTTTAAGGTCCCTTCCAACCCAAACCCTTCTCCGATTCCATGATTATCTTAGTGAGACCTGGCGAGACCCTGGAGCAGTCAGTTCCTGCTTCTCTTCTTGACTCTCCAGAGTGCTTTAAGCTCCCATCAGCCTGCCTGCGATCTCAGATGCACAACTCTCAGTTCAGGGGAGGCTTTTCCTCTCTTGCACCCCTTCCAGAGGGCCACTTCTGTGACTACCCACAAAACAGCACAACCATCTGTCCATCAGGAGCCATGCTCTGAGCGTGGAGTCCATGATCCTTCTCCCCAGCCCTTGAGAAAGCAACTTCTCCTTCATGTCCAGCTCTGTAGTGTCAGGCTCTCCAGGGATAAGTGTGAGCCCAAATGTTCCCTCTTAACAGCAAGGTCTTTGTACCATCTTTCCTTGGGAATGAACATGCAGAAGCACCTAGCCCAGCTGTTGCCTTTGGCTGTGCCTCAGCAATGTCTGGTTTCTACCTGCAGTTCAGAGTCTTGGGCAGCAGTGAGAGTCTCTGTTGTGGAAGATGAACTGTCCGGCACTGTAATCAGGCTTGTTGTCAGGAGACATGAACCAGCAGAAGCCATTGCTTTTCCTTGGTGCTAACACAATTTATGTGGTGCACGGGCAGGCCGTTGGCAGCTGGAGTCAGTGGCCATGGTGTCCCTGGGAGAGAGCTGGCAGCAGAGATGGGGATGGAGCTTCTGTCTCACCATGACCTTCCCCTGTACCCAACCTCTCCCTTCTATAAGCAGAGGTCCCAGGCTAGGGGTGCTCACCTGCTGTTGTCAGAATGCTGCTTCTAGATCAATTATCATTCTCCAGCCTCTTTTTGGAGTCATGTTTCCCTCGTTCCTCTGTGCCAGGAGCCAGCTTGCCAGTGCTGGTTCAGGGAAGAATAGGGGCTATGCCACAGGGGACATCAGTGTTCTGTTGCCAAAAAGGGCAGTCAGATAACAGTTAATAAATTTTGCATATTTCTCCCAAGTAAATCATTTGCAGATCTGTCTCTGCTGCACACCAGCTCTGTGTCAAGCCAAGTGGGTTGGCTTGTGCAGCCAGAGTAAATAACAGATGCTTGTTTAAGTCAGCAAGTTATTGTTGATTTATAGTGAGTGGAGTCTTGGCTCTCAGTCAGATAAACTGCTGCTGGAACGCCTGTAATCTGTGGGTGGGTGTGGGAGCTGTGCTCCCTGGCACCGGGGTGGGCTCTGTCCTGTGGGTGACAGGGACTGGAGGTGCCCACGGGCAGAGGGGCAGCCTGGGCTGCTCGTGCCGCTCTGAGGCACGTGCCCTGGAGTTGTTCCCTCTCCTGATCATGTTATATCATTAATTTAAATGGTGTTTATGTCTTTTCCTGGTTCTTCAGCCTTGCAGTGTGGCAGAGGGTTGGGAGCGTTTGGTCATGTTGGGATTGGGCGGCAGCCCTTTGCCTTTCCTGAGGAGCCATGTGTGTGTGCAGGGAGGGGCAGGGGGGGCTGCCAAAGTGCGAAATTTCATCTTATGTTACCCTGAGGTACATGGATAAGTCTTTATTGGGGAAGTGACAATAAATCATGCTCCTTTATAGGTACTGACTGCAGGGATGGCAGGTGATGATTTCTGTTTTACTTTTGGTGAGTTTCCAGACAGATCTCTTCCTTCTTAAAGCTGAGCAGCATTACTGAAAGCTGATATTTCAGTGTGTTCTCATGTTTTAAAGTCCATAAAATGCCTCTCAGAAAACCTTAGGTCACCCTTGGAGACTTTACAACAGTAGATCAAAATGCTTCCCCATGAGAAAAGAAACCTGTTACCTTTTTGGTGTGGGTGTCAAGCCACAGCCTTCAGTGGAGGGAGCAGCAGAAGGCTGGGACTGGAGCAGCACAAACAGCACCTTGGAGGGGAGGGAAATAGCTGGGCACGTAATTTCCTTTTTCTTATATTCTTCTGAGATAATAGTGAACTTATCTGGCAGGTATTCAGGGATAATTAAGGAGGTTTTATAGGCATGAGCTGGCTTCTAAGGGGTGAGAAAGGAAAAGATTGAAAAAAAAAAGTTGTGACACTGATTCTTCTTCCCTCACACTGAGGGGTTTATGGGCAGGAGCAGGTCACCCCTGCTTTGATGAAATATTTGACAGATTTGAGTGGTTTTACAAGCTCAGGTTCAACTGCTTTTTCCAGAAAGATGCTAGAAGAGTTAATAGAAAAGACAGGAATGTTGTCCTGATCTCGTTTTGCCAGCTCTCATGATTCACGGACTCTCTCAAGATATCCAGGCTGTGTCCAGGCCAGCACTGAAGCACACCCCGCAGATTCCCCATGCCGGTGTGGATCGCCTCGTCTGCAGGGTCACCACCCTCGTTTTGTGACCAAGCCCAGCGTTGGGCTCTCCTTGCAGTCACCTGCCCCAGGGTCCCAGCAGGGACAGTCCAGAGGGCTGGGTGGCTGCCCTGTGAGCAGGGCTGCTGCTCCTTCGCTGCCCACAAAGGAGGGCTCCTCCTCCTCATTTGGTGAGCAAAAAGCTCATCGTGCCCAGCACAGGTGTTGTTTTTCCCTACACGAGTAGGCAGGACACCTCTCGGCATGGTTAGGATGGCTGGGGTGGGTTGAAGGCATGAGAGTTCAGTCCTTGTGATGCCACCCTTGTCCGTGAAACAGAAAATGCTTCAAACAAGGCAGTTCCTGTCTCAGTTAGCAGCCCAGGGGTTCCTACTGTCCCATTCTGTCCAGGAGGGGGATCATCGTGTCTCTGCATATATCCCTGGAGAGAAGCAGACCCTCCTTGTCCCTCTGAGGTTGCTCAGATCTGGTGGCCACCTTGGCCAGCCCAGAGCTGCCTCTGCGCAGCATTCCTGGCAGCGTAGGACTGGGATGCTTTGGGCTGTGTTCCTGATGGGGCTGCCTTTAAATAGCAGAGAGCTAAATGAAAAAATATCACAGTATTTGGCAATTTTCCTAGCAGGCACTCAGCCAGGCTGCTGTGCAGGCTGCTCTGATTGCCTTCATCATTCTCCATATGGATTAGTGTTCTATGTTCTGACCTGCTGAGGATTAGCCTTACACCAGAGCGATGTCTCTGGGCCAACTCAACAGTTTCTTGCCAGATTTCAAGATGACACCAAGTTAAAGTGAACATTTGCAAAGATCCTTGCCATGTTACCTAATGCTTTCTCCTCCTTCCCAGGCTGATCTGACATGCACAGAAATTGAGTCTGCAGAAGATTCAGTGGTGCTGCAGCACCACAATGCTCCAGTGGTTGGTTTCTCACGACTGTTTGGGTGTTATTTGCCTTAAAAAGCCATGGAGAAAGCAAAAGGTGGGACGATCAGAGCACAGGGAAAGCACCCAGAGCTTTCCCTATGCTCACTGTAGCCATCTGGTAAATTCAGAGGACTATTCAGAAAACGACTTTGCAAAGGTTCATGAGCAGTGGCTCAGTGCTGGCTCCTGGGAGCCTTGTGGCTGAGCCTTCTTAAGTTATTAATAGGAGCATCACATGGGAAGGGTGCCAACACCAAACCCACAGGCTCAGCTCTGGGCATGGCCCTGCTAGTGACAGCCCCAAGGCCCAGAGGCTTCCCACGAGAGCCCTGGAGCCTCCATGGTTACGTAAGACCTGGGGGAGTTGCTTTCACAGAAAGCTTGGCCTTATCCCCCAGCTGTTAAAATTAAGTTTATGCCCTGAAATACGAGGATCTCTCTCTTCCAAAAGGCAGTTACTGTTTTTTCACATTTACAGTCATATATCTTGCTCCAGATGTTTGCACAGATTACTTTCCTATCTGGAGGAGAAAGTTAGTCTGGGCACAACAGCTTGTGTGGCAACAGGCTGTTAGATGATTCCTCTGGACTGAGCAACTCACCTCCATAAATTGTTATTTTTAATCGAGAAGAACTGGAGAGCAGTTCTTCCCCTTGGCTCCTAGTGTGTGCTGTGGTCCCAGGAGATGAGTGGGAGGGCTCGGAGGTGGCAGAAGCATCTTTCTGCCTGGTCCCAGAGGTGGCCCCGTGAGCTGAGGTGACCCTGGAGGCGCCCAAGGTGACGGAGACGTTCCTGGCAGAGGGGACACAGGCACTGCAGTGTGTTCATGGTGGGGGCTGCTGCACAGATGCTCTCTGGGGGTGTCTGTGCTGGTCTGGGAAAGCAGAGGGTGCTGGGTGTGACTTCCCGCCTCACCTGTGCACGTGTCAAACAGGACCTGGGTGGCAGGGGAGGAGCGGGGGCTTCTCTGGGTGACATCTGCAGTGTCCTCAGCTGGGCAGTGGTCTATGGGTGGGCGCCTCACCCGCACCCTGGGGGAAGGACAGGCTGGGTGATGGGCCTTGCAGAGAGTGGGACCGCAGGGGAACATGGAGAGTGGGATTAAGGTTTGGACCTGTATGTACAGGTTTGCAAAGCAAGAGTCTCTGCAGGGGACAAAAGGAGAACAAAATAATAGTATCAGTGTTAAACTCCAGAGAAGGAAAACCAGTGCATTTATCTTTAAATAAAGATCAGCTGATTGCAATTGTCCCACCTTGCTCTGAAATGAAGAGAGTAAATTACCCTGAAATTAGAAACAGGTCTCTCTGTGTGAGAATTTACTTCAGATGGAAGGAACTCATCCATGTTCTAGCCACCCTTCCCTGTTCTCCCACCTTTTAGTGCTGGTGGTTCCTTCCTTTGTGGTTAAAGGGAAATCTGTGCATCCCCAGGAATTAGGGTGAGGTGAGCTCAGCTCATTCTCATGCTGAGCAGCAGCAGCAGCAGCACCATGACCAGCTGTGGCTGTTTGGTTCTCTTTTTGTTACTGAACAGCGTAAAGCAAACAGGGCTCACTTGTGCAGGCCCAGGCAGCAGAGAACAGGTTTCTGCCCCAAAGAGCCAGTCCATGAATCATGAAGCTGCCCTGGCCACCTCAGCAATGTCACTGTACCGTGACTGTGGGGAGAGCTGCTGGGTGCAGCTCACAGCCCGTGCTGCTCTGGGGTGGCATGGCAGCCACCTCCAACGTGCCCTGTTTGTCCTGCGGGGCACTCCACCTGCTCCCGGCTCATGGGAGAGGCTCCCTCTCCATGCCCCTTCTCAGCAGTTCTGGAGCTGGGAGATGCTGCTGAGGAGCAGATGGGAAACAGCACAGTGGCCTCATTGAGCAAGGCTTGGACCCCCTACCAAACCTCATCTGTCCCCATGCTCCCCTCCCGTGGGTGCCTAGCGGAGACAGAGCGGAGGGGAGGATGAGCCCACGTGTTGGGATCTGTCCAGATCCCAGGGATGAGGAGGGGACTGGGGCTGCTGGATGCTGCTCTTGATACAGGGGAATCTGGGGGAGCTGTGCCTGATTCTGGAACATCCTTGGGGGGCTCAGGCAGCCAAATCTCCTTCCAGCTCCCCATTCCCCAGAAAGTAGGATGCCCATTTGTGAGTTCCTGAGAAGGTTGAGTGGAGGGAGTGTGGCCTCCGCGCTCAGTGCCCTGGCACAAAAATAACTCCAAGTAACCCAGTTTCAGCTAAAGTTGTTTATTACTCATCCTCCTCCTCAATGAACTGCTGAAAGGGAGGATGGTGCTTGTGCTCTCTTTAGGGTCTTTAGGGATTTAGGTGTCATCAAGGCTTGCCTGAGTATCCTTCTCATGGGAAATGAGCCAGGGAGGGGGTGAGAAGAGCTGTTCTGAGGACAGTGTTAAAATGATTCAACAGGTGTGAGGTGTGGTGGGAAATGCAAGTGATGGCTGAGGCACAGGGGTGGGTGATGATCCACTTTGAAGGGGACAGTTCTGAGAAGGTCAAATGTGGGGTGTTTGTGCAGTGCCTGGGCACTGTGAGAGGAGTGGGCTGGGTGCTGAGCCCCGTCAGGGTGTGGGGGTGACACTGGTGGCTGGTCCTGCCAAAGCCGCAGTCGGGCACAAGTGGGGGCACCCGGGAGGGCACTGGGAAAGCACCAGGCCGTGGCAGCGAGGGCAGCAGTGGTGGAGGTGTGGGGGTTGTTAAATCCATGCACCAAAATTGGTGCATCTCTTGTCAGATCTGGTACATTAAGGGGTTGGATTCAGCCTCACGCTGTTTGTAGATTTCTGATGACTCCAAAGGGCTATTCCTATAGGAATGCAGAAAGCAACCCCTTCTAGGATGATAAATAAAGGCCACGGGCTGGTTTCCCACATGGGCTGCCCACAGGTCTACAAGCAGCACCTCTCTGTTGTGTGCTGAGTCCAGTTTGATTTGGAACAGCCTGAAGAGCATCAGATAAATCCTGATCTAGTAAATGTGTTCAGACTTGACAGGAAAAGTGATGATTCAGGAAGGAAAGTTCATTCTTGGCTTGTCTAGCAAATGGGACAGTGAAAAAAAGAGCTGTGGCCTGGAGCTGCACGGGCTGCTCTCTGAGCGAGTGGAAGGTGAGTCTGAGCTATGGGTTACTCTGACCATAAATAACTTCTGAATTTTCTGCACATCCCCAAAACCCATGGCTGCACAAGGTCCCCCGTACAGGGAGTCGCTGGTCCCAGTTCCTTCCTGGCTGACTGCAGGTACAGCCCAGGGGACAGGGTGGCATCAGACCCACGTGTGGAGCAGCAGCTCCCCAACCCCAGTATCTGTAACCTGGAGACAACAGACCCGACTGGTATTAATGGATTGCACAAAAAATAATTCAGTCCCAAAAAGGTCTGTACAGAGTCATGGTTATAAAGGGTAGGTGAGTATCGTGGCAGAAGGATCAAACTGTGGGGTTTGGTGGTCTGGGACAAAACCACAAAAAGCCATGCAATAGATGATGGATGACATTTAAAAAATGAGAACCAAACTCTCCACATTTCAGTACTTTTTAATTGCTGCTTATTGTCTGCCTCTGCCATGCTGCACAGTGCAGAGTGCCTGGGTTTCCAGTCTCCAAGGACTTCTCTGCCTGGATATCTTGGTCTAAAAGCCTCTGCCATGTGTGGGCAAAGGGCAGGAGTGCTGGAGTGTGGTGGAACAGCAGTGACCCAGCTGTGTTTTGGGGGAGCCAGCGCTCATGCAACGTGTGTGTGTCTGGCCATGAACCACTCCTGCAGCACCAGAGGCAGGACTGTGCTGTTTTCCTGAGAAATGCCCATTTCTAACATAAGTTTTCTCCTGGGGAGTGCACTGGAAAACCAGCACTGGTACGGTCTTCTCCTTCTCCTTCTCCTTCTCCTTCTCCTTCTCCTTCTCCTTCTCCTTCTCCTTCTCCTTCTCC